>NMRB01000400.1:155875-191921 GCA_002633025.1 Notospermus geniculatus
ATACTTTCTTTGTTTGTGCGTTTGATAGAGTAAACCCTGCCGTGATAGTTAGGACGAGGACGAGGGTCCAATGGACTATTTTGTGCAGCCCGAGTCTGCCTTCTCTGCGGTGTACCACAAATGCTGTCGGGTGAATTTTGTCCGTACATCTCTTCCAAACTGAAAGAACATCATAGATTTCAATTAGAATGAATTATGAACATAGGAAGCCAAAGAAAATTTGCCACATTGACAATTTATACCTATAAATCAGTACGGTATACGAATGGAAATTTTAACTTCAGGAAATGCCACCAACATTTGCAATAATGGACAAGGTGATTCACTAGTCCCACTCTGTGGCATTGGAGCAGATCACTGGCATCTTTCTCTATATTTCTGCAGGTTGTAACTCTGCACACACCACTCACCTCTCCTGAGATGACAAAATATCGACTGGATCAAACAAGATGTACTTCGACATCTGCCGGAGGATAAAAAGTAGGTCTTCTTCGGTGGGCCGACGTGTCAACGAGCTGAACATTTCAAGGACAACCTCTCGAATGACTGGATTAGGATAGACTAGATCTTGCCGTGATTCTGGAGCGGTCTTGCACACCTGAAAGATACATGTACACCCCTCATTTAAATGTACAGCAAGTCCTTATCTCACAGGGTTCGTACGCCCCCTTAAAAACCGGGAATGTCCTTGAAAAAAAAAGTTGGTCTTGAAAACCCTAAAATGTCCTTAGATTTCAAAGGTTACCCTTAAAAACCGCAGAAAAGTCCTTAAATTTTGAATAAAGCTTTTGAAAGGTTTGTTTGTTGCCGTTCTTCCCTAAACTGAAGAAGTTACTTGTGTTTTTTTCAAGATTCTACCCCGCCCAGGTCGCTATCAACCCCCCCGCGCCCCGCGGCAATCACCATGCTGTCCTTGGTTTCCCGCCAAGGAATCTCAAGCCTCCGTGCGCCATCTTACGTTCAGAAATGAAGTGATGAGTATAAGTCTGCGCATGCGCGTGGTGTGTTGATATGTCATGGCGGCAAATTTTAGCGAATTTGCTCAACAAAAGCGATCGAATTCGCTACGTTTTACCCTGAAAAACCCTTAGAAAGGGGGTCTTAATTACCCTGAAATGTCCTTGAAAATAATCTCAGGGGAAGTGTACGAACCCTGTCTCAACTGTGGACTGCCAGTGCTTCCCATCTTCACCACTCCACTCCTGCAGCACTTCCGTGGAATGGCAGTGCCACGGGATTGGAGCAGCCACGACAGGGAACCAGTCTATCTCAATTGCTTTTTTTTCACCATAACAAATCTTTCCGGATCTGTAGCACTGAAGTGGATTGAGTTTGCTATGGTGGAAATATTGCCTAATCTTCAAACACAGAATAAAGACGAACTATAGACGATTCTCAAATTCGCAGATCTGCGCACTTCTGCTGAAATCTCAACCAGGACTTCGATCTGAAACTGGGTGACGTAAGGCAGTCCATGATTTAGCAATGATTGACTCTGGTGCAACGTCTTCGACGTCACTGTCGTGGGGTTGTCTGCGTCATGTCATTCCGCTTCAGATCGAGGTTGTGGTTGAGATTTTAGCAGAAGTGTGCAGATTTTTGTTGTTTTTGTCATTTTGAAAACCGTCTATTCATGTACATTATTTTTTTTCATTTTACCTACCATAAAAACGAAAGTTTCAGGCAAGTGCCTTCTCACTGCATCAAGCAACAAGAGTGCAGGATGGACAACTTTCTCCTTCATTCTCCGGTACTGTTCTGAGGTCATGAAATCATCACTGTCTTTGTTGCTTGCCAGGAAGTACAAACAATAACATCGGAATTGTGTGTGCTTGTACTGGCATCGGTAGCGGTCAAGTGGTGACTGAAAGAAAACCACATTTGTTATGAGATGCAGTCCCATTCATTAAATAATCGAGGTCGACATTTCCTTTGATCTTTAGTTTAAAAAACATCGCCATGCAAAAGGTACGACTGATTCAAGTGCACAATGAAATATGAAATTTGTTTACAGAGGCGGTCTAGGAAAATCCGTCGGATGTCGCATTTGAGGAAAGTGTTAATGGCCTTGGTGAACCCGCACATTTCAATAGCTGAAATGTACTACATAACAGGTAAACAGTAGTAGATCAATGCACAGGCAATCTGACAGCCCTTGTTGATCATTCAGCGACTTCCGACGGGTTTTCCTAGACTGCCACACAAATATGTCCAAACATCACTAACTTACAAGATCTGGTGGATCAGGAGTTTCGTCATCAGATGGGAAGTACTTGTTCAGCTCATTCACCTTCTCATACACTTTAATCTCATCATCAATGATGACGTTGACGACAAGCTGAAGAGAAGATTATAAGAATGACGTCCTCTTGTTTTATAACAACTCCTCTTTCTGGGCTTTCACTCTGCTAGACTTAATATAACTGTCATGGCCATGGGTCTGTTAAGCAATCATCAAACCAGGTGATTTCACTGCAAGTGATCTAATTACCACAGATAAATGACAATGGGGCTTGGACACTTTTCTTTCCTTAATTACATCCACTCTCTTAATTAGGTCCAGCAACCATCCGTGGTGCTTGAACACTATTCTTTCCTTAATTGTTCACTCATCCTGTCTACACAGGTGTTAGTTCTACATTCAGGTTTCAGCTCAGTCTTTTCTAGAGTTTCAGATTGTAAAGTTCCACTTGAAAAAGACCCCAGGTGGGGTCGAAAATTTCGTGAATTCTGGAGATTGACTTCTTGCTTATTATCATTTTGTGTGTCAATTTTGTGCTATTCTGTATCTTGGATAAATGACAATAAATGACAATAAATGACAACTCACCAAAGTCTTTATGTAATGAATTAGATTCTGGAACTTCTTTGGAGAGAATTCATCCTCAATAACGGCCCCGAAGTGTTGCCGTAAGAGTTCAACACTATCCAGGAGTAATTTTAATGGCTCGTCACAGAAGGCATTCTTATCTATTATAGACTGGATACTGGCAATGACAAGAAATGGTTCAGAGACCTTGCTAAGGAATGCTGGACTGGTGTCTATCTTGTGTAATTCTGTAATGAAATAATTGATAACGCTGAAGATTTTCTTTGAACACTCATGTCAGGATACAGTCGAACCTCGTTTCAACGTACCCCGTTTACAACGTTTTCACCCCTATAACGTTCACATTTCAAAGTCCCGATTTCCCGTAATTCATTTTCCATTTGCCGATTTTGCTTACAACGAACACCTTTATAACGTAAACTTCATTATAACGACCAGATTTTTCCCACAAAATAGTGAAAAGGCCTTCGTTACAACAAACAGCGAGAAGTTAATTGCCGGGGTGGCCTTGCTTGTACAGCGCGGGATTCCCCTCCGTTGCTTAGCAATGCCTCAATACACTGTAGTACTCCCTGTGAATAGCTGGTGTAACTCCCGTAGACGCGGCGTGGTTCTGAGCACATGGTCAGAAAACGTGTCTGGTAAACGGAAGCAAATCTCGCTGTCCGCGAAGGCCGAAATTGTCACTCACTTTCGAAAGGGGGTGTCTACATCGTAGTTGGCGGCCATTTTATTGGAAGTGGTACAGCGAACTACCGTTACAACGCAGGGTTGGAGCTACCATTGTCTTTTTTTAGCCAAAGTAAAGAAATCCTTATTGTCCAGTAGTCTGAACAATAGGGATTTTCGTTACTTTGGCTAAAAAAAGTAATGGTAGCTCCAACCCTGCAACGTACAGATTCGTTATGTCCCTGGAGGTACGTTGTAACGAGGTTCGACTGTACCGGGATGGAGCTAGGTTCCACCATCAGTGTTTCCGCCAGAGGGTACGCAGGGTACGCTGTGAGTACCCTCAAAGGAACAGAAAAGGGCCATTTTCTTTAATTTCATGGGGTTTTTTGCTGATTTTGAAGAACTGCATACCCTCAAAAATATTTCTGGCAGAAACCCTGACCATGTCTTATAGACCGTTCTCAAATTGACGTAAACGACAAAGACCTGCACACTTGTGCCAAACATCTCAACCACAACCTCGGTCTGAAACTGAATGACGTAACGCAGACAACCCCACGACAGTGACATCGAAGACGTTGCATCAGATTCGACCATTGCTGAATCATGGATGGCGTCACGTCAACCGGTTTCACAGTTTCAGATCGATGTTCTGGTTGAGATTTCGACGAAAGTGCACAGATCTGCGAATGCGAGGAATCGTCTATTAGCCAAATCATTGCCGGTAGCCAAATCATTGCCGAGTGGGCCACATTTTCCATGATAATAGTTTTTCAGTGTTGTGGAGGTTTGGCAGTTTGGTGAGGGAGGGGGGTAGCACCATCCCTGACGATTAGGTCAAACTTCTTTGTTGCAAGGCGAACCTACACTATCGTAATTACCAAACTGAAAAAATAATTGGGATTGTCACAAAAGAAAGTTTACCTTCAATCACTTTAGTCAGCGAATGTTTGACACAATATTCATAAATGTAGGCATACACCTGGTTCATCCCCATTTTAATGACTTGTTCACAAACACCTAGAAAAAACAAAGACAGAGCTACAAATATGACTGGTAAATCATCATGCACCCCAGGGAGAGAACGAATGACATGGCAGCAAAAACAATAGGCCTACCGGTAATCATGATTCAGGTGTGACCGTGGCGACACTCGCAACACAGAAAACTCACAAAAGGCCCCTCGAGCCTACCGGGAACACGGGGTATATTCTCCCCGCGAATGTAGGCTTTTTAGGCTATTCGCAAATAGGCATAGTATTTACATATGTAGGACGTGAAAATATTTCGCTTAACAGTAGGTAGGCCTATGGATGGGTCGGTGAAGCCCCTAGGCCTAGGCCTATCTCATCTGCATGCCCGTCCGTCCATCGCCTTCGTTCGGTGACGGCAAAAATCTGTCTACACCACCGTTGTACCGCACTCTTATTCTACGACTACGTGAACCAAGGATTAAAGTCAGAACGCAGTATTTGCCACAATAAATTCGGTTGCGAAAGCGTGTACCGGTAGCGAAACGACCGACAAACACCCGTGTAACGAAACGACCAACCAAACAATCGAACCGACTCTTTTTGTATTGTAACGAATCGAAAAGGCCGTGTTAACGAAACGACGTCGACTGTAAACCAAATCACTAGTCTATAGGAACTGAAAGTTGAAACGGACGGTAGCTAGGCCTCTTCTTCCCTACAATCATTCTTCCCTTTTGCTTGTCCTAGGCCTTCTCTAACTGTAGTAGGTCATGTGTGTAAGCACTGGAACGAGGTGTCTGGGGTCGAGGTTTAGCTTCACGGGATAATAATGGCATCACCTTTCGTTTTCATTTTGACGTCGAACTGCACATTTCAACGATTCAAAATATGCTTACCTGTGCTTCCTGCATTCAGTTCATATTGCACTTGTAAAATATGTATCTTTAAATGACATAAATTGTAAATAAACGTCGACTGCAGCGTTCACAACGAAGCGAAGACCAGACTTCCGCCACCCATAAAATTCCAACCTCGGCTGCACCAATCCTCGCGGTGAAAAGAGGAACTAAATCTGTCACTGTACAGGGGGCATCTCCACAATCATCAATTAAGGGGGCGGGTCACAAATTACCCTTGTCAAGCAAAACGCGTCTAGCGTTTTTTCATTGGTTGGTTGTCCGAAGGGCAGGAGGATTAAAAGTAGGCTATAAACTAGATTCTATTTTAAAACCCGGCAATACCTGTTCAGTGGGGGAAGGCCGAAGGGGGGAAGGTCCGACGTGAGACGCGTCACGTCATTAGAAGTGCTTGGGGACATGACGTCATTTCGTCACGACATTGCCGACATCATGGATGACACGACAGAAATCACAAAGACGTCAAAAGGCGTAAACAGCAGTGATATTTTGATTAATATCTTGATTCAAAAACTTCGCACATCAAAATCAGTGTGAATCATACAAAAATTTGAGAAAAGTTCGTGTGTTAGTGATTTTCTCCAAGTCTGGCGAACAGATTGCCCCAAACTTGGTACCGGTGCAGACAGACCTGGGAAGTGTCCTTACGAAGCCCGAATTTTGATACAACTTAAAGTGGGATTAGTCGTTATTTTACTATTAATAATTCTGACGGCCCTCCACCAGTCTTGGACTTGGTTGTCAGTATAATTCCTCCATGGTTGCCATCATTGGATTTCCTTATATCGAGCAGTCATGCCCATTTTATAACATCCATTTCAAATCACTGGTGGGCCTAATATAGTTCCTTGCACAGCTGCATCCCCAGGCCGGGTCGAAGGGACTGCGGTGGGTGGTAGGTGGCGCACCATAAAACACAACACATTTTTCTAATACAACAAGCTCCAAATCAACAATATGAGCCTTTATTTACTGCACAGAATCACATATACATGTATTCTAATATGACATATAGTTACCGGTACACATTTCTTTGAATATAGCCTACCATATACCGGCAGGCTACCTGGAACAGGACATATTCAGTACCGATCGGTAAAGTATGATTCACCTACTTCAACATGGGCAGAGTGCTAGGGCCCATATTCATGAAACTACTTAAGTCTAAAGTCATTTCTTTACGATCAGTTTGTGACTAGTTTACAACAAGTTTGCGATTCGTTGACGACTGCCGTCGTGAACCAATCGCAAACTGATCGTAACTTGTCGTAAAGTCGGTGGAACACCGCAATAGGGGGACGAGTTGAAACAAATAGAGTGATGTTTTGGCGTTTCCCCCAGAAGGGAATCTCACGACTCGTCTTTCATTGCACTATTCACATTGATTTAGATTTTGGCATATATCCATGACCAGTTGCTGCAGCTGGCAACTTTGGTGGGTACATCGATACCTTAGTGGGAAACCTTTTCCCACTGATGCCAATTTCAAACTGTCCACTCTTCATCGCCCAATCATGCACGTTCGTTATCACTTTCGGCTCGCGTGTCTCCTCATCATAATCTCGCACCAGACCAAGACAAATCAGACGATTCATGGTGTAACCAAAGCAACTTGACGTTGTGAAACCAGCAAATTTTCCATTGCGATATATTGGTTCACCACCCCAGCTCCAGGGGTCGTTGTTGATGTCGTGATTTTCCACCGTGAAATGCAGTAATCTTCCTTTGATGCCCTCCTCTTTCTCCTTCAGTAAAGCTTCCTTGCCGATGAAGTCTCCTTTCTGAAAGATGAGATCAGTGACGTTATGTGACTTTCCCAGTGATTTTGGTTTTGGCCCCCTAGTGGCAAGTCAAGAATCAGATTTCACTGAAATTTTGTCTGTAAGTTGCTATAACCTAGAGGTACATGTGTACAAAGTTTCAACATGATAGTTCAAACCATTATCAAAATACTGGGTATAGCCCTTTGAAGTTTTTCACAAAATGCCCCCTGGAGGCCAAAATAGGAATCCAACCATGCTCAAAATCGAACTCGACCTAGATCTTACATCAAACTTGACCCGAAAGTCCCTTCCAACTTCACATGGCGTGGTATCTGGGTTCATGTCCAGGCCCCAGTAGGCAAAGAACTTCTCTATCCGAAGAGCTCTGAGGGCATAGTAGCCAGCATTACGGATACCGTAGTCCCTCCCTCTGGTTATGAGGGAATCGTACACATGGAGAGCATACTGAAAGTATTAAAGGACAGATGATAGCTTGAAGTGTAAAACTGGGACGGTAAGACATCCATATTCATAGCTGACCTCACAGAAATGGAAGGAAAAAATCAAAGGACTTCAGGCACATCTGATGTCAGAATTGAAACGCCTTCAAAAAGTGCAGTAACCTCCCCCTCCCAGATGACAGTGACCCAGTCAAAAAATGTGACCCCTACCTCTGATGGTATGTACAGAACAAACCCGTCTTCTCCTGTGTGTGTAAGTCTCATCGCCTTGATACCGCTAGCATTAGCCAGATTAATCTCCTGTGGGTTGAAAAATTCTATGATATATACAAGATTTATCACTATTTCATGGAATGGTGCATAGTATTGCCCCTACCAATATATCATTAATAACTATTCCTCTGTGGCTCAGAACTTCAAACTGAAGCGGCAGAGTTTTAACAAGAGGCCCAAGGGCCTGGCGCTCAGCTGACTTCAGTTGTAGTTGTAGGTGTAGTGAAGCATGCTGAAGGAGAGGTGGAACTGTAAACACGAAACGTGCCAGTTTCACGGACGACACACACACACAGACGGACGCCACTCAGTATACATATGACTAGCTCAGCTGAAAGCTGAGCTAAAAATCAATTCGCGGCTACCGGTACCTACCTTGCACGTCATGGTATGAAAATCCGCTTTCTGCATGGACGTGTCTGTAAGTTCCTCCAGGAGTTCTTGAGCTTTAGGTCCTATCACATTCAGGCAAGTATACATGGACGTAACATCACTCAAGAGGACCGACCGATCCTTCTTAGGTAGATGCTTGGTGAGCCAATGAAAGCTCCTGGTCTGTAACGTGGTTGGTGCAATCATGAAATAGCTGGAAAAAAAGATTCATGAAACATCAGTACAGACTTGAAACAATCTTTGTGAGTGTACATGTATATTTGTTTCAAATCGTGACATACTTTTAGATTTTTGTCAGTCATTTAAATTCACAAATGGGAGATTACTTTAATTAGCTGTAGGAGTATGATGAATGAGGAACCGGCGAACTACGCCGTTGGTGGCGCTGAGGAACAAGAGCGGTGTTGACACTAGAGGAAACATTTTACTGGTAGTAGGATTTTTTTGCGTAGAACTTACCAATTCTCTGCCATTCTGACCACACTGCAGTCATTTTCATAACCTCCCCTCTTGTTCAACCACCCCGTGTGGATAACCGTTCCAATCGGCTGATCAACATCATTGGCACAGATGTACTGGAGGAAGTCGACAACTTCTCGACCGCCAGACTGAAACAAATTGTAACAAGCACATAAGTCATCAATAGGATGCGGGCGGGAGAGAACCAAGTTGCACGTCTGTATACGGGTACCAGGCATGATCGCATGAACCAAACTCACCTTGAGTTCAAATTTCGTGAATGAGGACATGTCAATGAGGCACACGCCTTCCCGACACGCCCAGTACTCTGAAGCGACATTCTCAAACCACCCTGGTTTATGGAATGTCAGGTTTTCTGGAATAGCCTCAGACTCGGCTAAATCTGACGCGCCTGTAAAAGAAATTTGCTCTGCTGCACCATCGAAATCTCAAATGTGATGAAGCAGGTGAATGCCCTGCGACAAACTGCCATCTTTACAATGCGCATCCATGTCACAATCCGCTACCTTCAGAAATGTCATCACGGAAGTACATGGCTCTTTCAAAGCCATTTTTTCCACCAAACCAGGCACCAGCTGCTGCGAGGCGAGTGTAGAGTGGTGATGTGCGTAGTTTTCGACATGAATGGAAATCATTGCCTCTTGGATACATGATGGTTGCAGTTCGCACTGAAAAAAGATAATGAACAGAGGTGAATAAGTGCATGGATAGAAGAACAGACCGACCTGATTCCAATCCATGATTCAGCAATGGTCGAATCTAACGCAATATCTTCAATGTCAGTGTCGTGGGGTTGTGTGCATCACGTCATTTAGCTTCAGATCGAGGTTGTGGTTGAGATTTCGCCGGAAGTGCGCAGATCTTCGTTATTTACGTCAATTTGAAAATGGTCTATTGATGTATTTATAGTGTTAGTCATCATTAGCGAGAACTAACTTGATGTTTCCTTGACCCGATCTCTCAAGAATTTCTTGTTGTTATGTATGCCCACAAATCGGCGAATGTCAATAGGCCAGGCGTCCTTCCGACATTCCCCATACGTCAGCCACTCGGCAAGGATCTTTCCCACGCCACCAGCGGATATAATACCAGCTGAACACATCCCTGCCGCCACAAAATAGTTCTCAATCTGCAATGAAGAGGTGCAAGGTAAAAATTCATGCTGTTGGAAGATGTTATTGTGCTACTCGATCCCAGATGCCCATGCCATCACAAGGCGAAAGTGAGTGCCCATCACAAGGCAAGAGTGAATGCCCATCACAAGGCGAGATTGAATGCCCATCACTAGGCGAGAGTGAATGCCCATCACTAGGCGAGAGTGAATGCCCATCACTAGGCAAGAGTGAATGCCCATCACAAGGCAAGAGTGAATGCCCATCACAAGGCGAGATTGAATGCCCATCACTAGGCGAGAGTGAATGCCCATCACAAGGCGAGAGTGAATGCCCATCACTAGGCGAGAGTGAATGCCCATCACTAGGCAAGAGTGAATGCCCATCACAAGGCAAGAGTGAATGCCCATCATTAGGCGAGAGTGAATGCCCATCATTAGGCAAGAGTGAATGCCCATCACTAGGCAAGAGTGAATGCCCATCATTAGGCGAGAGTGAGTGCCCTTCTCAGTTCAAGAATTTCAAATTCTGATTTATTTACCTCTGGAGCTTCACCAACAATGTATCGTCCGTCTGCTGTGAACGACTCGGGGCCATTTAGCAGTTGTCTTATTTCTGCATGAGCAAGGTCGGGCATTCGCAAGAGCATATTTTCTAGGAGTATTTCTGGAAATAAAATCAAAATCCGACATGGAATGAACACTAACTGTGAATTCACCTCTCCAAGGATATGGAGGGCGCTGGTGATTGATGCCTTATGCGAGGGTCCGTGGGTTCGAGTCCAGTAGAAAGCTATGTCTTTCACCTCAGAAACCCGTTAGGCCATTCTTTTTTTATTTGTTGTTTAGCGGATTTTTTCCCAGTAAACTCAAGACAGGAGACAGGAAAAAAATAAAAATAAAAGTTCAATCTTTCTGATGGATTTTTATTTTTCGTTTTAGCAAGCCTTTATCCAGTGAAACCAAGACAGGTGGAAATAAAAACTCAAATATCATGTATTTGTATTGAAATGTACCATGTCAAAATCATCAAAAAATCAGCAACTTCACACACGCCCATTTCACACTTAACAGCAACATGCATTGACGTCTACTCTCATACATGTCGTAGGCGACTATTTACGCTGGTAGATGCCGGGATACCAGTTTATGGTTCATCCAAGATCGATTGAGGGCACTGATCACGATCTGACAACGACTGGCGCGAGATTTAAATTTCCCGCTTTTGAAAAAAAACACTGAAAGGTTGAAAAACAGGACAGGCGGGAATAAAAAAGTCGTTTTTTTTCAATTTTATTTTTTTTCCAAATTGCCAAAATCTAACTACGGCGGGTCCGCTAATCAACAAATAAAAAAAGAATGGCCTTATTATTATTTGTTCAAAGATAAGGGAAGTATTTTGGTTTTTCAAATTATATTTGCCAAATGATCCAAGCTGCCAAGTTCTCTTATCATCAGCACTGTCCACAATTTGGCTATCTATTGGATGCCGCTGAATACTTACGAAAATGATCCCAATCTTCTGGCAAGAGTTGGAATTCAAACTTCGGTGGAATACCATCGTGGAAGACGGGCTTAGCATTGGGATCAAACCCTCCAGCGAGAATCCCACCGCTCCATTCACGGAAGTTCACGTAACCGTCGTAGTCCCTCACAACTGAAATGAGCATTTATACACCAAAACTAGACATACAGTGATTGCGAGCAATCACTAATTATACCCCCGCTGTGGCGCCATAACGGTCCTCGTGGCTCAGGTGAAAACTTGTTATTGAGGGCAGGTGATAATGAAATGGGCAGGAGAATTTTTGGGAAAATGTCATTTAAGGGCGAATGAACACAGGGATAGTAACACAAAGGTTCCTTGCAAAAATATAGGGCTCCACTTTCACCAATGGGTAAAATAAAATTCTGTTGGCTCCTTTTATAAACGCACGAACGAACGAACGAACGCACGAACACACGCACACACGGACGAGTTGAAAACAGTATACCCCCACCAACTCGTTGGCGGGGGTATAATCACAGTTGTAAGGTCACAGAGGTTGGCACTGCTGGGCTGAGCTGCTCCTGTTGGTGATGGTCGGCATTGCTGACCGCACAGCAGGCTGTTGATATCTTCTAGCTGATTTGTACACTAAAGGAGAAATTGATTTAACAGTTATAGCAGAAGGAGTTAAAGTATGATACGGTCTCTCTTCCAGAAAGATCGAATCATTGGAAAATTATCTTGAATCGTCAACTTCGTTGACGGAATATATCGGTAGAGACAAAGATTGAATCAACAATTTGAAAACCGACTACTCGAACTCACAACTATCAGATTACACCACACAGTTTATCCCCACTCATTATTTTCTCATTACTGCTTACCAGGCATCATTGGATCAACGGTCAATTTATCAGTAGGCTTCGTAACTATAAGGTAATGATCACATGAATGAAGTGGCACTCTCACTGTTGGTGTGCTGAGTTTTCCTAGCTCACGTCCCCACTGCATTACGAACGAAGACGAAGTTAAGTAAACAACAGACAACATCCACAAACGTGGATATGGTCAAATAAACACGGTACATGTAGGTGCAAAGGAATCAGCTCAGTCTTTTCTAGAGTTTCAGATTGAAAAGTTCCAGCCTGAAGAAGACCCCGGTGGGGTCGAAAATTTGCTAAGTATTCTGGAAATTGACTTTATATACTTTATGATATTGTGTGTCGATTTTTGTGCTCGCCTTCTCTTTCGAAGGAATCAACAATACATTTACAAGAATGAAAACAGAAAAGTTTGACAAAGAACACAGAATCTGGGATTTTAGTGGCTAGCATGTCATAGAATGGCATAAGTTATTGGTTAACTCACCTGACCAGCACAGTTCACAAAATATTCACATTTGACAGTTCCTCTGTTCGTCTCCACCCCAGATACGCTCCCATCCTGAGTTAGCACCCGCTCAACTTTGCAGTTTTCAAATATTCGGACACCTGAAAAAAGCGAATCAATCCAGACTCACTCAAGAGAATGTTTTATGCAATACCCACCAACTATAGACGATTCTTGAATTCGCAGATCTGCGCACTTCCGCCGAAATGGCAACCACAACCTCGATCTGAAACCAGCTGACGTGACGCAATCCATGATTCAGCAATGGTCGACTGTGACGCAACGTCGTCGAAGTCACTGTTGTGGGGTTCTCTGCGTCACGTCATTCAGTTTCAGACTGAGGTTGCGTTTGCGATTTCAGCGGAAGTGCGCATATTTTTCTCGTTCACGTCAATTTGGGATTTGTCTATATAGCAAAGCAGCCAGTCCTAGCCTCAGAAATGTTGACTACAAAATCAGTCACAAAGCCATCCGCCTAAGACGGCAGGTTATTATTAGGGTCCTTTCAAAAGGATACTCACCATTTTCCTTGGCAACACGGCCCAATGACATACATATATCAGTTGGACTGCCCGCAGCATCATTCGGGATATAGAGGCCACCCTCAAGATCATCTACCTTAATGATTGGACAGAGTTCCTTGATCTCCCGGGGACTGACAATGTGAGTTTCTATGCCCAAAGTACTGAAAAACAATGACTAAGGAATAAGAGAAATGTTCATCTTATGGAAATTGTTTAGTGCACCAGCACTAAACAATGTATATTTTACATGAATAAAGATGCATAATAATAATAATAATCATTCAAAATCCAAATGGTCACCTCAATTGGCCAGTTAGGCCACAATTATTTTATTTGTTGTTTTACGGATTTTTTCCCTGGAAACCCCTGACAGGAGGGAGGAAAATAAAAATAAAAATAACTTTTTCATTTGGTTTTCGCGGAAACCTTGACAGGAGGGTGGAAAATAAATATAAAAATAATTGTAATTATTTGATTATTTTTATTATATTTGTCAAAGCATGTAACAGGCGGGTATGAAAAAAATAAAAATGTACAAAAATATAATAAAATTCACTCAATGAATGGGAACGAGAATGATTGTTACAACCGCTGTGAATTATTTTCGTCAGACAAGGTTCGTCCAGCATATCGGCGGTAGAAAAATAAAGCGTTTTTTTCCATTATTTTTATTTTTATTGATCGGATAATCACTTTGTGGGCGGCGGTAAAAAATAATGCCATTTTTTCAATTATTTTTATTTTCCAAAATCAGAAAAACAAGTGCGGCGGATCCGTAAAACAAGAAATAAAATAAGTGTCGCCTTACAAACAAGTGTCTCTACAGTCCACTCACCTAACTTTTGCTTGAGTTCTTTTGTTATAAACCATCCTATCTTTTGTCCTAGCCACATTTAAACTTCCACATTTTTTCAATCCTGAAAGGTATAGAGGACCGAATTATTTGACTTTGAACGAAGTAGGTGATCGTTTTGAAAACGGGTAAAATAGAAGTTGCAGAGGACACAACAGAAACTTATGATTTTCTGAGTGCCATTGTTCATGACATGGCCCGAAGTCTAATTTTCAAGATGGCCGATTTGGCAGCCATATTATATTTGAAGTCTTATAAGGCCAAAATTTTATAAGCTTGCACAAGGGGTCGCGATACATCTTTACACCAAATTCGAACTCTCTAGGTAAAATCACCATGAAACATACAGCCCAGCCAATGATAAATTTTTAAGTTTGATCTTTTTGACCTTGAAAAATACGTTAATGTCCCTATGACTATAACCCTATGACTATACGCCTATGACCCTGAGGTACATTTGTGAGAAGTTAGGAGTCAATAGCTCCATTATGTGCCCTTGTTAAACATTGTTAAATGACACACGACGAGGACAGACAAATCATATTCCAAATTATTCAGTCAGTTTAATCAAAAAAGATAAAGGTCATTATCTATTTTTGGTTTAATATACCTTAGGCCTAATTCAGAGTTGTTGACCGGGTATCTGTAATCATTTTAGTCCAGAATTTACCTTAGCCTTGGAAGGTCACAGAATGAAGTGCAACATGGTTATGGTTATTGAGTACTGGTCTAGTGCCTTCATACTGTCCTGATTTCTGGGTTAACAGATAAGGATAAAAGTAGGGTGCTCTATCTAGACTGTGAAAGTGGGAGATGCTTAAACATCTGCAATAAGGTACCATACATCATTTTACTTCTTTCACAGTCTTATTTATGTTACTTGTTCATCCCAATAACTGTAGGCCTACCCGGTACTTACCCATGCCATATCCTTCTCTTTCAAGTTTTGTGTAAAGCTCTAGAGTGTACTTGGCTATTTCAGACTCGATGCTTATGCCACGGACTGTACTAAGGAGGCCAGCAGCATGCCATGTTGTTCCACAACTAAGACTGAAATGAAATGGTCCATGGACCATGTGCTCACCTGGCTTTCACTGTAGGCCCCAGATGAACCAGGAAAGAATAAGTACATGCACTTAGGGAGACAATAGACTATCACTCCAAAAGAGTGCAGCACCTGACGGGGCAGCGTCGTGACGTCCTGCACGTCATTTCATGATGTCTTCACGTTAGACGAAAAAAAATCTAATTGTTTCCCGACATCATGATCGCTAAACTGGATTTTTTTTCGAGTCACGTCATGGCGTTCAGAAATGACGTGTGGGTCATCATGGCGCTGCCCCATCAGGTGCTGCACTCTTTTGGAGTGATAGTCTATTGAAATCTGATCGGCGAAAATTCGGTACACTTTCCAGACAATGCATTGATAAATGGTCATACCAAATTAGAACATTCAAAGTCAAATAGCCACTGACAAAAAGTGCCAAACATGACTAAGACTCACAAACAAGGCTGGTACCGGTACTGGGTATTTAAACTGACCCAAGTGAACTAAATGCAATGAAACAGTTTTATAAAATCCAGGAGACTGACTGAATATGCCTGCTTTTGGCAACTGAAGATTCGCAGAAGGGTCATGGCATTGGGCCATCCTTACCTCCCTTGCTCCAGTAGAATGACATCTTTCCATCCCTCCAAAGCCAAGTGATACGCAACAGAACAGCCGACAACACCACCACCGCAGACCACAATCTGTGCTTGAGTTGGAACCCTGCCTTTTGTGCCACTTGGAGCCTCAATGGTATTACTACTAGTGCTGGCTACACTGTATTTTCTACGAGTCTGATCTTGCAGCTGCAGGGCACTTGCCCGAAGCAGATGACGTTGCCATTGACCTTCTAAAGTATCCTTGAAGACTTTTGATAACAGCCGAAATCTTGCCAGGCGTAACATGGTTTTAGCACTGGTATTCACACATCAGTTTTTTACCATCTGTTCCGCTCCAGTTGGTACCGGTACCTGCAAATACAAGACATAGTTTTCAAAATTTATTTATAAGACAGTCTGCCCTCTAAGATTTACGATATCTCAGTGTTGTCAGTTGGCCTAGGCCTAGTGGCATAATTCAAAACACAATGAGCTTTTTGTAGGCCTATTTTAGCAATCACTTATGAGCCTAATCAATTGAACATTTTCATGGTGCAACATGGTCAGCCTACATGCGCGACATCATGGTGCCTGGTGGTGGGCCTTGTACCTCGGCCATTACAGCATTACAGGCCCCCCAAGGCGGCATAAAACAATGTATAGCCTTAAAACAAAGTCTTAAAACAATGCGAGGCCTTTGCCTTCAGGCACTCATGCAGGTAATAGCTGGATGTGCTGAGCCCAGGCTACAGGGCTAGGGCTAGAAAATGCTTTTAGGCCTACTACCAGACCAAAAACAACATTACAGGCCTACTCAATTGGGGCCTTCCTCAGGCACTTTCTAGTAGAGATCACTTCTGGGATCTCTACTAGAAAGTGCCTGAGGAAGACCCCAATTTGCAATGAAATGGTCCATGGACCATGTGCTCACTGGGTTGGACATAATAGTCTAATGACAGAGGGAGGTACATATCAGTTATGAGCAATCTGGGTCAAGTCATTCCCAGGTAGGACTTTGATGATTTTGGGGTTATGCCACCTGGCGGCCATATTGGATGTCCGATTGGGCTGGAACTTCAGATGCACATACATGTAAAGGTCATTTGCAGGGGGCCACATAACACATTGGAGCGCTTTGGGGAAAGTCGTTCCTGAGTTACAGCAAATTGATGATTTTCGGGTCACGCCACCTGGCGGCCATATTGGATATCCGATCGGGCCGAAACTTCACATGGACATAAAGGTCATCTGCAGGGGGCCACATAGCACATTGGAGCACTTTGGGTTAAGGCGTTCCTGAGTTACAGCACTTTGATGATTTTCGGGTTACGCCACCTGGTGGCCATATTGGATGTCCGATCGGGCCGAAACTTCACATGGACATAAAGGTCATCTGCAGGGGGCCACATAGCACATTGGAGCGCTTTGGGTTAAGGCGTTCCCGAGTTACAGCACTTTGATGATTTTTGGCTTACGCCACCTGGTGGCCATGTTTGAAGTCAAATCAGGCCGAAATTTGACATGCATGTAAAGGTCATCTAGATGGAGGTAAATATCAAATTTGAGCACTCTGCGTCAAGCCGTTCCTGAGTAATAGCACTTACTTGATTTTCAGGTTACGCCACCTGGCGGCCATATTGGATGTCGAATCGGGCCGAAACTTGGTATTTTTTAAGGTACCCCTCCAATGCATGTTTATGCAAGATATGAAGTTGCTCGGTGAAATAATGACAAACTGTGGCAGGTTCGTCACTTTTGTCGAACTTTGACCTCTGTGACCTTGAAAAGTAGGTCAAATCAAAAACCCGTTATATATGTTATGTATCCTTATTAGCTACACCTATGATCAAAATTTGGAGATGATCTAGTCATTAGTTCAGGAGTTATTGCACTTTTTGTGTTTTTGGTTTCTGCCACCTGGTGGCCAAACTGAGAGTCGAATCGGACCGAAACTTGGTGTCGTGGGTCGTCTGACCTAGATATATGTACCAAGTTTCAGATCAATAGCTCCAGCGGTTACGAAACGTGCCCTGCTAACGGACCACGACGGACGACGGACGACGACGACGGACGACGGACGCTGCACCATCGTAATAGCTCACCCCAGTGAGCTAAAAATCAGAGATGACTTTATGTTTACTATCATTGTGAGTGTCGTTTTATGTGCTCTATGTTGGATAATGGGCCTACTCACATGTGTTTCCTTCCATGGCATTGGTTGAAAACAACCTCATTGGTCTCTGGCTGCCTATGTTCTTTCCTTGACCTGGTTCCTTATCACCATCATTAGATATGCCCAATGCTTTTCCATGGCAAAAGCTAGCTCTTGCTTAATATTTTTTTCCTAATAGCCATTCAGGGTTGTATTTAGCTTTTTGGTCCTGGGGAGCAAAAGCCTCTGGGGGGGGGCAGAAGACCTTTTTTGCCCAAAATCCGCAAGTAAATCTCGTTTTTTGGTTGGCTCTGGGGGGCCAATTGCCCCCCTGCCTCACCGCTAAATACGGCCCTGCCATTTCAGCTAAAAGGTGTAAAAATTCACGACTAGTGTGCGACCACTATGAATGGCTAGGGCCTGAATCTCATCAACTTACGGTACCGTACATTTACAAATCAACCATGCAAATGAGCCTATATTTACTGCACAGAATAATATATATTTTAATACTACATAAACTAGTTACATTTCTTTGAATAAACCATGTAAATGTACACAGAACCAGAACCCGTACATTTATATACCGGTATTCAGCTGAGAGGGAACCTGCAAAAGGTGCGGTGAGTAATGAACTGATGTCATTTGTAACCTGGCACAACAAAATGAGTCGGAATGTGCACAGAAGAAGCAACATGTCCAAGGTGACACCAATGGTTTGTTGATTTCAGGATTGTCTGCCCATTGTGAAATTCGACTTTGTCGATTTCTGTAATGGTTGTCTGGTGTCATCTTCGGTCTTCTTCTGTGCGCATTCTGACTCATTTTGTTGTGCTGGGTCACATTTTTTCAAAAGAAGTAAGATTCATATTTGACACTTTCAGAAAACAGATCAGAACATCTTCAGTGTCAAAATAACGAGAGATGAAAACATAACAATATCAGATCCAATAGACTGTTCTCAAATTGACGTAAATGACAAAGACCTGCGCACTCCTGCCAAAATCTCAACCACAACCTCGGTCTGAAACTGAATGACATAACGCAGACAACTCCAGTGGTGTCGAAGACGTTGCGTCAGACTGGATCATTGCTGAATCATGGATGGCGTCACGTCAACTGGTTTCAGACCGAGGTTTTGATTGAGATTTCGGCAGAAGTGCGCAGATCTGCGAATTCGAGAATCGTCTATATTTTCTTCCATTAACATTTCTAAGGGCTAAGGTCAGTTTGGGAAATGACGCATAATTGCCATTTTTGCCATTTTAATATTAGCATGCTTCCTAATTCCCAAAATATTTCCAAACGAAATGAGCCCAAAAGCATTTTCACCAAATTCATGTAGGCTACACTCTCAGTTTTGCTGTAAGACTTTGGTCACTAAACTTGTAATCAGAATCAGTCATAAAAGTGTTGAGACGTGTCCTGATCACAAGATGAGGTAAGATTTGATCTCCTTGGCAGAGGTGTGATATACATGTAGTGATGTAATTCTACACTAAGTTGCATCACAGTCTTTGTAGGTCATCACATTCTCCTATCTTGGGGGCCAAGTTGAAAAGAAAGAGTGATGTTTTTCCTACACTTCATTCCACATCCGATTGGCGTGAGGTTTTCAGCCGATATCTCTGCAATGGCTGGGTCAAATTTGACACACCAACTATCAATTGACTTGACTTTTTTGTCGGTGTGTTTCCACTATCATCATTTTTCGTGTAAGGCCGACATAACAGAGCCCTTTCTCAAAACCCAATTACATGTACATGTATTTTCACCATGGTGTTCAGTGTGGGTTACACATGCGACATGCATTCCATCATTTCAAAATGGCTGCCATTTCGACCGTAAACACAAACTGTGATTGGTGAAAGAACTTTTTTCTGTCACGTTTATAGGGGAAATGACAGTGATGATGCCTGCAGCGACAAAAAGGACAAATCGATTGATGTATGGTATGTCAAATTTGACCCAGCCTGGCCAGTCTGGACACTTGTACTGATGGGTGTTTCATTGTCCCATTTACATTGATTTAGATTTTGGCATATATCCATGACCAGTTGCTGCAGCTGGTAACTTTGGTGGGTACATCGATACCTTCGCGGGAAACCTTTTCCCACTGATGCCAATTTCAAACTGTCCACTCTTCATCGCCCAATCATGCACGTTCGTTATCACTTTTGGCTCGCCTGTTTCCTCATCATAATCTCGCACCAGACCAAGACAAATCAGACGATTCATGGTGTAACCAAAGCAACTTGACGTTGTGAAACCAGCAAATTTTCCATTGCGATATATTGGTTCACCACCCCAGCTCCAGGGGTCGTTGTTGATGTCGTGATTTTCCACCGTGAAATGCAGTAATCTTCCTTTGATGCCCTCCTCTTTCTCCTTCAGTAAAGCTTCCTTGCCGATGAAGTCGCCTTTCTGAAAGATGACATCAGTGACGTTAGGTGACTTTCTGTGATTTTGGTTTTGGCCCTCTAGTGGCAAAGTTAAGAATCAGATTTCACCGAAATTTTGTCTGCAAGTTGCTATAACCTAGAGGTACATGTGTACAAACTTTCAAAACGATAGTTCAACCATCATCAAAATATAGCCCTCCATATTTTTTCACAAAATGCCCCTTGGAGGCCAAAATAGGGATCCCATCATGTTCAAAATCGAACTCCACCTAGATCTTAGGCCCATATATACACCCACCAAAGACCAAAAAGATTTGACAAAAAATAAAGGCGCTAGAGCGCTAACAAAAGTTTACAGACATACTGCTGTCCGGACCACCGTACAGGCTAACGCACGACAGACCACCACTCAATGACCCAACCACAGAATAAGCCCTGCTGGGCCTTGTGCCAAGCGTGCTAAAAAACGTGCATCATTCAATAGTTTTTTGTCCCATAAAACAGTAATGACTTACATCAAACTTGACCCGAAAGTCCCTTCCTACTTCAAATGGTGTGGTATCAGGATTGATGTCTAAGCCCCAGTAGGCAAAGAACTTCTCTATCCTAAGGGCTCTGAGGGCATAGTAGCCAGCGTTACGGATACCGTAGTCTCTCCCTCTGGTTATGAGGGAATCATACACATGGAGAGCATACTGAAAGTAATAAAGGACAGATGATCAGGTGAAACCGGGAGCCCAAGTCTCAATGCTGTATCATGAATAGATTTACTGTACACTCCATGAAGAGAGTAATTCCTAAGGCCGACTTTACATCGGATGACACGCGACACGAACATGCAGGCAAACAAAGGTTTCATGGGGATGAATCCTTTGTGAAGCCATTGTTCGCCTGCGTGTTCGTGTCGCGTGTCATCCGATATAAAATCAGCCTTAGAGACTTTCTGTTTGGAGACTAATTTTTTACACATGATTGAACTTGGTATAGTATGATTCACACTTACTTCAACATGGGCAAAGTACCAGGCCCGTGCAACAGATACCATAATGTGAACACAATGATTTAACCACAAACCACAGTATTTACCAGTTGACTGAGCACAACCTTGGATTTTGCAATAGGCTCATGGAAAGCAAACCAAGTTACCCTAACATCATTAATAGGTAACTGCGACATGGATTATTTACCACTGACCTGTGCACATTTCCAAGCATGGCACTTAGCCCATGTTGAAGTTAGGGTGAATCATACTTTAAGTACAGTTGCCTCCCCTGGAAGACAACCGGCATCCCGGTCAAAAAGGTGATTCCTACCTCTGATGGTATGTACAGAACAAACCCGTCTTCTCCTGTGTGTGTAAGTCTCATTGCCTTGATACCACTAGCATTAGCAAGATTAATCTCCTGTGGGTAGAACAATACAGGCATACACAAGGTTTATTACGTGGAATGACATATTGAATTTGCTGCTAAATTATGAAGGGCTATTCCTCTATGGCTCAGAACTTCAAATGAAACTGACAGATTTTTTAAGTCATAAAGTGACAATGTACCTTGCAGGTCATGGACTGAAAATCGCCTTTCTGCATAGACGTGTCCGTAAGTTCCTCAAGGAGTTCTTGGGCTTTAGGTCCTATCACATTCAGGCAAGTATACATGGACGTAACATCACTCAAGAGGACTGACTGATCCTTCTTAGGTAGATGCTTGGTGAGCCAATGAAAGCTCCTGGTCTGTAAGGTTGTCGGCGCAATCATGAAATAGCTGGAACAGAAGATTGGTAAAACATCAGTACAGACATCTAACATGCAATAAATGCAGACCTTTAGAGTGCATTTCTTTGAAATTCTGACATCCACCAAAATTGCAGTTGTAAGGTCAGAGAGGTCCGGCATTGTGCTGGGTCCAGTTTCTCCTGTTATGATGGTCGGCATTGCTCATCACACAACTGAAGTCCTGACACAAATGCTTTTGATATAATGTTAGAGGAGCTACTTCCCTGTAGCAAAGCCACGTCTCTGTGACCTTACGGCCGTGATTTTGGTGTATTTCTGGAATGTCAGTCATTTAAATTAACAGAAGGGGAGATTATTGGAATCGGTCATGGGAGTACGAATTGGGAAACATTTTAATAAGAGTCCTTATGCACATAGCTCACCAGTTGTCTGCCATTCTGACCACACTGCAGTCATTTTCATAACCTCCCCTCTTGTTCAACCACCCCGTGTGGATAACCGTTCCAATCGGTTGATCAACATCATTGGCACAGATGTACTGGAGGAAGTCGACAACTTCTCGACCGCCAGACTGAAACAAATTTTTACGGATAACGGAGCAAGTTAATCATCAGTAGAATGTAAGTGGCAGTGGGCTGACTGTGTTCGATGTCTACTACCAGTATTCTGTACTTGGTATGGTCATGGTTATACACTCACCTTGAGTTCAAATTTCGTGAATGAGGACATGTCAATGAGGCACACGCCTTCCCGACACGCCCAGTACTCTGACTCAACATTCTCAAACCACCCTGGTTTATGAAATGTCAGGTTTTCTGGAACCGGTTCGGACTCGGCTAAATCTGACGTGTCTGTAAAAGAAAATTACTCTGCCACACCACCTGATCAAGAATGTGATAGTTTTTCTATTTAGACTAGCATTAGATGATTGAACATGTAACAAAACAGCAAATTTGTGTGAACATACTCTAGTTTCATCGATTTAAGACCGGTTCATTGTAAGTGCCTGTGACCGCCCCCGGGCAGGACAGCGTGAATAGGCCACGGTCTCTTGTTGTTCATTGGCGCACATTTTCTCCTCGTGCTGGTGGGTTGAAAGTGACTCGTGGTTGTCAGTACGGATAAACAGATTGCTATTTGTGGTTTAATCTGTCTACCGTGCGATTGATTAACTTTCCGTTGGGTTTTGTCGTTCGGGGACCATGACGTAAGAGTGTAATTCACAGAAATGTTCAACAAATAACACCCGTATAGGCCTACTGGTGGGCCCAGATATCGGTGCTAGTCGTTATGCAAAACCCACGGTCAGTGAGTGCGGTAGGCCTACTCATTCGGCATCGGTTATCCAGACATTGCTTACGAATTGTGATGTAAACATAGCACAAAGGGGCAGGCAAGACGTCAATCATATGGTCAGCTCTATTCATGGATTCGAACCATGAGGTCAAATTTATACAGAATGGGCGTGGCTTGAATATCCAGAACCGGTCTTAAATCTATGAAACGAGAGTAACTGCAAAATTGGTTATTGTAATTCTGGTAGAACATAAGACTATTTTTCGAAGATATTACTCATTACTCCATGTCACTTTTTGGTATCAGGCACTTCAGAAAAGGCATATGTTCATACAACTGTGTCATGTGTCATGGAGATTGAAAACAAGTTACTCTACCATACACACCAGATTAAGATATCAGCATGTTGTATTAGAAGTAAAGATGGCATTTTGAAACAGAGACACTCAGTAAGCTGGTAGACAACACAAGGGTGCCAGAGACACGAAAGCTTAGCTAGAGTGCAGCATTGTGAACTCATTGACCCCTAGAGTCCAGCAGACGGGGTATCTTCTGTCAATGTTTTCTCAGCTCCTATGGGTACTGATCGAAAAACATTTGAAGAAGAATTCTTGAAATGGCTGGCAGGAACAAACTTTCTTCAAATTTTTTCCAATAGACTATCACTCCAATAGCGGGCAGCACCTGACGGGTAGCTAGCTAGACCTTCAGCGTCACGACGTCCCGTGCCCCATTCTGAACGCCATGACGTCCCTCGAAAAACCTCCACTTGTTTCAGCGATCATGACGTCGTCTCAAGTCAAGATGCATGGAATGAGTACGGGACGTCGTGACGCTGTAGTACCCATCAGGTGCTGCACTCTTTTGGACTGATATCGTCTATTGATTTCCACCGCTTTAGAATACATGACAGATCATCCCGTCTGCTCAGACCTGGGGTGGATGAGTTAAGGTGCATCCACGGGAAAGTTTTCTTGTGGAAGCTGGCTCACATTATTGGCAATTTACCATTGTTTGCTTCCTTATAGCTTGGAGGAATTATACTGTCAGTATAATTCCTCCAAGCTTATAGCTTACACTGAGACCAATGACACAAACAATTGATCATAGTTGAGTTGCCCATAGAGAGCCAACTTACATGAGAAAACTCTCAAGTGAATAGCCACCTTTCATGTGGAAGTTAGTAGGTAAGCAACGAAAGCTAGTGGCAAAAGCACATAAAAAACATATTTTATAATTTGGGATCAACTCATCAGAAAATCCAGCGCCAGTTATATTATGCCAATCTGATGTCCTGACATGTCCTTTCTCATCAAACGTGAACAATGTCCTGACGTATCCTTTCTCATCAAACGTGAACAATGTCCTGACGTATCCTTTCTCATCAAACGTGAACAATTTTGGCAAACAATTTAATGCAGATCAAACACATTAATACATGTAGAACAATTTTTTTACCATCTGGGGGTACAAAATAGTTGGTTCTTTCAAAGCCACTTAACTGGCCAAATACCCCTCCTGCTCTTTCCAGGCGCGAGTATAGGGGAGAAGTCCTGAGCTTTCGGCATGTCTTTGGTTCCTTCTCAGGTTGAATTAGTCTCATAAAACCTGTTAAAACAAGTCCACAAAACAAATTACTTTGACATCATCATCATCATCATTGGCGCGTCATGGTCCTTTTGGACCTTTGCGCGTAAGGGACATAAGGGAGAAACTAAAGAGGAAAACCAATGAGAACACTTCTCAACATTCAAGATCAATGTTTGCCTCACTTTTCCAAAAAGACTTTTTTCTCGGGCACAACCTGCATGACTCAAGATCCACCATCTTCAGGGAATGCTTTATTCATTCCGTGATGAAGATACTGATGAAAGGACAGCAAATATGCGAGGCAGTCTAGGAAAAACCTATTGGATGTCGTGCTTGAGGAAAGTGTTAATTTATTGGCCTTGGTGAACCCGCACATTTCAATAGCTGAAATGTGCTACGTAACAGGTAAACAGTAGCAGATCAATGCACAGGCAATCTGACAGCCCTTGTTGATCACTCAGCGACATCTGACGGGTTTTCCTGGACTGCCACACATATATGATTTTACATCAGAGGGCAGGCAGAAAGCAAAACTGATCAGTAAGAATGTAAAAGCAAACGGAATGAAGCACACTACTTATAAAGGAGATGGAGTATTCCTTTAAAGGCAACAGACTCCTCCTTTAAAGGTACAGTGAACGCTACTTGGGAACAGTGGGATAGATCTTCATTGGATTCAAAAGGGGGAAACACACAGTTGGAAGGAAACTGATAAGGAATATGAATATATTAGGGTACTAAACCTGCAAATAACCAAAAACCCAGGATCAAAATAGACAACGGTGCAGTGGGTGACATTTTACTTCAAAATGTACGAACCATACAATGAGATGGTGTGATGTCATCACGGGAAAGCATGAACCACATATCTTGGCATGCAGGCAGCTAAAAATGGATGTACTTCAAGTACATCGACTGATATACTAGAGCCATTTCGACCTATTCCCACACCATGTTACACTTGAATGATAGTAAACATAAAGTCGTCTCTGAATTACGCAAATTTTTTAACCCAACAGGGGTCTTCCTCACGCACTTTCTAGTAGAGATCCCAGAAGTAGAGATCCCACTTTCTAGTAGAGATCCCAGAAGAGATCCTATTCACTTCTCAGATCTCTACTAGAAAGTGCCTTTTTGACCCCAGTTGGGGTCAAAAACTGTGAAATTCCGAGACAACTATCTGTTTACTATCATTTTGTGTGTCGTTTTTTTTGTTCTATACATGTTACACTTTACATTACATTTTAATAAGAAGAGCTTGTTACTGGTACTTATTACTTCTTATTACTTGCTTAACATAATACTACATGCTATATTTTGTTAAGCTATTATGATAGAGTCTACCTTTGTGTTCATTGATTTCACGATAGTACATGGCTCTTTCAAAAGCATTTTTTTCTCCAAACCAAGCACCAGCGGCTGCAGAGCAGGTATACAAAGGCGATGTGCGTAGCTTTCTGCATGAGTGGTAGTCTTGGCCACGTGGATATATGTTGGTGGCAAATCGTGCTGAGAAAAAATAGGGACACAGAAAAACTGAATATCGGGCTACTGAAGCGCATGCAGTTGTTCGCACAAGCTCTCACCATGAAATGGCACACTGAAAAGATTCAAGGATTTCTGAAAATTTTGCAGGTTGCCTGCACAAGCAGCCATCTTGAAATGGCAGAGTGGAAATTCAAGAGATTCACAAACCAATAGTTGTCATTCCGTTGACCAGTAGACCGTTCTCAAATTGACGTAAACGACAAAGATCTGCGCCCTTCCACCAAAATCTCAACCACAACCTTGGTCTGAAACTGAATGATGTGACGCAGAGAACCCCATGACAGTGACGTCGAAGACGCTGCGTCAGACTCAATCATTGCTGAATCATGGATGGCGTCACGTCAGCCGATTTCAGAAACAGGTAAACAGTAGCTAGGCCTAGTAGATCAATGCACAGGCAATCCGACAGCCCTTGTTGATCATTCAGCGACATCCGCCAGGTTTTCCTAGACCGCCACACATATGTGGTACATCTAGGCCCCCTTCCCAACAGCCAAATTCAAAGAGTTCCCTTGTCTTTCCACAACATAAAAGGACGTCTGCTTGTGCTAACAATCTATCAGGCGGGGAAGCAATAATGAACGCAACAGCTAGAGACGACACGGAATGAAGCGGGTGTATATCTCTGCGACAAAATGCCATCTTCACAATGTGCATCTGTGTCACAATCCGCTACCTTCAGGAACGTCATCACGGAAGTACATGGCTCGTTCAAAGCCATTTTTTCCGCCAAACCAGGCACCAGCTGCTGCGAGGCGAGTGTAGAGTGGTGATGTACGCAGTTTTCTACATGAATGGAAATCATTGCCTCTCGGATATGCAGTCGATACAACTCGCGCTGAAGAAAGATAAAGAGCAGACGTGAAATTGAAAATGCTTGGAAAGAAGAGCTGACGGACTTGTTTCTGAGCTCTTTCACATCCATTCCTACATGTCTTTCAGCACAAGAACACTCATCACATGGTTGGTACTATTGCAGAAATGTCTCAATACACCGATTTCACATCTCGCACGATCGCAGCGCCCCTGGTAGAATTTCGCTTGGCCACTTCCGTTTTCAACCTCACTACCAGGCGTACGGGCAAAAATTTCCTGGATCAAGGTTGAATTGCTCGCAGTGGTTCCCAATGCCGCCACCAGGGGATGGATCACTGGCGGTGGTATCGGGAACGAACACATGTTTTTCAACCTTGATCTAGGAAATATTTGCTGTACTGGCAGTGAGATTGAAAACGGAAGTGGCCAAGCGAAATTCTACCAGGGGCATTGCGATCGTGCGAGATGTGAAATCGGTGTATAAAGATATCATGAGAAGAATCTGAAGCTTTTATACCTGTATCGAGCTTTCCATTGTACAGTCAAGATTCAAATTGGCCCCACTATTACTCAATTTCTCTCAGAAACATTTCTGGGTGGGAAATTCAAGGAGCAGTTTATTCAGCGCATCAATTAATCATTTCAGACCAGTTTAGAAAACAATGTGGCAACTTGGCTGGGAATCGAACCTGTGAACTCTCTGTCTTGAGTCCAATGCTCAACAACTATGCCAGTTTGGAAACAGCGCCGTGGGTGACCGAGACTATGCTTGCCGATTATAACCCATCTGTCTATACTGTGCGGCTTTAATTAATTCAGTTGGAAAGGATCAACTCATACATCGAAATCAACTGACAGTGACATGACCAACACTCATTCAAGATGTAGAAGCCCATTGAAGTGGATGACCCAGATTATTATGTATGAGTTTTTCAACAGGTTTCAGATTCTGCAAGGTAGGACAGACTGAAAATTGGCAACATCTGAAAATGGGAACTGTATGTACTGGGTGTGCCCAAGCCCCTGAAAATTAACACGTTTAAGTGCATTTTCCCAACACAAGTAGTGACACGGAACTATAGTATGTTTAAATCACCTGGACCCCTTTGGTTGTCAGGCAGACCTGGGTTTTGTTGGTGAAGTATGGCTGTTGAAATGCGTTTTATTGACAGGACACTTCCAGCCAATCCCATGCACCATGCCTGTGTTCAATTTTGAATCAAGGCCTAGTTGCATGTTCTATTTCAAACCAAGGTTCAGCTGGTTAGAAAACAATGTGCGTTGGACCGTTTAAAGTAAACCCTAAATTCATTATTGTTCGGTTACTAGGGGTTTGTCTGACATACCGGTACGCTCATCGGGGTCCAGATGATTTAAACATACTAGTGAAAGAACAGTACCGGGTAACTGCAATCTCTGGCTCAGTCTTCCAACAATAACATGTACTTGATGATCAACCTCGATTCACCATTTTATCTTTCATTTTCGGCCGGTAATTGTATTGTAATGACTACCACTCATCACTTACTTTCAGTACTGTACTTACTTAACGTTTCCTTGACCCGATCTCTCAAGAATTTCTTGTTGTTATGTATGCCCACAAATCGGCGAATGTCAATAGGCCAGGCGTCTTTCCGACATTCCCCATACGTCAGCCACTCAGCAAGGATCTTTCCCACGCCACCAGCGCCTGCGATACCAGACGAACACATCCCTGCTGCCACAAAATAGTTCTCGATCTGAAATTCAAATAGATTCCGTTTAACATTTTGCCCATACTTTGATTTCATCATTGTGTTCATCCAACCCATAAACCCATGACATCACTTGGGTCATATTAAGTGTGCACACAACACCTTGTGCAGGAGTTTCTGAATCTGACTTTTTTACCTCTGGAGCTTCTCCAACAATATATCGTCCGTCTGCTGTGAACGACTCAGGGCCATTTAGCAGTTGTCTAATTTCTGCATGAGCAAGGTCGGGCATTCGCAAGAGCATATTTTCTAGGAGTATTTCTGGAAATAAAACAGGGAAACCTATAGTATAAAATAAATGGTTAAGGATTTCTAGTAGGTATATTGGGGCAGAGTAAGTCCTATACTTACGAAAATGATCCCAATCTTCTGGCAAGAGTTGGAATTCAAACTTCGGCGGAACGCCATCATGGAAGACGGGCTTAGCCTCTGGTTCAAACCCTCCAGCGAGAATCCCACCGCTCCACTCACGGAAGTACACATAACCATCGTAATCCCTCACAACTGAAATGACACATGGTATCACATAAATTTTTTATTCACTTGAGCCAAAGAGAAATGTATTCAATATTTATGGGAAAATGGCATATTGTCATATTTTTATCACCATTCCAGACACGAGTGATCTCACCATTAATGCATTCATAACATCAGGGACATTTGTTTAAAGCTTGAAAACAACATTTAACATCTCGCACATACAGATTGAACTGAGAGCAATTAATACATGCAACAAACTACCCCATACACCCATGTCATCACTGCGCCATATTACACTGTACCTTCACGGCTTCACATGAAAGCAAATGTGTATGCCTGGGCCCACAAATTGGGCAGCAATAGGAGCTGTCAGTGAGTTGGCCAATAGGTGTCACTACGCCCCAATTAATGCATGTAGCGGACCCATTCATTCTTGATCGAGCACCAATCACGCGCATTTTCCTGTGTATTGGTCCGCTAGAACTTTGCTGCCATCTTTTGGCAATACGCGCGGCTGACTGCTCCTATTAGAGTATTTTTTATCAATCTTCATATACATGTAGATGTATCTTCTGTAGTAAAAGTGGGCAATTTCAAAGCGCTAGCTTTGTTGAAAACAGCCCAGATAAGAACTGGTGAACAACTGGAGACCCCTTGTGGCCGACCTGTGCTCCATTCGGGGCCAAAGGGACCTATGTTCCGTTCGGGGGCAACGGGATTAAGTAAATTTGTTGAATTTGCATGAAGATTGAAAACACAATGTAACGGCCAAAACAATACTCTCACTGATCGTGATACTGATCAGGAGAAAGGCAACACCCAAATTCGAATCAAACTCACAACCACCAGATAACCTCCTTGCCCCACCACCACACTATCCCCCCCCTCACTGTTTCATCATTACTGCTTACCAGGCATCATTGGATCAACGCTCAATTTGTCAGTAGGCTTTGTAACTATATAGTAATGTTCACACGAATGAAGTGGCACTCTCACTGTTGGTGTACTCAATTCTCCAAGTTCACGCCCCCACTGTAAACAAATGAATACTTAGGGCGTATTCGAATCCCCGTTCTTGGCAACACTCGCGCTGACCTAGTTCATGTAGTTGTTGACTCAACTCGAGAACGGCAGTTTCGAACACTGAGAACCAATGCGACCCGTGCCCGGCCAAGAACGTGTTCTTCTCAAACCTCCACTGAGTGGGGAGTGAGAGAACACGTTCTTGGCCCGACATAGGTTGCGTTATCGGCGTTTGAAACTGCTGTTCTCGAGTTGAGTGAGCAGCTACATGAACTGGGTCAGCACTAGTGTTATCAAGAACGGGGATTCGAATATGCCCTATGGTATGTGTATGAAATAAAACACTAGACCATATCCAAAGAGTATGAAAATGGTCAAATTAACACATTCAAGATAAAGTGCACAAAAACAATCAAAAATACACCAAAACTGAACACATGAAAGTTTGACAAAATGGTACAACAGAAAAACAAGTACCGGTATTCAATCCACCCAGAAGATAGCATAGGATCGTACACTGTAGATGTCATCTTCTGGGAGATTTTATTACCGGTATCAGCCTGATGCGTACACACTTTCTTGTCAGTGTGTCAAGTTTATCAACATTTAATCAACATCCTTTTTTGTTTTTTGTTTTTATTCTGAAGGCAATAAAGACATTTTTTCCACAGAGGACATCGTGCACTCCTGAGGTGAATGAGCTTTCACTGAAAACTAGTGTGGATACCAAAGAGGGTTAAATGTTTTAATTATGATGAGACCAATTATTGAGTAGCTATTTAGAAGAGTTGGACTAACTACGCAAAACAAGTGGACACTGACCCCAAAAATTTGGCCTTGTCCATTTACAAAAAGTGCCATTGCACTTGTAATGACGCCTAGTTGCTTGGGAAACAGTGTATTTAAGATGTAAATGTGACACTTTAAGGTCACATGTACCACTGGGTGACATATTGCCCTGACCTTGAAATCTCATCAAAATATTTGGCACATGCTTGCTTGCTTGAAATATGGAACATTTGTCATTATTAAGTGCCTGACACAGCTGAATGAGGTAAAAATTACTGTCACTTATAGTGTCAGCAGGAAGAGTAAACATAATCGTTTGAAAGCAGCATTACCGGTATTTATGCTGGACTGAGTTCTACTGGCATCTCATCTTACCACCGAGAAGGTAGCCAAGTTTAGCATCTGCAGGGGCGGATCCACGATTTCGGAAAAAGAGGGGGAGCACTGTGCTAGAAACATTGAAATCTGCGGTGATTTTCAATGATTTGCTCCAAATTTCAGAATTTTACAGTCAACCTTACAGATTTGTTGGCCGAAAGGGGGGGGGGGTGCGCCCCCGGATCCATGCCTGATCTGATAGCCTATGCGTAGCTTCTAAGCACTGTCCATGCATGCTACATAACAGACGCCACACTAAAGCTAATTACAAAACAATCGCACGGGAAGATTTTGATTTTTTTAGAACCAACCTGGCATCATTGGATCAACGAGCGGTTCCAGAGGCCTTGTTATTAGGTAATGAAGTCCGCAGGCTTGAAGCGGAATTGAGACAGGTGGCGAAGAGTTGTATTTGCCGAGATACCTCGCCCACTGATTGCACAGAATGGAATAGTAGACACATGAATTCAATGAAGGCTAAACATATTGTGGAAGGACACATGTCAATTCATAGCATTCATACTTCATGAACGATGTGGTTGAACCTTAGGGCTACAGGAGTCAGTTTGTCCTTAACTAGTCCTAACTGATGACCAACACCAAATATGTCTGACAATAGCGAGGTTTAGCACCTTTCCGGCTCCGACTTCAACTATGAGAATGAATTGCAGTCCGCTATGGACATCCTTGATAAAAACGATCTGATGGACGTTTTCAATTCGTCAAACACTATAAATTGAAGGCAGAAAAATTTGGCCTTATAAATGGGAAGTGTGGATAAATAATGAATATTGAAGTCATAATCCTAGTCGTTATGACTTGAAACATGACTATAATATTTGCGATTTATGTGCACTTCCGATTTGCACTTCCGATTTATAATTATTCTGCCACAAAGTTATGGCATTTTACAATTTGCAAACATCTATCAAATCGTTTTTATCAAGGATGTCTACAGTGGACTGCAATTCATTCTGGTAGCTGAAGCCGGAATCAGAAAGGTGCTAAACCTCGCTATTACCAATATGTCAGTGGAGAACCTTTCACTTGAAGTTCCATACGGTTCGAATCCATTTCGGGCCAGTACAGGAACAACTTCTTGGGAGAATTGTTGTTTACTCACCTGACCGGCACAGTTCACAAGATATTCACATTTGACAGTTCCCCTGTTCGTCTCCACCCCAGATACGCTCCCATCCTGAGTTAGCACCCGCTCAACTTTGCAGTTCTCAAATATTCGGACACCTGAAAAAAGGTACATGTATATGAAGCCAGAACTCACTCCAGAGAACAGGGCTTCTGGTGGAGTGTTCATTTTGACACATTAGGGGTAAAATGGCACTTTTGATTTAAGTTGGGAGACCCCTTTCAATATTTCCAAACAACAGCAATCAGGATGAAGGTCCTTTCCCAAGTTTATTGGACCTGGCTGGAAGAATGTTTTCTGCATTAGCTATCAGCTGTAGCAAAGCATTAGTCCAAGCCTGAGAAATATGGGGTACATACCTGCCTACCAGTCACAAAACAAAGTTGTGCCTTAGAGGACAGTTGGTATTCATCGTATCCATGACGTAGGCCCAGGCCTACGTGACCATGGTGACGTTGTGACGTTGCGTCTTTTTGCCCACCAGCTTCTTCAGCAAAGCCATGAAATTTGCCCACCACCCTTGCGTCATTTGCCCACCACCCTTGCGACGTCAGCAATGGCGGACACTGTCGGAGTTACGTCATGGATACGATGAATAGAAATGGAATGTCCCAGTATTACTACAATTTGGGTCCTTTATTTGCTCACCATTTTCCTTTGCAATACGGCTCAATGACATACATATATCAGTTGGACTGCCAGCAGCATCATTCGGAACATAGAGGCCACCCTCAAGGTCATCTTCCTTAAGGATGGGACACAGTTCCTTTATCTCCCGGGGACCGACAATGTGAGTTTCTATGCCCAAAACACTGAAAAGCAATCATCATGAGCAAATAAATGTAAGCAAGACCAAATCATAGCATTCTAAATACATGTACATGCAAGTCATCTAAATGAGATGCTTCGCTATGCAGTGGCTCTGCGATTGATCGACCCGTCGCGACGTCATTGACATCATTTAAAGGGTTGACGATGTGTCATGAAAAAGTGACCTGTACATTTTTCTACAGGAATAAAGAGACAAAAACATTGCTTAATTTTATCACCAACCTATCTCCTCATTTTAAGGAAAAAAGCAAAATGATTAAAGAAATTTTCATCTGCTACAAGATGATGTAAGGTTTACTGTCAGGTGACCAACACAAACGGGTTATTTTCACGCCACAAATAAATAGAAATAACCTTAGAAAAAAGAAACTTGGGGCACATCGCTCGCAGCGCCACGTCGTGACGTTAGTTCTGCAGTTGGCCGAGTGTTTTCACAAAGCATTTACCTAGCTTTTGCTTGACTTCTTTTGTTATAAACCATCCTATCTTTTGTCCTAGCCACATTTAAACTTCCACATTTTTTCAATCCTGAAAAGAAGATAAAACTCAGAGGAAGAGGACAAAGTTATTTGGCTTGAAAAGACATCAGAAGAAGGTGATCACGACAAGACATTTGCCTCTGACGGTTCCTCTGGGCGTACCCGCCCCAGATACACTCTAATCTTGTGTTTGGGGATGCAAATGAATCTGGTGATATTTTTCAAACATTTTTTGACTGATGGTGATATTTTTCGTTCAGTCTTCAAATCAGTGTTCTGTCCCGGATTGTCAAAGTTCACATGAGCAAAAGTACATTGGCCCATGACAACAGGGAAAAAAGGAGAAGAAAAAGTCATCGGATGGGTTTGGCTTTTTGCCAAGTGATATTCCAACAGAATCATTCATCATGTCATTTCATTTCCAAACTCTACCTCATCAACATTTGTATTATCATCGAATCAATTGATGATATTTGAATTTTTAAACGTAAAATGAATGAGGCATAAATTGGGCACAATCACTTAACTTCCAATTCATCATCACTTGTGTGCCACATTGATGGCCATTTAATGTGTTTTAATTTCGAGTGATTGACAAGGCATTTGTCATCTTTTTCGTATACTTCATTTCCGTTATCAGGACTTGAAACTAATGTCACATCCTAAAGTGCAACTCGGTTGTTATTGATCCCTGCTGATTTGTGGCGCAGTGCCTTGTCCTGATACACAAGTCAACAGAAGAGACAAAGCAGGGTTCCAAAGGCCTGACTTTTTACACCTTGTTTAGTGCACTTCGATTTCCAGAGGTTTGTAGAGGTGGTCGGAAAAAAAACTAAAAATAAAAATTTATTTTCTCCATTCACAAAAGCATTCTGTAAAACGGAGGAATAAAAATAAAATTTTATTTCAGAATAAATCTTTATTGTTCTAACTACGACAGACCCTGCATAAAACAACGATTGTGATTGGTCTCCACGGGTGCAGCCATAGTGTGTTTTCTATTCACGGCGCTAGATGCCGCAAGCTGATTACGGTAGATTTTTCCGGCAGGAAGGGCGGCGGTCGGAATGAAAATAAAAATAAAATTTTATTTTTTTTCTATTTTGAGCGATTTTGAATGTCGGCGAGTTTGGTAAATGGTCAAAAACAAATATTTGAAAGGGGCTGTTCATTTTCATTTGAGACCAAGATTTGTGATCCTTGGGAAAACTAGAAAAGCTATGAATTTGAAAGTTGCAGGTATGATTCTAAATTGAAAAATTGGTGAGAAAAAGAAGAAGAATTTTGCTACCTAGTGAACTCAATACGTCCAGCACCCGATAGAGGGTGCTGGACGTAAAAAGTCTGGCCTAAGTTGTGAAAGAAGAGGCAGATGCCCAAACATTAACAATAATAACAGTACCATACATCATTCTACTTCCTTCACAATCTTGTTCATGTTGCTGTTCATTCCAACAACTGTTACTTACCCATGCCATATCCTTCTCTTTCAAGTTTTGTGTAAAGCTCTAGACTGTATCTGCATATTTCGGATTCGATGCCTGTGCCACGGACTGTTCCAATGAGGCCAGCAGCATGCCATGTTGTTCCACAACTGAGACTGAAAGAAGACAATGAAGTTTTATACCGGTAAAACCCAAGTGATAAATCAGATTAATTCTGGCAACTAATAATTACTGGCGGATTTTAATGGCAGGGTTAAAAACACCATTGGGCCGACACTGACAGGGCTCACATTTGGGGGCGATGTGGGCGACGTGGGGCGAAAATTTCGCCCAAAATAACTCCCAGGGAGACATAAAATCGCCTAAAAAAAAAAAATTTTTTTTTTTTTTTTTTTTAAAGGGGTA
>NMRB01000400.1:192399-209781 GCA_002633025.1 Notospermus geniculatus
TCTCGATTTGGGGAAGCCCACTTCATCTTTTTTGAAAAAACTGGTGTCACTCTTTTTTACAGGAGAATAGATTTAAATAAATATTGCTTTCTTGGTTTACTAGTGTCTTCACATGTTTTCCTTTATCATCTTTCCATGCCTAACACCCCTACATGGATGAAGCCAATGTCAAGTGCCCACTTCCATCTATTCAAGGGAGGGAGGGGGTCAGGGAAAAGATGAAGTCACTTCGTCTTTTTTGGCATCAATGTAATTTTGAGACGACCCCTTACCTCCCTTGCTCCAGTAGAATGACATCTTTCCATCCCTCCAAAGCTAAGTGATAGGCAACAGAACAGCCGACAACACCACCGCCGCAGACCACAATCTGTGCTTGAGTTGGAACCCTGCCTCTTGTGCCAGTTGGAGCCTCAATGGTATTACCATTTGAGCTGGGTACACTGTATTTTCTAGGAGTCTGGTCATTCAGCTGCAGGGTACTTGCTCGAAGCAGATGACGTTGCCATTGACCTTCTAAAGTATCCTTGAAGACTTTTGATAACTGTTGAAATCTTGCCAGGCGTAACATGGTTGCAAGCGGTCAGGTTATTATTCACACAAGACTTTTGCTACCATTTGTGGTTCCGATCCATGTGGTACCTGCAACAAATACAAGACATACCGGTAAGCCTAGCCTTTGAAATATAATTATGGAACGAATTCAGAATCCCTGATCAGTGCCCAAAAAAGGTCGCCGATTGACGGAATAAGCCGCAATAATGATAGATGCCTACCCCTCCCTGACGACGCCAGTTTGACACACCACCTACACAGCTAGACACACCTACCATGCCCACAGCACAGGCTCCCAGCATGCAAGGCACTCATAATAGGGGCCTGGCTATAGACTAGGCCATGGACTGGAGGTAGGCTATCTTATTTTATACCTCCAAGACTAGGCGTAGGCCTAGGCCTACTCTACATGCCCTAGGCCTAGGCCTAGTACCTACCAGTTCATGTCTCCCTACCTCTGCACTCGACTCTGATCCCTGCACTCTCCACTCACAGACACAGCTGCTAGCCTACTCTGCTGCACGCCCTCTCCTCTCCTCTCGCCACTCTCAGTCACTCTAGTCTGTCTTCAATTCAACTGCGAAATATGGAGGCCGACTTGGAATTGGTTTGGATTACCGGTAGGAATGATGCTGCTGCACGTGTTCATGGCCTTGGCCTAGCTGCAGTTGGCTGACTACTAGGCCTAGGTCATCAGGTAAGCAGTAAACACGATATGAAATGAAGTGGAGCACTCCACTTACTTCGACTTGGGGAACCCCTTCGCCAAATGGGCAATCTTCGAACTGCACTCAGACACCCTATTTGACGTCACAGCAAGCCTGGGGATTCCCCTGAACTTTTTCCGCGTCTTTCAACATTGGGGTTTTCCATGAATGTATCCTTGTTCAGGCTCCATTTCATTGATTTTTGCTAAGACAGAAAATTATATTCAAAGGAGGTAACTATCTTGTATTTTGGATCTGTCAGCGATGTACGCTACAGCCCCAAACACTTCGCCCGAAACGATTCGATTTTCCGGCCAATGACGTAACCTACTCGTCTCCAGAAAGGAAATCCCAGAACAGCAAGTCAGGGGTGTCGAGCAGGAACTGCCAATTTGCTATTGTTTACAACATGGCGGAAGCATGCAAACATTTGCTTAAAATTACCTAAAAATAACGTAATATCTCGGAGAAGTGGGGATGAAAATACTTGATCTTGAATTTAAACGAAAGAGAAACAAATTCTTCCTCAGAAAACAATAGAAAGACACAATGTCGGCGAACTGTTACCCGAAAAAAGGTCGGATTCCAAGAGAAAAAATGTCCGAACAGAACGAAAGATTGACCACCAAACACATAGAAACACTGTCTTTTCTTCAAGAAATTGTTGCTGAGAATAAAGAGTTAAAATCTAAGAATGAGGAACTTGAGGTTTGTCTAGACCCTTGATTGTCCAGACATTGAATGAACCAGGGTGGTAGTGGATGCTGGCCGCTGCTGGCTACTTACTGACCGTCCGCCGCCCCGCCCCATCCGTCGGCGTCATAGGCCTACTCATGACGACTGTCAGAGTGCAGCGAGCGAGGCCAAGGTCAGGCGCGGATCGGGGGGGGGGCAAACCCGGCACGTGCCTCCCTATTTTTCGGTGACGAACGTTAGAAAAATTGTCCCTTTCATGCTTTTCAAGTGCCACAGAATGAGGCCTAGCCTACCTTGTAATTTGCCCCTCAGATGCTGGGATGGGAAATCGCACCAACCAATGACCTTGTAGTAAGTTGTAGATTTCAAAAGTTTCGGGGGGTGGGGTGGGGTGGGGAGAGAACCCCCCAGACCCTCCACTGTGGCTTTGCGCCTTCTGTGCTTGCCTTCATCAGCCCCTGTGGCCTTCTGTGCCCCCTTCACCAGAATCCTGGATCCGCCCCTCAAGGGGTGGGGCACAGACAGTGGCCAGGCCCCGTATTCACAAAGCTACTTAAGTCTAAGTACTTATCTTTTGTGTTGAACAAAGGAGAAGTGTCACACGTAGACTTAAGTAGTTTTATGAATACGGGGCCAGCAGGTCAGTGTAGGTGTGTTAGCTACAGATATCTCATAGTCTAAGGGCCCATGGCCCATATTCATAAAACTACTTTAGTCTACTGTATTATAAGTGTGACACTTATCCTTTGTTCGACACAAAAGATCTGATAAGCGTCACACTTTGACTTAAGAATGTTTATGAATATTTGACCTGGCACAGCAAAATGAGTCGGTCGGAATGCGCACAGAAGAAGACCGAAGATGACACCAGACAACAGTTACAGGAATCAACAAAGTCAAATTTCACAATGGGCAGACAATCCTGAAATCAACAAACTGTTGGTGTCACCTTGGACATGTTGCGTCTTCTTCTTTGTGCATTCCGACTCATTTTGCTGTGGCGGGTCACATATGGACCCTGAGCCTCAGTTTTAACAGGTTTGCAGTTTATTGGCTCATCGTTGTTGTGCACACTATGGTCATGCATTATTTGTTGATGAAGTTCCAATTATATATGAATCATTGTCATGTTATCTCCTTTCATGGATTTATAGATTCTGTTACCACATGAAAAAATAATGACATCAATTTATCATCCCAGTTTGCATTAGAGTAAGTGCTGTGCTCGGCTGCATTTCATTGTACTTCTACATGTACATGTAGCTTCATATTGGGTTTACATTGCACATATTTTGCATGTAACATGTGAAATGGAACAGTCGAGTGTGGCATGGTGTTGTGTGTGATTTCAAATGAGAAACATTGGCTATTATGTATCGTTGGATCGGAATTTTTATGACATTATATGAAAAGGAACTACTTGGATTTTGCTGAACATACAGTTACAATTACATACAATATCTTATGCAGGAATTGTTATTCTTGGATTAAAATTGCTGTGGATCACAGGTTGATGATAAGAGGTTGTGGATCACAAGTTTTCTGACTCACAAATCATGAATGTGGGGAAAGGGAAAGAAGAAAGAGATTTTAAATTGATTTACTAGTGTGTTCCCCATTCTAACTGAGGCTGAAGATCAAGTACTCAGCAAAAACTCATTTTTTCCGCTCTCTGGTTGCTTGCAATTCAACTTTATGATGTATAACTCTCCACGGCAACTTCAGAGTATGGCTAACATGCATAGAGATGAACTCATGGTAGGTCTGCTTGGCTTTAGTCTGCACAGCAGTTGTGGCAATCTACGAAGTTCTGAACTGTGAATCAGGAGAAACCATTCATGGTTGGTGACCGGAAAAGGAGGGTTGACAATGATAAAACGGCATCCACTTTTCACCCCTTGAATTGAGCCTGTTCGGTGGCCTTATTTACGAAGCAGGTTGGGAACTTAATAAATCCTGTGGCATATGAAATGATGACCAGGGGCCTGTTTCATAAAGTGACTTTAAGCTAATGGTACCATTAACTTCAATGCATTTTCCATTTGGTCGAAGGTACCTTAGCTTAAAGTCACTTCATGAAACAGGGAAATTCTAATTACAATATCATCATCTTTCAAATACATGTAAAACGTAGGCCTATTTTGTCCCTTTCAGAAAAAGATGTCCAACTGTGAGGAGCTGCATGCCCTTGCTGAGGACAGTCGTGAGAGAATCAAACAAATCCAGGACCAATACTTAAAGAGGGCTGACGAGATCAACCAGATGCTGCTCGAGAAACATAAGGCAGAGGTGAGGACTGCTTTCCCTTATTTTGTAGATTGCTTGTAGTTTGGTTGGTGCCAAAAGGACTTGAATAAGTTTATCTCTCTTGACATTTTCCTTAACGGAATTTTGAAATCTGTACATTTTCTTTTTTTTTTCAGTTGATGCGTGTAGTCCATGAAAAAGTAGAGGAAGAGAAAAAGTGGGGTGAAGAAAGACAACAAGTAGGTATTTTGTTTCAATTTCACTCTCTCATGCGACACTCACTCTCTCATGTGACACTCACCTGCATAGAGAATACTAGAATATGAAAAGGCCACCAATTTAATCTTCCCAATGAAAGCTGCTGCCTTCTTTGAAAAACTACAAAACTCAGTTGACATCATCTCTTTCATTCTTGTCACCGTCCATTGAACCTTGAACACCAAAAATAGAATACCGGTACACAACATTTCATGTATGGTTTAATACAGTCATGTTTGTGTATTTTGAGGTGTGGTAATCCAAATGTGACCCTCCACAGCAAAACCAGTCACATGTTGCTCTGAGCTTGGCAGGTTGAGAACAATGTTTGTCAGTTTCAATATTGTCTGCCTGTTATGAAATCTGAAATACCGTAATCTATTTCTTCCATTCTCTTCTGGTGTCATCTCAGTTTGTTGCAGCTCACCTTCTGAGCGACATGCAACTGGTTTTGCTGTGGAGGGTCGCAAATGTACAGAAAAAAATGAAACTGGGGACACGAATTGTGCATGAAAAAAATGTGAAGGGGGAAGTAGGAATGATAGGATTTTGACATTTGAAAGATACCTGAATTTGATATTTTGCAGTTGAACGATGAGATTGCGAAACTCCTCGTAGCCAACAAGAGACTGGAGGCCCAGGCCGAGCAATTTGCAGAAAATGAGGGCAAAGCTCAGGTGAGGACATTGTTTATAAAAGTCTCGTTGAGAGGTGAAAAGTAAAAGAGTTGAAGACTGCTGATGGTGGAATTTCTTTGAAAGTAATGTTGTTTTAATTCCAGCAGAAAGATCAGAGAACGAAAGATTGTCTAAGTAGTAATAGACATAGTGCGAAACGACGCTCCCGGGTGTAAACAAACCCGAGGTTGTGTACAAATGCACTACGAGGGTGCTGTACAAAGTGGGTTTGTTTACACCCGGGAGCTCGTTTCGCACTATGTCCATTTAGTGCAGAATGTGATGTAGAAACTGTTTTTGTGGGAAGTTAAATTTCTGTAATAGGCCACACTGTCATTATGCTCTTGTCAATCACAGATGGCTGAGGACTCGGTGTTTAAAGTAAGTCATAAATGTGAAAATTAGTAGTGCATATCTATTGTACATTTTCTTCATAAAGTAGTTCATGTACATTACTTTTATATTATTGAAAATATACCTGTATAAATTTAGATGGTATGATATTTAGTGATGGGGCAGGTGGTTGTATTTGTTGATCTTCAAGAAATCTGAGATGTACTCTTACATTGAACCCCTTGCAGCTACTATAATGGCACAGCTTAACCCGCCAGCTATAGAGGATTCCCTTCATGGCCTAGTGGTTAGCGCGTTGGCCTCGGAGCTAGAAGTTAAGCAACGCAGAGCGCGATCATTACATGGCTGGGTGACCGGCGCACGTGTAAAACATCTGGCAGACTGTCCCAGTCTAATCTGGAAAGTGTACATGTACATGTAGTTCGGCACTGAGAGGCAGAGTGGCGCTAAGTGACTTGAGGACGGGTCATCTCTGTCCGAAGAGGACCTCGCGTTGGCCTCGGAGTTAGAAGTTAAGCAACGTTGATCGTGATCACTACAAGGATGGGTGACCGGCGCACATACAACTCTAAAAGCCATTGCTGAACTGTGTATGATACAGCATCGAGTGATCGTTATTGCATTATTGACCATCGCGAGTGATGAATCACATTCCAGCACTGGACTGTCAGGTGCTGCCTCCTATGGTTCCAAATTGTCACATGTTTGCTACTAAACTTGTAAAATTCAACCAGATAGACCCTTCCAATAACGTTGCACTCGAGGACTTGTGAAAGTGTCTTAGGAATTAGGAAATAGGCCTACTTGGCCATGATGATAGAATAATGATTTACAAAAATCTTGAAATCTTGGTAGGCCTAAGTTGATTTACTCAGCCGCTGTCAGTTTTCCGCCATGGGAGGGGATATGTCCCCCCCTTAAAAAGTCAAAATCACTCAAAATTTGTGTTTCTGACCAGGAATTCTGTCAAATTTGCTCTTTGTCNCCCCCATAAAAAATCCTGGCAGAAACACTGCCTGTATGACAAATGGCACAGATTTATTGGAAGGGTGTCATTCTCCATGGTGAAATCAATTGGTCTGTGAGGTGCTGCCCTCTTCTAGAGGAAACTCTAACCAAATTATCTGAAAAGTTCTTTTTGATATGGTACTTCTGAATTTCTTAGATGTCCTTTTTACGATGCGATGGTGAGTTAAAGATGCAAGTGTCCACTATTTAGCAGCAAATGAATTGCAGACATCTACCTGGGAGTTGATTACCTGTTCTTTAGAGTGGATATCAGTCCTTAGGGGTCCACTTTGTCATCAACAAGTTGTGGGCTAGTAGTATTAGACCACTTTCATTTGACTTTTGGCAAGAAGTTATTCTGTGGGGTAAATGAATATCTTTTATTTATCACTTTACCAACTTCATGTCAGCCAGTCTGGAGTTTAATAGGAGGTGTGACAATATAATTAGGCCACACTTTTTATATTTATTGGATTACGGATTTTTCAGGCCAAAACCTATGTAGGAGGGGAGGGAATAAAATTAAAAATAAAATACAAAAATCTTTGACTTTTTAATTTTTTCCCTAGTGTTACGTGCTATTGCGTCACAGAAATTCAAGGGGGAGGGAATAAAAAAGTGAAATGTGGTAAAAAAGAAATAAAACCTATTGATGCAACAGTAGAATAAGAGATACATAGGGGCCTATATCCTGAAAATACAGGGCATCAGCATTTAAATATCTTTTATGTTGCTCCTAGTGGTCGGCGGGAAAAAAACAAGAACACAAAATAGACCATCGGGAATTTTATTTTTTTTCAACATTTGCAAAAAACCTGGGGGGCGGATCCGTAATCCAATAAATAAAAAAAGTGTGGCCTAANCTTTGGGCCAAATTTGCTGTCCAACACATCGGCGTTGTCCGTATTAATCTGCTTTCTTCTAACCCCTGCGGACACTGGCCAGGCCATGTAATTATCGAGCTCCTGATTAATTCCATTACTGTCCCCTCCATGGCGGAATACAGGATCACCTGTCACTCGTCATTTTCTGATAAAATACATGGATTTTTGACGTGGGCTCTGAAGCACTGCAGGTTGTAGAAAGAAATGTAAGGCCAAAGGCATTATATTTTATGTTTCCGTGTCAATTTTATTGTTATTTTTTTCAACCTGAACACCTGGTTTTACGATTTATTTTATTGGAAATGGATTACAGATCAACCCACTGTATTGCCACTTTGGCAGAAAAATTTAGAAGAAATTTTTACCATTCACTGACGCTGTGCTGATGGTGGGGATGAGAAACGATTCGTCAAACAGGCATGTCCTGAACAGTGCTGGGATATTTTGGTAAAAATTGGATAACTGACTCTTGATGGCCTAATTTTCTCCCTGTCAATTAATGAGAAGATATGCCGGTGACTTAGTTACAGTGTCAACTTTTCTTTCTGTCCGTGCTGGATGTTGTGGGGAAAAACCTGTCAAGGGGAAAAAGCAGATAGTTGTGGCATGGCAGAATTTTTTATGCATCTGGTATGGACAATTCTATTGGTATTGGGTGCATGGTGAACATGAACAGTGACTGCTGATTGTGTTGACTGGGGATGAAAGGTAACACTTCAACTTAAGGGTGGAGCTAGCATGGTGAGAATCGCGCTCATTTGTGACCTGCTCTGTCGCTCAGAAGGTGAGCCTCAATGAACCGAGATGACACCAGAAGAGATTGGATTACCAGAGTGACGATGGCCCATTTTGCCCTTCATTTCCAAAATGGTGGCATGAGCAATGGGGACCCTAGCCCACTGCCTCAATAGGTGTCACTAGTGGTTAAAACAATTGAAATGAAACTGACATCCCGGTCGTGATCAATTTCCCACACAAAAGGCGTCCATTGTATAGGACCGGGTTTTGGTGTGCTGCCCTCTATCGTAGCTAGGATCCCCCTACTGCAGCAGTCCTGACCGAAGTCTTCAGTATAGCTGGCCAGCCTCAGGTTTCTCAAGTTGAGCATTTTGACACCCTGATTTCTTATGAGCCCTCTACATGTAGTTTTTGAAAGGGTTAAAGCAAGTGGTCAAATATTCCACACCACTATCCATGCTGCGATCATTCGGACTGACAGTATCAGAAGAAAAAAAGTAACTCAGTAAATTTCTTTTGGCGAAATTGTATCGGCGAGATCCTGACCTCAGCCACCGCCTGACATTCACAATCAACATGACAAATATTATTCTTATACATCTTTCTATCCAAGATTTGAGTCATTAATTAAATTAGTCTTATTAAAGAATACAGGGTACATCTGTGCGCCAAGTCAGTGGTCGCATCCTATTAATAAAATGACCGTTTCCATGACAACCATATTTTCAAAGTTTGGGATAATGAACAACATCGTGGAGCATGCAATTAATATATGGCCGCTGGTGATGGTTGGGCTTTGAACTGTGGGTTAATCAGTAGTGTTATGTATGACTTTTGACAGCGTTACTGGTGCAATAATCACGAAATTGCTTAATCTTGAGGAAATTAATCCTGGGGGTCGATATAGTGTCGGACCAAGCCAAGAATTAAATTGCATTGATTGGGCTGCGCTGTCCATCACTTGGAGGGGTGAGAAAGATCAAATAATGAAATAGCGTTGTTATGAATCTTTGACAGGGACATTGGACAGTGGCTCTGATTACTAGTGATACTATTGCTTGTTTGTCTGTGGTGTTTGAAGGGTCAGTCAGACAGTGTAAGATGATGGTGGCTAGTTATGCTTGTATTTCTGGGGAAGATGTGAAAGGTCATATAATGGAACAGTGCAATTAATCAAAGCTAGTCGGAAGTAACTATTCTATGCACTTTTTCTGATGCCAGAGAGTGCACTGCATATCAGATTAGGCCCTATAGGCCTACCTCTTTATGATTACAGCCCTTTTTACACTAGTCCGATTGTAGCATGCCGAGCTCGACCCGGACTGAGCCAGCTTTGAAATTCAAGTGGGACAGGCCTGTTTACACTGCCTTTTGTGACCCGCCACATGACAAAATGAGTCATATGCGCACAGAAGAAGACCGAAGATGACACCAGACAACAATTACAGAAATCGACAAAGTCAAATTTCACAATGGGTAGACAATCCTGAAATCAACAAACAGTTGGTGTCACCTTGGACATGTTGGGTCTTCTTCTGTGCGCATTCCAACTCATTTTGCTGTGCCGGGTCACATTTGGTACCAGGACATACTGGCTCAACCTGCTTACATTTGGCAAAGTTGTACCGAGCACGGTGAAAATTCCATAATGTAAATGGGGCTTATGTCTTGTCTTTTCTCTTACACCTTTTTCCCAGGATGACACATGGGCTGAGGCAGCAAATGCTTTTACTTCACGTTTTGCAGTACATTTACATTGGACATTGCTGTACAAATCTTAAGTAAAAGTATTTGCTAACTTTTATAAATACCAGCCATGGATATTCATAGTTCTTTCATTCAATGTATTTTCAGATTTACTCTCTCAAAGTTGATGCAATCACCGAGGAAAATGAAAATCTCTTAAAAGAGAATGAGAAGTACAAAGTGGTCAGTGAAAATCTTCTGGTTGAACTCAAACGCCTTCAACAGTTTGAGGCAGACAACGAGGGTCTTGTCCAGGATATTGAGGATCTAACACAGAAAAATAAAGAGCTGCAGTTCAAAGTTGGGCGCCTGGAACGTGAAGCTGAGGAGGCCGGAAATGCCGAAGAGAATATCCGCATGGTACAAGCCCTCAAAAATAAACTTTTAAAGTTACAAAAGGAAAAACGTGCCTTGTCAGATATCGGTGCACAGAGTGGTCAATCGATAGATAGTTTGAAGCAACATATTGGGAACTTGCTTGGTCGGATTAAACTGTTAGAAAATGAAAGAGCCAACCTGTTAGGTGAAATTGAACTTTTGAAACAGGAATTACTCAGTCGTAGAAAATTGTCAAGTGGCTCTTCAAATATTGAGAGGGACCAAAAAACATTTAAAGAATTTGTGCAATTGAAACGCGAGTTGACCAATCTTAGGGATGAAAATGAGATGCTGAAGGCAAAGCTCCGGTCAAAATCGTCTGGAACATTACCAGTGTTAGTTGACAGGGTGTCCCCGGCAGTGTCAGCTGGGTTGAATAAAGAAAAGAAGAAATCACTTTTGAGTATCAAGCCATCGTAGTTTGATGCACATTCAAAATGTACAGGACATATCCCATACAAAATGCACCTACCTGTAGCTTTCCGTTTAGTAGGATCTACACTGTACTTCAGTACATGTATATTGCACATCTCAATTAACTTCCTCAGTTGTGCTGATGGGGCATGCCTTTAAAAGATGTAACAGAAATCGGGTTTCTAAGGTGAAAGACATTGCTTCCTACCAGATTCGAAGCCACGGACCCTCGCATGAGGCATCAATCGCCAGCACTAAGGGGCACACGCCTTAACCACTAGGCCAAATCCCCATCTTCAAAAAAGTCTTTTTTGAAGATTGAACCATCTTTTAAAGATGGTTCAATGGCCCTTTTAATAAAATATGTGATATCAATACTCTGAACACAGGGTATAGACCTTTCCAACAAAGATGGTGGTCTACTAGTTCGGTAGGTGTTAATTGCAATCACCCAGAGGTACACTGGGTGGACTTGAGAAAAATATATATGGCCGACCCCGACCATAAAATTCTGGGAATGATCTAATACTAACCCTAACCCCTAACCCCTAAAACATCCCTTTGAAAAACCCTTTTGTACCTCTAGGCGATTGCATTTATCATTTAGGTTGTCCTCCCACATGACGTCATGGCCATTTATTGTCCATGCATGATAACACAACAAAACACATCCTCTCAGACAAGTATTTTACCTAAATTTTGTGCCCATGCCCCACTTGTCACCTTACTGTCCATTGAATGGTATTAAGCTTTTGACGTGAGATGGTGAGAACTCCTACCGCCATCTTTTGTTGGAAAGGTCTATAGATGATGGTTACTTCCGTCCTGCACTCATTTGATCATCCCCCCATCCCAATCTTCCCGTCATAGTTCTTTTACTGTGTTAACATTACCGTTGAAATCAAATTTTTATTTACCGGTAACATGATATACATGTATATCATTATGTATATGGGCTATTTATTTTCTTAATAAACATTTTTGTGGAAAGTAATTTGGCATTCTTCATTTTTCATTTCTTTACCTATTTCAAGGACTGAGATAAAGTCCATGTGGAGGTACTCAAGACCGAACAAGATGTCAAATGTACTGAGCCAAGGCTGTGTCATGGAAGAGATTACAGACACCTCAACACCGAAAACCACACCTACAGTTGAAATAGTTTAAGTAAAAGTGGAGATTAAAGTTGAGGAGCCACAGTGGCGTAGTGGTTTGGGTCTCCAACTAGTGGTCAGTGTCCCGGGTTCAAATCCCTCTGGGCGTGAGAGTTTCGGCGAGTCTCTGCCTCACTGGCCTCCCTCCACCCAGGTGTATAAATGGGTACAGATCGGAAATGGTCGATTGTAGTGCTGAATGAGCAGCTCATCTGAGTTCTGAAAGGTTTCACGATAGACTGGGGTAAAAGTGTAAAGTCGGATGACACCTCCCGTCCTCTACCGTTGTTTATATCAAACTCAAACTTTTACTTGAGTTCAATTTTATTTACCGTGTTCAAGATTCTCAAAATGGACCAGTCACACTCATCCTTCCAGCGGATTCATTCCAATGGTTTATTCACAAAATTTTGTGGATTAACATTCAAGAACTGGTCTCTATGTTAATAAAGAACAATAGTCACGAACTGCCGGCCTAATGCAGTCCAGGGGGACCAATGGTTCATTCTGACAGTTTTTCTTCAGAACCGAGAGTAATTTCTCAGCCACAAGAGGATTTCTTAATTCTGATTTCTAGGGGGAGTTTATTGAATACTCCATGAATTTTACAAACATAATGGTGCAATTTGTCAAACGGTTGCAGGACTTAAGAATTCATAACAACATAACTGGTCTTACTTAGATTTTTCTATTGATTTTTGACCCCAAGACATTAATCAACAACATTTCAAGTCGAAATTCTTAACAAGCTTCTCAATCTGAATTATGATCAATTTTATCAGTGTCTGGCCGTTTCAGGGGGACTCGGTTAGTGAATAATCATGCTGCAGTGTATACTGGCAACACACATCAAAAGGTTCGAACTATGTGGGCAGGTTTAACTTAAGTGGGTGCTGATGTCACCATTACAGTGTTTTCGCAAAGCCCCCGAAACGCCAACGCGAATGTCTGTCCTTTTGTTTGGTGCTCCCTTCCTCTCTTCCTGTCATCGAACAATGGGTTTGGCGTTCGTGTTGGCGTTTCGGGGGCTTTGCAAAAACTCCCTATTCATGAAAAATGATCAGAGAATGCACTCCGTCACTCGTCATCATCATGTAGGCCTAGGCCTATTCAAATCTGCTGGTCTGAACATGCGGTGGGCAAGTTAAGTCAAAACATCTTTGCCTGGTCATCTCTATCATAATGATGCATTGGAAATTGGCAACTTTGATGCCATGCAGATGTCGATGCTTACAATAATGTCAACATTGCCTACATTGCCTAAATTTTATTGTAACGCACAATCGGGGCCAATAATGCCTATGGCTTCGGCCCCATTCTAATAATACTGTAAATAGTATTTCTAAATAAATCTGATAATAATAACAATAATGTCCAGTTGTCCGGTTTTTTTTGTCCGCAGAAGTGCATATCATCACAAGACTGAGAACTGGACTGGTCAATTTTGGCTGGTGAGGAGACATTCCTCGTCACTGGATTCAAGAGTTTCACTGTGGAGACAAGTGGAACATCAGTATAAGGAAAGTGCACGGATCTGGATGGAGGAGGAAGATTAGCCGCCAAAAGTAGGCTAAAATACACTAAAATATCCCTATTTCCAGGCTTTTTCCAAATACTATACCTACCTAACTTGCAAACTAATAAAATCTCCTCCATCCAGATCCTTTCACTTTCCTTATACTATAAATTTCTCGAAATCACCTGTTTTTCAATCCCGAAAGTCCCGTTGCTTATACGAAATATCGCTAAAATTTGGACGACAGTACACACAGTTAAATCCATGCATTAAATTCTCAGCTATACAAAGAACTCAGGAATGCGGAACGTGGTTTACCAGATATGAATGGGGCGCGTTTATGAAAGAAGTTATTTAGGTCAGTTTTAGTGAATGGAAAAATAGAGAGGTTTGAAAAATACTGATCGGGTGTATCCACTCTACTCTACCTTCACTTTTGGACACTTTTGGCTTTTGGACACTTTGTCACGTGACAATTCTGTCCCAAGTGTGACAAAAATTCCTCCCCATCTTTCTTTTCATCAAAACCCTCCGGAAGGTTTCGCGAAATCATTTTTCTTACCTATCTAAGGTTTCTACTTCCTTATATAGTGCATAAAATCACTCTTGAAAAGTTTCATGGTTTGACCTGGAAAAATTAAAGTCCCTTTAACTCCTAAACGGTATTTCCTAGATTAATGAAGTGATGTTTTTTACAATGAGTATTAGTCAGTCGATTTTACTATATTTTTTATTTTTCGCAAATCTATTGTAAAAAATTATTATAATCGAAAATTAAATCTATTTTATAAATGACTTCCAAACTCAGAGATTTTTTATTTTCGAGCCATATAACGCAATTATCTCCGGAGTAACTAACTGTGGCAAATCGTATTTCATTTTGGATTTGTTAGAAACAATTTACCGAGATCATTTCGAGAATATAGTGCTATTTTGCCCTACCTTTGATTATAATCAGACTTACAATAGAAAATGGATTTTTAAAGATAAAAACTTCATAGTGTTCGATCCATTGCTTGTAAAAACAAATTTAAATTTAGTTCTCTGGCTCTGTATGCAAATTTTTAAAGGTACAAACACACTTTTCATCATTGACGACTGTGCTAATTTACAAGATAGCAAAAAAAAGGCTACAGAATTGTGTAATCTGGCCTTTTCCGGGAGGCATTATGGTATAACCACATGGGTGTTGATACAAAAATACAATTCNAGTATCAAAACAGAAGCTTTATTTTTACCGGGGTATGTGTTTTTGCTTATTTTCGCAAATTATTGAAAAAAAAAATTGGTGGTGGAGAGCAGGGGGTCACGACCCCAAACCCCCCTCTGAATCCGTGCCTGAGACAAAATAAAAAACACATCTAAACTTTCCGAGTTCGTACTCTGCGTTGTGCATAAATCATGAATGATATTAGTTCCAGCCATAAGATTGGAAGATAAAAGATCAAGATATATACGTATTTGCCATGCTGGCTGACCAAACCAGATCATGTGTAAAACTATGAATTAACTTAAAAGCCTGGCGAGAATTTCCCCACCCAAGATGCGATCATTCGCTACACAAAACCTTAAAAGACAGATAACACTGATCACCCCCGGGCAGTTACCGATATAAAAGACAGTTATTATTTAAGACGGGTAGGGTCAATTCCTCATGACACATTAGACAACCCGATATGGATTTTCCTTCAACTATTGATGAATTTTACCTAATTAATCAACTCCTAACGAACTGAGGTCCCTCAGATCAAAGCGGATCCATATTAGACCATTATGAGACATTTCCTGCTTGTGCCCGAGCGAACAGCAACTTGCTCCCGAAATGCACTCCTATTAATTTTCAATATCATATTGTGGGGGCTTTTTACTAATTAACCCTGATCATTGCGCGGGTTGATTAAATTTGCTTTGAATGTTGCTGTGGCTGCGTTCATGTTTATCCTGATGTTTACACCTATCTCAGACCTGCCAACCCCTAAATACCCCTCTCAGTATTTTGCCCCTGAATTTCAGGGTTTTTCAGTATTTTTGAGGGGTCTCTCAGTAACGCTTATGATGGTTCGTCCGTAACATCGTAACAAAATGCGATTTTCGGTGGAATTCCGTACTAAATACGGAAATCCGTAACGGGTTGGCAGGTCTGCTATCTGGGTGGGTCCGTTCCACCTTGTTCTGGCCTGAATATCATATGCATCTAAGTACATTGTCATTGTCCAATGTACAGGGGTCTGTTCAGCTTAGCGTGATGCCATCCATCAGAAGGTGATTTGACCTGGCAGGGTGTTCGACCAACCATGTGGACGACACCGACAAGGTCTGTGACATGGAGATGAACCGTGCGGTGCCTGACCTGCGGTGTGATTGTGCATGAAGTATGTAATGAGAAGAAAATGGTCTGCGGTGGAGATGCGTCGGAGAAAAAAAAGAGGATCGTGCAGCGGGTATTGATTTGAGCAGTGCGTTATATTGGCAAGGAAGTAATTATGAAATAAGACGTCAGGAAGAAGAACAAAGTGTGTAAAGAAACTGCAGCTGATCAAAAATGATTGTGGCTTAACTACTGATGGAATAGTTTTCATTGGCTATGCCCTGTCATTTAAACACATTATTTGATGGAGATCTGGAGCTGTGAAATAAAAAATACATAATCACTTATTTCAAAAATATATATTAAATTCACCCTTTAAAGATAATGTATCACGGGTATTTCAGTGGGCCATGAAAATCATTGTTTATTTACATTTTGCTTGTTTACGTCTAGGCTTTCTTTGTAAGTTCCCTGAGGTGAAAGTGCTACATACCTAACAGCTATGGATATCTAAATGCTAATTTGAATAGCAATCTTTTTAAAGGCAATATGCCTTTTAAAGGCAATTCACTTCTGGGATCTCTACTAGAAAGTGGCTGCGGTTGGGGTCGAAAATTTGCAAAATTCAGAGACAACTTTACTTGTACTATCATTTTCTGTGTCGTTTTTTGTGCTCTATGTTGGATAACTGCCTTTTAAAGGCAGTATAACTGGATGAGGGCATTCTCCTCATCATCAAATGGTTAACACCAAATGAGCAGATAAGAGGAAATAAGAAGAAATACGGGGTGTCATCCATAATTCTTGGGTTATAATTATGCCAGAATGGAGGCGTTCATTTTTTCAACACATCCAAAAATAACATCAATGAATATCTGTGATAACAGCTATGGATATCTAAATGCTAATTTGAATAGCAATCCTTTGAAGAGAGATTGCCTTTTAAAGGCAATATAACTGGACGAGGACATTCTCCCCTCATCAAATGGTTAACACCAAATAAGAGGAAATACGGGGTGTCATCCATAATTCTTGGGTGTTAATTACGCCAGAATGGAGGCGTTCATTTTCTCAACACGTCCAAAAATAACATCAATATCTGTGCATGGTTCAAAACCCTGATCCAGGCAGCACTAATGAAAGATGAAAAGGCATCCCAGATTAATTCTATTAATATTTCGGGCCGCATACATATCAATGCATCGACCAGACGACACTGTTTTAATCTGTGTATCAGAAACCTATAGTCCAGTTCACCCCAACTTTGCTTTTATCGACAGTGTATCCACTATGTGACAATAAGCATCAATACACATGATTTCTAGTCAACTGTCGTTGTAATCAAGGCATTATCACGATCTGCAATCCTTCTTCTGATGACCCATACTCATCCAACCGCAAAAAGTTCATCAGCGTTGCTAAAATGATACAATCAACGAAGCGTTAATGCATATTAAATATGATAGAAGACAAGGTTTAACACAAGGGCGTGAGGAAACCCGGGGCTATGATCAGTTTGATCTCCACGAAACCTGCCGCCATTACGCGCATTTATTGTCACTAATAGGGATGTGACACCCAAGGTGTGTGATTCACTTGGCAGGGTATTGTGCACCATTCGGAATAACTCGATTAGTGCGCTGGTTTTTTAATTCGATCAATACCATAAATCATGTTCGTTACCCCTGCTCTGAAATATTATCACAAGTCTCAAGGTTGCATGTCTGGGTTGTCATGGCATGCGA
>NMRB01000400.1:217096-249196 GCA_002633025.1 Notospermus geniculatus
AAAAAAACCAATGTAAACTATTCCATGTTTACAGACATTGAATGTAAACAATGACGTCATGATACATTATCTTTATAAAGAGCCTAATGTGAACGAGTTGAACCTCTCATTTAGTGCAACATTCCTCGGCAGTCACTTCTCTACCACACCAGGTACTGACTGCAATTTAAACATTTGTGACAAATAATCCCTTTAATGGCCTGGAGACATGACCTGCCGCCCTAAACTCCACCATCTTGAGACCGTCAAGTAGCAGAGAGGTCGTCTTAAAATCAAATAATTAAACCTGAAGACATACCTCCACTAATACCAGGCATAACTTCTCCTGATGGATCAGCCCTGTAGCCTAAATGCAGATTCTAATTTCTCATGAAATATGTATGAGTATTAAATGCACTTGAATCGCAGAGAATTTGGTGAATAAATATGCGCCACCCTGGGGTCATCTATAGGTAAGGTCATTATCTTATTGAACAATGTGGAAGCGACGCCTACTGGCGGCTATGGATGCTAAAACCTATAGGGCCAGTATTCATTCAGTGTTTCACTTGCTTGACCTATTATTGTCTACGAGATGGTCATGTCCAAATCAAGTTTTTTGGGTCCCTTTTAAAGGGATCCAAGAGGCTGCTTGCTATTAGGTTGCTGTTAGTACAGTGACTACAGTACAGGTGGCGCCAGAAACTGAGAATGAATTTGGGCCCAAATTTTGACATATTGTGCATTTTACTGGCAATGTATTTCACAGACAGATCCCCACACAATCTGTTTGGTAGAATAGCCATATTAAAGATAATGTATCACGGATATTTTCGCGGACCACTAAAATCATTGTTTATTTACATTTCGTTTGTTTGTGTCCAGTCTTTCTTTGTCTTATGAGTAATTTGTTGGTGGCATGCCCCTCTAGAAATTCTTTTGATACCAAAAGTATTCAATTTGGTGGGTTGGCATGTCTCAAAAGTCCAAAGTAACATAATGTAAACATCCATGTTTACAAACACTGAATGTAAACAATGAAGTCATGATATATTATCTTTAAAATGCGTATTGGGGAACTGCCGCCAGTGACCCTTTAATGCCTGAGAATGTTACCATGCAATAACATCTTCAGTGAAAGTAAAAGTCCTCGGTCTCGGGCAAATTGACGAAGCATGACAATCATCCATCTTCCAGGTGTGTCAAGTGAGAATGACTTCCAGTGGTTGGCCCAACTCCGGTACTACTGGGAAGATGAGAAGTGTAAAGTTAGGCTGACCAATGCTACTGTCAAATATGCCTGCGAATATCTTGGTAACACTCCGCGGTAAGTTACAGCCATTTTATTCCATCAAGTGTGCTTACAAAGGAGCTAGAATTGACCAAGGTATTCCTACGTTTGAGCACTGTATGAGAAATGCTGAGCCAAATACAAAGTAATTAAATTTTTGGTACTTCTTTTTCAGTCTGGTCATCACCCCACTGACAGATCGTTGCTACCGTACCCTGATTGGTGCCTTTCATTTGAATCTGAATGGTGCCCCTGAAGGGCCAGCCGGGACAGGAATGAACCATCTCTGCTATCCTGCATCTGTATCATGGCACTGTATCATGCTGCCATCTATGATGTACATGTACCTGATTCCCTGCTGGGAGGGTTTGGAGTGTCCGTATCTCTACAAGGAAATGAGTTTCTATTGGGGGATAAACAACTGGCCCTCAAAGAATGCAGTTCTATCCAGCTACATTTGTCCCGTGGCTTCACACTAAATCTAAAGCAATACGCATGTTTTGTAGCAAAGCTGATTGAATATAAATTTTAATCTGATTTTAACCGATTTTGAAGAGGACTGAGATAGAACATCCTGTGGTACACGACCAGATTCTTTTGGGCAGAGTGGGCATTAGGCCTACTTTATCAGGAACGCCTGAGAAGAAGCAAAACATGCATTCTAAAAAGGAGAAGAATGTGTAATAAAACAAAGGGTGTTTCTGATAACAGAGGGCCTGCGGAAATTATATGCCTAACCAACGTTTAGATTTTGACGGTTGTTGACCATGTTGACTGAATTGTATTATTTAGAATATCATCAATATTCTTATGTAAAGTTACAGATAAATTACTAACATTCAACATTTTTTGATTTTGGTGAAACCATGGATTTGTTGTATAGGCCAGAGTGCCCAACAATGAGATCAATTACAATATCAATTTGTCGAAAATATGGCCCATTCAAAAATGCTTTGTAGCTCTTTTATTTCTGAGTACATATAACTATAGAAGGTGTCATTTTGTTGGTAATGATCTTCTCTACACAATAATCCTTCACAAATTAAGATCCATTCCGTTACAATGTTCACCAGAGGTAATTTACTAAACTCACATGGCGCATATTCGAAGTTGCACATTCTTCTCCTTACATACATCTAGCAATAGCAGATCAAATATGAAATTGTTCATTCAAGGGAATTGCAAAAACAGTCAACTTGTGAAAGCTTGGAGTTTAGATGACCACTGAACAGGGATCATACATTATCTCTTGAAGACATTCACTCGGTCGTTGCCACACTGAGAATGGATGGCCATGTAGCGTAAGACACTAATCGTATTCCGGGGTCAATTTTGAGACGCAAGAAATCACGGCCCCTTGCAACGTATAGATAATAGAGGATGGATCAGACGTGTGAAGTGCCATCAGTGGAAGAAGACCCAAAGGTGCTGCACATTAATGTCACAGATATGTGTCCTTTTTTTCTCAAGTCAGGTTGAGATGAACTCTAAGGTGCATCTCAATACACCTGGATGAGCATGGGGTACATTTGATAATGTATTACTGCATGGATTTTTGGGTCTAGTCAGGTTGGATGATCAGTACAGAGGTTGTGACACTGAGCTGATTAATACTAATTTCATTCCACGCATTAATTGCGCGAGTGCACACCAGAATTATAGGACATTAAATCACCCACAAAAGATGTCAGAATAAAATCTCGCAACACCATTAGCGTGTGTGATTTTTAATCAAGTCACCGTGAGTTTGATGGCTTGGATTCGTAATTAGTGGCAAAGTTAATTACTGCGAAGATGGGTCGAGGGCAGAGTCTTGGTTGATGAACCGAGCGACACCAGCTAGGGAAATTAAGCAAGTTAATTGTAAGTGGCGCGTACTTAACCCGCAGACCCAGCAGCACCCAGAGGTCGTGACATATATGGTGTTTAATTATCAGCGTAATCACGAAAAATAAAAGGATAAACTTCAGAAATATTCCTTAGGCAATCACTTGAAAATTTTCAAATTGGATTTTCACATTTAAGTTTGATGATTCGCTTTTATCTCATGAGTATTTTGCCACGTTCCTAATAAGATGCTCGGGGTAAAAATTTAAATTTCTTTTTTCAAATGGAATTTAATTTTACCGCAGAATATGACATAATCAATGAAGTCAGAGCCCTTTGTACGAATTAGTGGAAATTTCATTTTTTACCTATGGATTTCTAATGAAAGTTCACAGAGATACAAAGGATATGGCAAAGTGGCAAATTTGATATTTTCATTGGAAGGTGATTCAAATGTGGGTCATTGGCAAAGAACTGCTACCAAAACTGACGAAGAGTTTCCGGTCTGGGCTCTAAGATAATTCTCTGAGATGCTGTGTTGTCAGTTCGACATACAGTTATTGAAAACATGGACAGCAAATTTCTTGTTTGGCAAATCATCCTTCAACTGACAAATTGACCATAAAACAAATAAAAATATGCCAAAGATCTGCAACACTATGATCAAACACCAATAAGGAATGACAACTTCTCTGAGCAAACAAATTAACCATCCCGACTGCATTACCCATTTTGCTACACTTTCTTTCTGCAGTGTGTGTCTACCTCTTCTCGACTCATACATGCCACACTCAAGTGCTTCATGTCCGGAATCAAAAATTGACCAAGACCGTCCACCAGGCATGAAGTAATATCCCTAGCGCCTTCACAAATGGCATTTTTAATAACTGGGCCCAATTAGTTGACATTTGCTAACAAGTAATGCTCATTAGAATTCCAACACATGGCCAAGAAGAAAAATAGCGGCCAACTTAATGTCAGCTTCTCTCTAATGGCAAAACTGGCCATGCATTATTAATTACGTTCGCTGCACAGCAAAAACTGGACACCATCATAAGCCGACACTGAGTCACTCTTTAATATTAGAAGGCATCCCAGTAGAGTGAAGGAATGTTGGTTAGCGATGACTTATAGTGATACAATGTCTTTTCGCGCATACCTTGTGAAATCAACAAGATTTTTATGGGGGGAATACGGTATATGAAGTATCATTTTGAGAACTTGTTGAATTATTTATTTCGCTGAAAAAAAATTAGGATGGACTTTAGCAGATATCAGTGGTATGAATGCGTTGTTGCTGCCATGCTGCTGTTTCTGTTGAAAGCCAGACTCATTTTATGAGATTTATCCTCAGGATAGAGGCAGCACTGTAAAATGTCAGTGATGAGTACATAAAAACACTGGTCAAGCCTATAACAGCATCCTGAGAACATCAGGGGTTCTTAGTGCTCCCCTGATGTTCTCAGGATGTATAAGGGGCCGTCTCAAAATTACACTGATGCCAAAAAAGACGAAGTGACTTCATCTTTTCCCTGACCCCCTCCCACCCTTGAAACAGTGGGTACTTGACATTGGCTTCATCCATGTAGGGACGTTATAGGCATGGAAAGTGGGAAGTTTATAGCTCTGACTATAGAGTCCATAGTAGGCCCATGTTGCCAGAACCTTGTTCCTTTCTGAAGACTGCATATAAAAAAGTCATTCTCCTGTAAAAAAGAGTGATGCCAATTTTTTCAAAAAAGATGAAGTGGGCTTCCCCAAATCGAGAACCCCCTTCGTCTTTTTTGGCATCAAAACAATTTTGAGACTGCCCCTAATAAACAGAGTGTCCTGATCAACTGCGCTTGGATAGAGATTTTGTGGCTGCTACTACCTTGGATACGAAGATTGAAGATTACTTAAGAGAAGATTTTGTAGCAGTTGGAAGTTCAGTGACAGCAGGAAGTCGTTGAAGTAAGAATCACCGGTGTCAGCATTGCTGGCCAGTCTCATTGTAGTCCAGTAAATTTAGCCGAAAATTTGGGCCAACCGGGAACAAATTGCAACAAACGGTTTTTTGGCTTTAAATCTTTGATTAGGTCATAAAAATGTCAGTGATGAGTACATAAAAACACTGGTCAAGCCTATAACAGCATCCTGAGAACATCAGGGGTTCTTAGTGCTCCCCTGATGTTCTGAGGATGTATAAGGGGCCGTCTCAAAATTACATTGATGCCAAAAAAGACGAAGTGACTTCATCTTTTCCCTGACCCCCTCCCACCCTTGAAACAGTGGGTACTTGACATTGGCTTCATCCATGTAGGGACGTTAGGCATGGAAAGTGGGAAGTTTATAGCTCTGACTCATAGAGTCCATAGTAGGCCCATGTTGCCAGAACCTTGTTCCTTTCTGAAGACTGCATATAAAAATGTCATTCTCCTGTAAAAAAGAGTGATGCCAATTTTTTCAAAAAAGATGAAGTGGGCTTCCCCAAATCGAGAACCCCCTTCGTCTTTTTTTGCATCAAAACAATTTTGAGACGGCCCCTAATAAAACAGAGTGTCCTGATCAACTGCGCTTGGATAGAGATTTTGTGGCTGCTACTACCTTGGATACGAAGATTGAAGATTACTTAAGAGAAGATTTTGTAGCAGTTGGAAGTTCAGTGACAGCAGGAAGTCGTTGAAGTAAGAATCACCGGTGTCAGCATCGCTCGCCAGTCTCATTGCTTATCCACGGTAACTCAATCCCCAATCGTCAAATTCGTGGGTTAAAGTCCCTCGTTACCACCAATGACGTGTGGCCCCCGACAACCAATCCCTTCAAGACTTTGATGACATCGAAGGTGTATATCAGCCATTCTTAATTACAACACTGAGTGGCATACGATAATTAGGACTTCTTTTTATTCTACACAGCTAATTGACACAATTAGGTTGCTGATTGCAGATGCCCTCGGAGGCCTGTCACTTTCATCTTTGATCCTGAGAGCACGTTGGATGTTCTTTCCAACGGAGCTCGTGGCAGCGAGATCCTGACAGTTAATGAAGCTTTTGTCTTCGGTGATCTGCGTTAATTTCGTTTTTAACCTCCAACATTGGGGCGATGGCCTGTCATGTGAGATGTGCTTGTACTACCTGATGAGATCTAGTCGGGGATGCTGTCGTGTCGGCGAGGTAAATAGCTTGTGACAGCATTTTTTCTCACCCTAACGCGGCTCCTAGCACTCATTAGACAAAGAACCAAGGTGACAGAATTAGCTTAGGGTATGTTTTACTTAGGTCCTGATGAGGGTTGCCTGGGAGGCTAATGTCATTAGCTTCATATGGAGTGGACAGTGATGGAAAATAGACAGATTTTTTATGTTGGCAGTCGAGCCTGGTCTGACAGGGTATCACTTCAATTCCTCTCGAATGACTATGACTGGATGAGACTGGACCATCATTCCAAGGGGAAATCAAATTGAATTCTGCCACAATTTTTTCACCAAATCACTATTCAGTACGTTTGCCTTCATTTTTCAACACCAACAATCCTGATATTTTCCATTTCCACAGACGAATGAACCAAGAAAACCTGGAGAATACACAAGTCAGGAGAGAATCCTGAAACTGCAGGAGCTTCAGGTGTCCATGTCCAATAGCTCTTATGCCATGGGCATGGTGCTGACCACTGAAACCCAGATGACTGGGTGACAACCAGCAAATTCCTCAAAGGGCCACCGAGTCTCCATTCTTCCGACCTACTCTGTAGTGGAGGCATCATAAAATGTGGAACAGAGGACGATGGAATGAGAGTGGACAACCAGTGTGCTAATGCTACATGTTGTGTGAGGGTTGATCGGTAATACATGTACCAGAATCACTGCTCAGATTTTTTATGTTGGCAGTCGAGCCTGGTCTGACAGGGTATCATTTCAATTCCTCTCGAATGACTATGACTGGATGAGACTGGACCATCATTCCAAGGGGAAATCAAATTGAATTCTGCCATATTTTTTTCACCAAATCACTCCTCAGTACGTTTGCCTTCATTTTTCAACACCAACAATCCTGAAAGGTGAACCACATCAAACCTATCACAAAATGTCAACCACTACCCAAGTACCCTGAATGAGCATTGCCAGACAGTTTGGGGGTGGGGTACCCCCGACAGACTTACGTAACCGAACCGAACCAACAGCTCTTACGCCATTGGCATGGTGCTAACCACTGAAATGATTGTCTAAAACCCAGAGGGCTGGTTGACAACCAGTATGTGAGGGTTGGTTCAGTGTACCATCATCACTGCCCAGTTTCATTTTCAGGAATGTGAATGGTCATCTAGTGGTCAGTCACTCAGAAGCTCACCACTGAAATGATTGTCTAAAAATCCAGAGGGCTGGTTGACAACTACATGTATATGTATGCTTGTGAGGGTTGGTTGGGTAACACCAGAATCACTGCCCAGTTTCATTTTCAGGAATGTGAATGGTCATCTTGTGGTCAGTCACTCAAAGCCTTTGCAACCAACACTGGTGAAGAGCAATTGATAGAGATGTCCTCTCCACGAACGGAAAATCATAGGATAACACTGAATTTATCATCAACACCAAGTACTTTATGATGGTATCACATTCACCCATTTTCCTCAACGCTTCATAGCTGTGGAAAAACAGTTAAGTGATTGGAAACAAAGAGGTGCCAGACATCACACGTGCTAATTCCTTCATCGTTCGCCCTTTAATGACCCATCATACCCACGATCTGACACCAAAGGAAATTTATTTGCATGAGGTGGCTGGTCCCTCAAATCCATTTGCGATTCTGAAGCAGAAAATTACCTATTTCCCCGCCATTAATGAGAAGTGTCAGTCGGCGAAAAATGATTGATTTGGGAATAATCCGATTTCTATTCAAAATTTTCACCATTTTGGTTACTACGTGTTGTGCCTGGTCATATATGGTGATGATTAGGAATTCTGACCACGGTTTCTTGTTGTGGTATGCATGCTTCCGCAGCGCTTTTGGTCATCCCACAGGGTTGGAGTGATTAATTCCTCTATTATCTAAAAACATGCCATAGATTAGAGAAGGTGTACAGAGACAATGTTTGTTGATAGAAGAATGCATTCTTATGTGATGTGAAGGTGAAGGTCATTTTGTATCAATGTGTTCGAAAGGATGATGTCAACGATATGATGACATTCATAGGGATCCTTGATAGCCTAGTGATTATCACATACACTCATGAAGCGGCAGGTCTCAGGTTTGAATCCAAGTGTAAAGTTTTTCAGTGAGGCCATTTTTCTGTGTGATTCCAATAGGAGCTGTCAGCGAGTTGACCACTAGGTGTCACTAGGGCCCAATTCAATGCATCTAGCGGACCCAGTCATTATCGATCGAGCAGCGATCATAATAGATTTCCTGTACATTTGGTCCGCTAAGACTGTGCTGCCATCTGTTAGCAATATGCGCGGCTGACTGCTCCTATTGTTTGGAACACACTGGGAAACAGACTCACTGTTTCTCTGTGTGTCGCTCATTGTTAAGTCGCCGCTTATTCCGTCAATCTATTGTATTGTCACACTGGCACAGGGACCACACTGGAAAACGTTAAGCCTAGTTTATACTTCGACGCAAGACCATCGGCGTCCGACGCACGATCAAAATCTGTACGCCTACCTAAGCCTACTTCATTAGGTCGGCGTCCAGATTTTGATCGCGCGTCGGACGCCGATGGTCGTGCGTCGAAGTATAAACTAGGCTTTACACCGGGCCATGTGGGATTAATCATCCCTGGGTCATCAGTCCGTCGCATGGGACAGTAATTAGCCGTGGTGCCTTGTACCTTTTGCCTCTGCAAAGGCAAGTAAAAGACCCCATCCAAGTGAGGAACATGAGTAGCTCGAGGTGGCCTCTTCCATACTTACCAGGGCCAATAATGCTATGGCATCGGCCCTGATGGAAAAATACATTCATAGTACGACAATAAAAAGACGAGCCTTAGTCCTTTTGCCTCTGATGGGCCAAAAGTCACTCTGGAAATACTTAAAACTGGTCACCCTGATTCTTTAAGTGCAGCATGGCGGCAAGCTCCAAAGGGAGGAACGAAGTTCTTTTGTATCTGCAGATGGGGCAAAAGTCATGTCTTACTGTGCATGGTTCAGGTAGAGACGGCCCAGCTTGCAATCACAACTGGTCACCATGATTCTTTCAACTGTAGCATGGCTGCATACCCCAAAGGGAGTAAGGAAGTTCTTTCAGGATAGGCCAATGTCCAAGGGCAATGTGTTGCACATGGAACCATCTTTATGCCTCAATTTGTAAATGTCAGCCGACAGTCCACCTTTGCACAATATATCAATGTTTAACTCAACAGCCCACCTGTGGATATGCACTAACTCATTGATATGCTGACAGTGTTTCGAACACCTAAAAAGATAAAGCTTGAATCTGCTTCTTTTTCTCTAGTGTAGCTGAACTACCATGACCTATCTTATGCAGGAAGAACGGTGAAAAAGATTATGTCGAATCTTGATAACATTGCAAATTTATTAAACGGTAATTAATGAACACACTGAAATAGACACGATATCTAGCAAAACATGGAGTATTTTACGATAAATCACTTACGGAAGCGTACTGAGGTTCCTAACTGGCCTCTTGCTAATGATTCACGATTTATAGCAACTGTATTAATGAAAGGTTTATCGCTCGAGCCAAGGTGTATGTTGAATTTTCGTAGCAGGGCATTCGGAATCATGAAGAGCACATGCCCTGAATACAAATTAGTGATTGGAGGTGGAGTGGTTCTGGGGATCATATGACTCCATATGATTGTTTTGACCCTAAAGTGACCTAATCTGGTATCTTTGATTGCCTGCATAATTTTTGTCACTGGTAGGTGTGGAGATAGGTTACTCTTCCTTCCTATCCTTTTTGAGTCAGATCTCCATCATGGATGTCTATGTTGTCAATCTTTCTCATACGTTTCAAAGTCTTTTTTTTATAATTTTTTATTCTGTATGAAGACTTCACTGCCTTTACACAGCCTCTACAGGTCCTGTGACAGCTCAGGATAGGAGGCTTTTCTGGGATAGTGAAAAGTGAAGAAGGTACAAACATACAGTTTTTATTTGTTTAATAAAGAGAGAAAAAGAAGAGAAAAGGAAGAGAAAAGGAAAAAAAAGAAAAAAAGAAAGAAAAAAAAAGGGGGGGGAAGGAGGGGAGAAAAAAGTTATCATTAATCACAGGATGACCTAGCTAAAAATGTTTATGCTAAAATTGAAGTCTTTTTTGAATTTATCTATTTTTCCAGCTGCAATACACTTTCTCTTTTCCATTTCCAGTTTCTGACTTAAATGGTGCCTGAAGTTGTTGCAATCAACAACGTTTCAAAGTCTTCCTTTACCTGACAGTCACTATATAGTGGTAACCTCAAAAATTTTACCAGTTCTAGAAAAAGTCATCCTGAGGAAAGCAGGACCTTTAGGTGATCACCTAAAGGCAAGTCGTGGAGTGGAAAACCCTGATTACCTCAGGATGGAAAAAGTAGGCGTTTGTCGCGTGTGATCGTCATTGGTCATCTGTTTATTGAACCACTGTCATTGCTTTCCACTACTATTGTCAACCTGCCGAGAAGTACATTTCAGCTATTTTGTTGTACAGCCTTTTCTTAGTTCTGGAGTGTAAAGGCAAAGCCAAGTAGCAAGTAACATATTTTCAATTTTGAGAAATATGCTTAAGGTGAGACCAACCGAGTACATGTAACTCCAAAAATGATATCAACTCAATTTTGACCAAAATGTCGACTTGCTAGGTTTTGCCTGATAAACACTCAAGTTGTGGGTCGCAAACGTCCAAACATCACCTCAGAAAAAATGGCTTTTTCAAGCAAAGATATACATCTGTTCTGAATGGGTGATCAATTTATATATGTCTTCTTCTGCAACACTCTATCATTTGATGGTATAAACATGTAATCATTCAAAAACATCATCCTCTACCTGCAAAAATGCTTGGCATCAAGATTACTCTCAGGTAGGCCTATTAAGTTAAGGAGGTTCCGAATATTTTTGTTGTTCAACAAACAAACATTGAAGACACAACCAGTAGACATCTATCATCGAAGATTCAGATTCACAGTTGCTTCTTCTATTGACATTGTTTCCCATTACAAGTATGCAAAGAAGAGTTTGGCTGGCTATATTCTGAAGTGGCCCAAACCATCAATCTCACAAGAACTCAGAAGTGATGCTTTTGAGTAAGAGAGAGATGGCCAGATACTATGAGGAATAAACTTGGCACTTCATTCAAGGAGATAACACTGCCGACTACAAATTACGAAAGATTCGCTCATGAGGCACTTTTGTTTCAGGCTTTCTTCCAAATTGTGGATCAAACTATGTTCTAGGGGTATAAAAACTGATCTGAAGGCTTTCCGTGTTCATCAGAGTAAACCACTTTCCAGCAAAGCTGCGATAGCTCTCAAAAGGACCAACCAAAATACCATTATAGGATAGCAACCTACGGACCTTCTCAAAGGGAAGAACTAAGGTATGTTTGACTTCTTTTGTCCCATACAGCACATCAGTGACGAGTATACGACATGCCTGCAGAATGTCTTTCAATATTCTGGAACTTGTGAGAATTTGACTTGTTGTACTTGACTCGATAACTCGACGACTCGATGGCGCGATGACTCGACGGCGCGAAGAAGGCCAATTAAATTTTCTGTATAATTGGTGAATGCCTTTATTTCAATTCGGGTTCCGCATTTCAGAGCACTGGGTTCCTATTCAACATTTTTAGGAAGGTGAAATAAGCCACCTCTGGGATATTTATATCATCATCGATAAACCGCATTTCTATTCCCGTTTTTAGTATAACCCTAAGGCCGTGCATCATTGGCGCGTGGAATGCATGATTGTGGTTGTGCGTGAAGCCCAGTCTTTTTCCATGTTTTTGGATGCATGCAGGCTCAAAATCATCGAAAGACAAGATTTATATATAGACATGTATGGAGTTCAGAAGGGAATTTAGTATGATACTAGACCTATGCTTTTATGCAAACGGGCCTTGATTCTTAGCAATGGTGACTGGCGATATTAGATACCTTAAGATCCGTCACGTAATGGTCCGCTTCCGCCGTCGATCCACTCCACTTTTTAGAAGTAACCAGCTGCATTTCATTGGATAATTTTGGCGGTCTTCGAGTCATCGCGCCATCGAGTCGTCGAGTCAAGTACAACAAGCCTGAGAATTTTGGGTCTCACACTCAGTGACCTATTGTATTAGTTCTCTTGTGCACTAGGCCTAATAACCCGGACCCTGGTTCTTGCACTACCGTTTTTTTGGATGCTGGATGCTGAAGAAGGAACTATTTGTTTTGAGAACGCAGGTAAGTGAATGAAGCATAGCTCCAAAGCATAGAACAGCATACATTGTTTCCTCAATAGAATAACAAGGAGATCAATGTTTACCCAAACCCTAACAACATTAGGTAGGAGAAAGGTGGAATGTACAGTAAAGGTGTACAGGAGAACCTTCAATGTTACCAGTGACCCTCAGATAACCTCAGTGAAGGTTTAAGATAATATCCTTTCAAAGTGAGTCAATGTTGACTCATTTTTCTGTAAAACATAAGAATCTCCCCACATAAAGCTACAGCCCTTTCCCCAATGCGAAAGATTTTATCTCAATCCTGGTCTTAATCAGGACAAACAAGCGATGGAAATTAAAACTCTCGCCAGTAATGCAGAGAAATTCAATGAAACGTTGTCTCCGACAATCGAACAAATCCTAAAGCTCGATGATTGATGACTTATAGAAGGGAAATGCCTTGATGAACACGGAGAGAAATCTTGATGAAAATCAGGAGCCGTGATACACGACATAATACAAGAAATTAGGTGATAATCAAGACGGGTTAACAAGGTGTGAAACAAAAGTTTGACTTCGACGTCGACATTATAAAGGCAAGTCAGTTCATTTCTATTTCATTTGTGAGATCATCAGAGTACACTTCGACTCTGCACAGGGCAGACACTGAACATGGTCCACTTCTGCCAAATCATGGTCGGTTTTTGTGCTTGTGCTGTCCATGAACTCGCAGAGCGTTGCCACTCCAGGTACTCCGAAGCCAACGAGTATGTCCAGGGCCCACCCCGCATCCAGCATTCACCATTCGTGAAATATTCCCTTAGCCAGGCTTGTTCCAAAGTTCTCTAGGGCAAAAGAACACCAAGCAGGCGCGGATCCAGAAGGGGGTAGGGGTCGTGACCCCCCCCCCCCCNAAAAAAAACGTAAGCTTCTCTCTTGATACTGAAATGCCAGGAAATCGCGTCTACGGCCTTCTAGATTTCAAAATTTCTGGCCGAGGCCCCCCAGACCCCGTCGGCGCGGATACCTTCGGCGCCTGTCTGCAACGACCGCCTTCAGCAGCCCTGACCCCCCTCTGCCAAAAATCCTGGATCCGCGCCTGCCAAGTTGGTCGTCCAAGAGCCAGCGAACCAAGAGCCCAAATATGATGACGTCAACAGGCCAACCTTTAGCAGGATGTACTTTGAGGGCAAGCTTTGGTGTCACGTCAACTGAGTGCTTCGACTATTACCCTCTTAACATCATTTCCACAAGTGTCCCAGCATCATCCACAGATTACGCCTGACGTATCATGCCGATTGTTCATTTTCTCAAGACACTAAAATACAACATGGACCATTTGCGAATTCTTCCCAGCTTCTCACCATCTCACTAATTACCCCCAGTGTAGAAAACCTCTGATGTCATGCACAGGAGACATGCTGCTGAAGGTTCTGGTCCCAATCTGCCAACCAAACGAATGCTTAGCTTATCACATTTGGCCTAACGACCCATTTGCTTTCAGTTGACTTCCACATAGGAAGTATACCGATAGTAAAGAGCACGGGACTTCCGGAAAATGCCAGAGACAATTTTACCTGTTGATGGCTGGCAGCCCACCAAGGATCCAGCAGATTCATCAGGTAGCCGATTTCAACTTGACTGACCAATTTATTCAGAGAAGAACGAAGTGATTTATCCACAACCAGACTTTGAGTGTTACGTTGATGTATCGGTATATAAACATCCCCCTGACATTTTCTCCTCAATGATTGCAAGTATTCAGTGATGAACCACATCCATAAAGCAGAATGGAAAGATCTATAGGACTAGAGGTAGGTAAATTGTGTAAACTCGCTTTTGTTACAACTGCTTTTTTGCATTCCAACTACTACATGTAGTATTTCTGTAGTGTGGGCAACATTTCAGCGAAACACCTCCGCTGATTGTAGTAACAAAGTTGCTGAGGAAAGGAATTGTAAAGACCTAGAACTTTCCAAAAACGATGGTGGCCTACTAGTTCTCAAACACGACGTTGTGGCCATTCATTTTCAAAGCCTTTGTCAGGTTGATAATGAACAATAGATACCTACAAAAATACCCGCGTAAAGTTAGGAGAGCTTTGTGAATAAGGTCCCTGGCTCCCTATTCATAAACTTACTAAAGTCAAAGTGTGATATACATGTACTTATCTTTTGTGTTGAACAAAGGATAAGTGTTAAAACTTAGACTTAGTTTTATGAATATTTGTCCAGGGGCCGTATGCATAAAACATCTTAAGTGTAAATTATATTTCCCTTATCTTTTGTTTGGAACAATAGTTAAGGGAAATTTTACACTTAGATGTTTTATGCATACGGCCCCTGATGTCATAATGGTAAGAACTATTAGATCACCACCTTTGTTGGAAAGGTCTATACCAAAGCTTCTCCAGTCATATATTCCATCACCCAACATCTCAAACTGGGTGACAGGTTTTTGTGCACTTAACATTTGCAGGTTTTTCAGCACTTGATTGTAATATTTTTTGGCTAGTTTTCATACAGTAGCTTGATTCTCCAGAAACTGATTGGCAAGAGAATCTTTCTATCCTACACTACAGATTATACATGTACAAATACATGTATGTAGTTTACCTACATGTACAATGAAATGCAGAGGCAGTTAGAGTGGATTGTATTGGTAGTTGGTAATTAGGAGTTGGGAACTCTTATGCAGTACCACGTCTCCATGCAACACAGGAATTGCAGGGCACATGCTTGATATTTTTGTCAGGGACATTCTGCAATTTGTCTCTTGGCTATTGACAGTTGAAGTAACTGCCTGACAAGACAAGGATTTCCCTTGTCAATTGCATTTTGCTTGTATCAAGACATGCATCAGCATGTTGTGTTGAAGGATACTGCTTGCACCAATAGGTTAGGTATCAGCATGGAATGAAAGCAGTGATAATATGTAGTTTATTGGGTGTGTGTTTTTTTCAAGTCAGTCTTGTAACAGTTCAGGTACCGCATGCAATGAGCGTGTCTGATCGTATTTAGAGGGATAGGGGCCTGTTGCCCCTCCTGACCTTGCCCCCAAAAGTCGTCTCCAAATCTTGCAAGTTTTCGACCCAAACCAGGGTCTTCCTCAGGCACGTTTTAGTTGAGATAAAGTGAATTGAGCAGGATCCCAATTGTAGATCTGAACTAGAAAGTGCCTGAGGAAGACCCCGGTAGGGGTCGAAAATTTGCAAGATTTGGAGACGACTCTATGTTTACCATCATTTCGTGTATCGTTTTTTGTGCTTCTATTTTGGACATCCTTGCCCCCCCCCCCAAAAAAAACTTGTAGAATTCAGGGCAAATTTGGCAAAATAATGTCTTGCACCTCAAAAAAAGGCTATCAGCAAAGCCAAATGCACCGTTGATCTATGCCTGGAGGAATTATACTGACAGTATAATTCCTCCAAGATCTTTGTAACTAACACCTGCTCATCAACTTTCTGGATGCTAAAAACTGTAAAGAAACATCTTCCTTCTCATTCAGATTCTTTGTTCTGCCTGTTGTAGAATAAGAGATATGAGGCATTAGGACATGATATGACTACAGATACATTCCTGAGGTACGCTTACATGTATGTTCACCATCTGCATTCTTCTCTTTCTTTCTCAATTCTTTGCTTCCATGTAGTCCATCCATTGCAAAGGGAGTAAGAAATAAAAGTGGAAAATAAGAAGTGGGATATTTTGGAATTTTGCGCTCCCAATTTCTCAAATTGGGAGAAAAGTTTTTCCCATTTCGATAAATACCGCCCGAAAAATCAGACAAAATGTCATGTCGTTTTAAGAAAATTTCTCAAAATGGGAAAAAATCTCCCAATTTAAGAAATCGAAAAATTTGCGCAAAATTCCAAAATTTCCCACTTCTTATTTTCCACTTTTATTTCTTACTCCCTTTGCACTGAAATGACTTTGCCGTACTTTGCTGCAGATGGTATCGCCAACTGGCACAGGGAAGCACCTTAATTGTCAGTCCATAACCCCGGGCGTTGGCAAATGTCAAGTATTATGACATTTGGACCCTCTCTACCCTTAGTTTGGCATTTCTTTCCAACCACATAACACTCAATCAGCCACCTCTGATTAGTACATCTCTTCTCGAGTCCAACCTCAATCGCCCTAGTCCAGGTATCCAGGATACAGGTCGTCATTAATCCTTGCTTATCAACCTCAATACAACATTTAAGACAATTTATGCGCAGATTGGGCTCACTTATGTCATTTTGTTTGTCGGTATCTAGATTGATCTCTCTGAGGTAAATATCAGCTCTGGTATCATTAGTGTACTGGAGCTGGGGCCGGAGTGGACCTGGACGAAAGCGTGGTTGGACTTGCCCTCAGGTGATAGTTTCTTTACGAAAGCCTGGTTGGACTTGCCCTCAGGTGATAGTTTCTTTACGAAAGCCTGGTTGGACTTGCCCTCAGGTGATAGTTTCTTTTTCGTTTCAAAAGGATTTTCTTCATCACTGTTTATTTTGGCATCCGAAAGGTAGGTCCTAATCAAATCGTTCTAGGTTCTGAATCTACAATGTAGACGACATTAGTTTTGGGAAGTCCTGAGGTGAAATTTAAATTGGCTCCATTCAACAAAGACAGTTACAAGTCGATTACCATTAAAAAAAATTGAAGCTCCTGCCGATTACGTAAAGCCAAAATTCAGGCAGTGAGAGACACCTGGTGGCAACACATGAAGTGTATGCCTCAGTTACTTCATCGTTCGCAGTTAAACCTTTATGTTTGATTCCTTTATGATACAACCTCTTCCTGTTTCCTGCTAGCACAACTCCATAGCACTCCTCTTTTTCACCAAAGCCATTTCATCAGAGGCAGTCACAACAAACCCTCTCTCCCCAAACTTAGCAAACACCGAAATAGATTGGATATTCTATGCTGGTGCAGACAACAAATTTGATTTGTATTTAGTAAACAGAGACTGGGATGATATCTGATTTAGGGAAGTAATTAATGCGTGTTAGGTCACTGGGGATGTGGCCAGTTATTTAATGGCTTGTTGCTGCACCGAGATTAAAAACGAGGATGGACATCCAGCCAAAAACAAATGAATTGAGAATTGGTGGATGTCACCTGTACCTACAGGAGAATCAGGAAGAACCTATTTTTTATGCAATTTTCAGACAGTTTTTTTTTTGTTTCACCTATGCTTGCACAGCTTGTGGTACTACATTGTAGGTGTAGTAGTACTACATTGTAGGTGTAGTACTACATTGTAGGTGTAGTACTACATTGTAGGTGTAGTACCACATTGTAGGTGTAGTACCACATTGTAGGTGTAGTACCACATTGTAGGTGTAGTACCACATTGTAGGTGTAGCACTACATTGTAGGTGTAGTACTACATTGTAGGTGTAGTACTACATTGTAGGTGTAGTACTACATTGTAGGTGTAGTACTACATTGTAGGTGTAGTACTACATTGTAGGTGTAGTACTACATTGTAGGTGTGCTTGTTATTGGTGATGATGAACCTTTATTTGTTTGGCTTGGGGTTTCTTTTTTCAAACGTTATCAGTGCTCCTGGTATCACCATCCTGCTGGTGGGGTACTAGTAACACAGTGACAGCTTCATGGTGATACTACTATTAAATGGACATTGTGCCATGGGGCCTGTTTCATAAAGTGACCCTTTAAGCTAATGGTACCATTAACTTAAATGCATTTTCCATTTGGTTAAAGGTACCATTAGCTTAAAGTCACATTTTTGACACAGGTCCCTATGCAGCAACTCAATCTTACAGGCAACAGAATTTGGGACATTTACTGAAAATACATGTATTGATGCAGATCTTCATGTTCGAAGTGGGACATGCAGTTTTTTAGCATCATGTAAACCTGTAGTAACTGTGGAGTATTTCGATTTTGGTATTGATTCTCAGCAAAAATTTATAAGGCAAGCGACTCGCTTACGAATTTTTGTTTTCAGTATATGCTTCTACTTTAAAATGCACGCAGTGCTTTGTATCAGAAGTGTCATAGTGCCAGAATGAGTAAGTGCAAGCTTTACATCCCTAGTCATTTGCATTTTTGATTATCCCCTACTAATGAGGGCACAGATCTGGTAGACTACCGACACACCAGCACGTCAGAGTATTTATCCTCTGTCAACAAATTCTCTAATGAGAAAAATGCTGGCCATATTCTGTAAACAAATCTATATTACGTTCATTTGTCAGGACTTGCTGTGATATCAGAGGCCATATGGATTGGAACATGGAATTACATCAATCAGTAGAGAGTAAATCTAGTGTAATAGTGTAGGCATATTTGGCAGGAAACAGGACATTTGAGGCTTAAAAATTATTATTTTTTCATTTACAGGTAAGTCATCTTCCTTTGCCAGCTACAGGTTGTGTGAGATGACGTTATTCGACATCATGTTGCCAACAAACTTATTTCATGATTTACTATCCATCTTCGTTACTATTTTATTAAGGGTCTTTCAACAGTGTAGCAGGACTATTTCTCTTCATGACATCTAGATTAGTTTTTTCTGTTGGTCTAAGTTGAGGGCGATAACCGAGTGGTCGAGCGTCAGCCTTGCGTCTGAGAGGTCGGGATCTGGGGCCTGTTTCATAAAGTGACTTTAAGCTAATGGTGCCTTTAACCAAATGGAAAATGCATTGAAGTTAATGGTACCATTAGCTTAAAGTCACTTTATGAAACAGGCCCCTGATCCTTTATCAAGCTGGCTTAAGGCCTGTCTACGCCATCAACATTTTCAAAACATTTCTGCGATAAAACATTTTGAAAAATGTTTTGGAAATGTTGCGGCTTGCTTGGGTTGGTATACACTCTGCAACATTATCAAAACATGTTTTCAAATTGTTTTGCAAAAGTTGCAGGTCCAGTCCACACTGTGCAACAAACCGAAAACAACGGTGTTTTGAAAATGTTGCAGTTGGATGTTTTAAAAATGTTTTGGAAGTGTCGATGGTGTAGACAGGCCTTACTCTTAACTGATCCAAACGCTTTATTTAAGTGCTGTTCCTTCCAGAGGTCCTCAGAGATATTTCTGAATGCTAACAAGAGGTGAATGTAACTGTGGGACGTAAAAATCTGATGATAACAACTACTGCTACCATTAGGTGTCAAGAAATTGTAGAAGGAAACATATGCAAGCATTTTGTGTGTGGTGTGTAGCAAAGCTTGAGTTAGTTTTCAGATTTTACAGTTGGTACATGTAACTCATCCTGACAATCTCAGGACAGTCGTACCCTCCATTAAAGGCGTTTTAGTTCGAATTTGTAAACATACGGTCTGCCACCTATTGTCAACTTCTGGTACTAACAAATTGGATAAAAATCGATTTAAATCTCGCCNAATACCCGCAGTGGACACAAAAGATTTAGGGTCGGCACGTACACTGAAGATTGGTTTTCGAAAACAGTATACCAGGGTGAGCGGATTTAATCTGAATGTGAATGACTCGTCGCACAAAGGCCAGTTCCGTGGATTGCCACTAGGGAATGAGCTCAGCTATAGGTAGCCCCCCGCCTTAAAGTCCCAGAGTATGCATGAGGTGACACTTTCTCCCTCCCTACCTTGATAACACTGGTGTCCTCCACCACCAAGCAAATAAACAAAGGAAGCAACGACAAGAACATTAGCTGATATGATTTCTACCAGAGCTCTGTCCTCTAATTGATCCAAAGATGTGACACCCCCATCAGACATGAGCCTATATCACCGTAAAGACTAATTAAGAAAATAAACATGCACACTTCGAGTTGAAAGACAAGAAATTAATAGGAAATGGGACATAGGAGTAGTCGACACTTCCCCAGAAACAGTCGAAGAGATCACTAATGAGTCATTAATGACAAGGCCAACATGGTGAGAAACCAACTCCAAGGTGTGAAAAATCCTGAAACAACAGAAAACCCTATTCGTTTTATCCATTGTCAAAGGTGAGCGTTGTATGAAGACCTAATTAAGGTCGATTCAAGTTTGATATCACAGAATGTGAAAGGTGAAGTTTGGAACCATAAAAAATAGGACGGCTGAGGTGAACCCTTAGAAGAACAAGATGACGTGTCCCACTTTATTAGTACAGAGGAAGTGATATTTCTAGCATTTTCTTGAAAAATAAAGTTGGCATGATGGTCATTGTATTAAAACAATTGTTTCTTTTCAATTTTACTGCTGGAGGTTGAAGAAACAAATCATACACCACCATACTCAACTACATGTACTACGAAGAGTAACAAACTAGAATCGCCTCGATTCAAATTGAACTGATTCAAAAGGTGTTAGCATTTTCATTCCCATCTCTTTCTGCATAGGAAGACAACTCAAAGCATAAAATACTTCACCATTTACGAGAAGGCAGGATTTCGAAGACATCGAGGAACCTTCTGTGCAAGATAGCATTTTCATTCCCCATCTCTTCTGTATAGGGAGACAACTCAAAGCATATATTTCCCCATGAACGAGAAGGCAGGATCTATATTCCATCGACGAACCTCCTCCTGTGCAAGACATGGATGTCCATCTGAGGTACATATACATGTGTTTTCTGACCTCTTTTATTTTTGAATTTTCAGTTACATATTTAATTTATTTCCTTTTTTTACTCTTCAACAGGTTGTAAAGTACATTCTCTGGACCAGGTCCTGTCCTCATGCACAAATGATTAGGATTCGTCAGTTCTCTGAGGTCGAGTCTAGCAATTGGCCTTTTTAGGGCTGAGATCCCTCAAGAAATTTATCTGTTCCGACAATACATGGACTATCACCATTGTCACTCTTGTTTTCCAGGCTCCATTCTCCACCGACGATGCAGGAAGGTTTGGAATATGACATAAGACGACCAACAACTTCTGAAGTACAGGAACTGCACACTCTTAGAAACAGTAGCTTCTCAGAAGGCACAACTCACAGAAAGGCATACGATTCGATGCAACAAAGGCAGAACGGTTGGACTGTCGAAAAACAGCAATTTGTTAAAGCGGATTGTTCGCGTCTGTCCAAAGCGAGCCAAAAATAATAAAACAACCCGTTTTATTCGTAACAACAACTGGTAAATGCATTGCGGCGACCGCTCCGGAAACTGTTCTGTGGAATCTTTGACTCGGCGCGTATAGTCCGCTTTAAAATGGATGTCAATTTGACGGAAAAGGACCTCAATGCAAGTGGACCAAATTTGTCCTGCACCCATCTTGATAGTGCCCACTTCAGAAGGACCACTGACCCTGTCACTCTACGAATGGACATCATACTTCGCTTCATCCTTGGTCTGCTGTTAAATTCAACTGGACTGTTTGTAAACATTGTTTGTTTCTTCATCCTGGGCCGACTAAAAACAGATATGCGATCCACGACATTAAGCCTCCAGATTTTATCCCTGACAGATGCATTTTTTTCATTGAACAGCCTCCTCATGTGGGGTTTGCCATCCATTTACGAACACACTGGAGCATTGGCATTTTACTTCTTTCACATTCTGATGCCAGGGTTCAAAGCACTCCTCTTCATTTTTGCAGCTTCTCAGATTCTGACGATTTGGATGGTCGTGATGGTCACATGTCAGAGATATTTAGCCTTACGTTTCCCACTAAGAGCCAGGAGTGTGTTGACTGTGCAGTTTGTGTCCATTGTAGTCACTGTTGTTGGAATTTACTCCTTAGTATTTTCGATTCCAATGATATGGAAAGTGGAGTATGGTTTATGGGTGGACTGTGAAACAAATATGACATACATCGGACCAAGAATTATCAATGACCATTCAGTAGTAAAAGGCGCTGTGTACTTCATTACTGATGCCGTTTTGAATGTGATTTTTCCAGTTATAATAGTTTTCATTTTGAACATTTCACTTATCAAACGTCTGAAGAAAGCTCGTGCACGCATGAATATGACATCCAAGTCGGATAAAAGAAATAAAGACACTACTTTTCTCTTTGCTTCGCTGGCAACCACACATTTAATATGCACATTTCCTGATGCTATTTTCAAAATTGTGTACAGTTTAGATGCGTATGTTTACCATTTGATAGAACATCGCCATCTATTTCGATTCATGCTTGTTTGCACCTTCCTCTCGGATCTCAATGCATGTGTGAATATTCTTGTATATTATGTGGCTGGAACGCAATTTCGAAAAGCTGTGAAAGATTTAATCATGTGCAGAAAAAGCGATGATAAGAAAATAGGTTCTTCATCGAGTCAGGAGGTATTCCCTTCATTAAGATCAAAAAGAAATGCGAAATTGAAATCTTAAAGATCACTCGTATTTTCGTGGGCCACGAAAATCATTGTTTATTTACATTTCGTTTGTTTATGTCCAGTATTTTTCTGTCGTATGAGTAATTTGTTGGTGACATCACCCTCCAGAAATTCTTTTGATATCGAAAGTATTCAATTTGGTGGGTTGTCATATGTCCCAAAAGTCCAAAATAACATAATGTAAACAAACAGCCACAGAAATGAAGCAACAATAAACTGTTTAATGTTGCTTCATTTCTGTGACTGTTTGGATACATGTATTTGAACTCTCTGTTAAAAGTATAATGTAAACATTCTTGTTTACAAGCATTGAATGTAAGCAATGAAGTCATGATACATTATCTCTTAAATCGTCATTGTATATCATGATTTCTGTTCATAGTTTTCAAAAATACTTTCATCTCCAGTAGGGCCTAGGCCTATCTCACTGTATTGGTATTCACGGAAATCTTTCGGTGAAGGTGAGTGAATAGGAAGACAAAAAATTAGTTTACATTAAGAAAACTACATGTAGGTAACAGTGCACACCATAATATATGCCAACACTGTCTTTTTTTAGCAGTATAGACAAAACAAATAAAAGCTTCTTACATTTGTGATGGATCTATTGAATAACATACAATGATGAAAATAAACAAATGAAAATAATTCGTGACTTTTGCTTTAAATCCATATAGGGAATCCCTAGTTGGTAGGTCACAATGTGACTTGATATCATGATTTTATTACATGTCCTAAAGTAAACTCCCCATCGTTGAAAACAGTTTTTCTCTTTCGTGTTTACATACATGTAAGTGCTGTCTGTATGTACAGAATGATCGAGTTGGGACATTCACATTCAACTGACTAACGCTTTAGTGTGTGGAGGTACACGTCAGGCGCATCAAAAAGACTGGCAGACCCCAAAACTGCAGTGATGGTTACGGATATTCCTTATGTGCCGTAAAGACTGGGATCTGGGGCCATGTTCATAAACATACTTAAGTCAAAGTGTGATACTTATTTTTTGTGTTGAAGAAAGGATAAGTGTCACACTTAGACTTAAGTAGTTTTATGAATATGGGCCCAGAACATCAACAAACTGACATCATTGAAATCAACTCAGCATTCATTAACCATTTTACAATCCTTTTCTTTCAGGACTCAGCCTGGTTGCAACGAAAATATTCTGGACTTCAGACATCGTATTGGAGCCGATTTGGAATTCTGATTTTACATCCAGTGGGAATAATTGAAGTCTCATCAGGAAATTAACGTTGGATCAGATTTTGAAGATATTAAACATTTGGATATGAGTGCACAAGACCATTTTTGGTCAATTTGACACATTACATTACACCATAAGTGATAGTGGACAACTCCATAGCTGATTGCCTGTTGTGCAAATTTGATGAAAATCTGAAATAAAGTTGGCTTTCTTGGTGTTGAATTCAACTGTGATTGTGAACATGTACGAACACTGGACAAATACCACTCAGGAGCGAAATGGCTCGGAAACCGAATGCAGTGAAAAAAACGTTCACTTCACGGATGACTATGACGCGATCACAGAGGAAATGGACATCATCATCCGCTTATATATCAGTCTACCATTATGCATTATTGGGATTATCCTAAATATCTTGTGTTTCTTCATTTTGGGCCGGTTAAAGACTGGAATGCGATCAACAACGTGGACGCTTCAGGTTCTCAGCCTGACAGATGCATTTTTCTTGATCAACAGCCTTCTTCTGTCTTCTTTGCCATCAATTTTTGAACACACTGGGGCGATGGAAACATACTACTATAACGTCTACATGCCGGGATACAAGGTTTTCCTTTACTTGTTCGTGACCTCTCACATTCTCACAATTTGGGTAGTTGCCTTTGTGACCTGTCACAGATATTTTGCCCTACGTTATCCACTGAAGGCCATGAGAACTTTATCAGTGCGGCTGTTGTCCAAAGTGGTAGTTGTGTTAGTGGTATATGCATTACTTTTTGCAATTCCAATGATTTTTGAATTGGAATTTGGAGTATGGTTTGACTGTGCAAGAAATATAACGTACGAAGGGCCAAACGTTGTGTCTTACCGTTCTGCAACAAAAGGAGCTGCATATTTTATCAGCGATGCCACCGTAAACACATTTTTTCCAGGGATACTGGTTTTTGTTTTGAACATATTACTGATGAGACGGATGAGTATGGATGATAAAATATTACCAAAAATATCCAAAACGGACAGAAGGAGTAAAGACACAACCTTCCTTTTTGCTGCATTGGCGACAACCTATTTAATTTGCATCTTTCCATATGCCATTTTCAAAATCTTGTTCAGTATCGACATGTTCATGTTCCATTCCATAGACCATCAAATCATTTTTAGGGTCATGATACTTTCAAGCTTATTAATTGATCTTAATTCATGTGTGAATATGCTGGTATATTATATAGCTGGAACGCGGTTTAGGAAAGCAGTTAAAGACTTCGTCGCCTGTGTGCCAAAGAAAAATGTATACACTAGTGCAGCAACACCATCATCAAATAATGAAGAGCTCACAATGAACAGTAAAAGGACTGACATGTAAATTTTAAAAAAAATACGGTACTAAATTTTTTGTCAGTGTCATCGCCATTCTGAACAGCATGCACTATGTGATTTGGGTTGGGACGGCTCTGAAATATCTATAGTAAGAAATAAAAGTGGAAAATAAGAAGTGGGACATTTTGGAATTTTGCGCGATTTTTTCGGCAATTTCTCAAATTGGGAGAAAATTTTTTCCCATTTTGAGAAGTTTTCTTATAAACTGACATGACATTTTGTCTGATTTTCGGGCGATTTTCTCAAAATGGGAAAAAATTTCTCCCAGTTTGAGAAATTGAAAAATTTGCGCAAAAGTGCAAAATTTCCCACTTCTTATTTTCCATTTTTATTTCTTACTCCCTTATCTTTGGTATCCAAATATGTCGGGATTTTAGCATACGTGTTCATACAACCTTGCGTGGTCTATACTGCTTTAACCCCCGTCGGCGCGGGTACCTTCGGCGCCTGTCTGCAACGACCGCCTTCAGCAGCCCTGACCCCCCTCTGCCAAAAATCCTGGATCCGCGCCTGCCAAGTTGGTCGTCCAAGCGCCAGCGAACCAAGAGCCCAAATATGATGACGTCAACAGGCCAACCTTTAGCAGGATGTACTTTGAGGGCAAGCTTTGGTGTCACGTCAACTGAGTGCTTCGACTGTTACCCTCTTAACATCATTTCCACAAGTGTCCCAGCATCATCCACAGATTTCGCCTGACGGATCATGCCGATTGTTCATTTTCTCAAGAAACTAAAGTAAAGCATGGACCATTTGCGAATTCTCCTCAGTTTGTTCTCACCATCCCACCAATTACCCCCAGTGTAGAAAACCTCTGATGTCATGCACAGGAGACATGCTGCTGAAGGTTCTAGTCCCAATCTGCCAACCAAACGAATGCTTAGCTTATCACATTTGGCCTAACGACCCATTTGCTTTCAGTTGACTTCCACATAGGAAGTATACCGATAGTAAAGAGCAAGGGACTTCCGGAAAATGCCAGAGACAATTTTACCTGTTGATGGCTGGCAGCCCACCAAGGATCCAGCAGATTCATCAGGTAGCCGATTTCAACTTGACTGACCAATTTATTCAGAGAAGAACGAAGTGATTTATCCACAACCAGACTTTGAGTGTTACGTTGATGTATCTGTATATAAACATCCCCCTGACATTTTCTCCTCAATGATTGCAAGTATTCAGTGATGAACCACCTCTATAAAGCAAAATGGAAAAAATACCTATTGGACCAGAGGTAGGTAAACTGTGTAAACTCGCTTTTGTTACAACTGCTTTTTTGCATTCCAACTACTACATGTAGTATTTCTGTAGTGTGGGCAACATTTCAGCAAAACACCTCCGCTGATTGTGGTAACAAAGTTGCTGAGGAAAGGAACTGTACAGGCCTAGACCTTTCCAAAAACGATGGTGGCCTACTATGTAGTTCTCAAACATGACGTTGTGGTCATTCATTGTCCAAGCATGATATAACATCACCAAACGCATCCTACCAGACAATTATTTTACCTAAATTTTTCTGCCATGGCCGTATTTTACCTAAATTTTTGTGCCCATGGCCTACTTGACCAGCTCAGCGTGCCGGCGGCCAATGCTTTTGGGACCTTATTCACAAAGCCCCCGTAACTTTAAGGGTACGCAGACCCTTTGTCAGGTTGATTGTGAACAATAGGTTACCTACAAAATGACAATAGTCTACGCGCTGCGTAAAGTTCGGAAAGCTTTGTGAATAAGACAAGAGCCATGTGCACAAAACATCTTAAGTGTAAAATTTCCCTTATCCTTTGTTTGGAACAATAGTTTAAGGGAAATGTTACGATGTTTTAGGCATACGGCCCAAGGTCCCAAATGTCATATGGTAAAAACTTTTAGACCGCCACCTTTGTGGGAAAGGTGTATACCAAAGCTTTCCAGTCATATATTCCATCACTCGAATATCTCAAATTGGGTGACAATTTTTTGTGTACTTAACATTTACAGGTTTTTTCAGCAGTCGATAGTGATATTTTTTACTGGTTTTCATACAATAGCTTGATTCTCCAGAAACTGACAGACAAGAGAATCTTTCTATCCTAGGCCCCTACACTACAGATTATACATGTACAAGTACATGTAGTTTGTAACTACAATGAAATGCAGAGGCAGTTAGAGTGGATTGTAACGCCAAGAGCTACATGTACCTGCCACATTGGTAGAGGGTGATTAGGAGTTGGGAACTCTTATGCAGTACCACGTCTCCATGCAACACAGGAATTGGAGGCCACATGCTTGATATTTTTGTCAGGGACATTCTGCAATTTGTCTCTTGGCTATTGACAGTTGAAGTAACTGCCTGACAAGACAAGGATTTCCCTTGTCAATCGCATTTTGCTTGCACCTAGACATGCATTAGCATGTTGTGCTGAAGGATACTGCTTGCACCAATAGGTTAGGTATCAGCATGGAATGAAAGCAGTGGTAATATGTAGTTTATTGGGTGTGTTTTTTTTTCGAGTCAGTCTTGTAACAGTTCAGGTACCGCATGCTATGAGTGTGCCTGATCGTATTTAGAGGGATAGGGGCCTGTTGTCCCTCCTCCTTGCCCCCAAAAGTCGTCTCCAAATCTTGCAGGTTTTCGACCCAAACCGGGGTCTTCCTCAGGCACTTCTTAGTTGAGGTAACAGTAAATTGAGCAGGATCCCAATTGTAGATCTAAACTAGAAAGTGCCTGAGGAAGACCCCGGTAGGAGTCGAAAATTTGCAAGATTTGGAGACGACTCTATGTTTACCATCATTTTGTGTGTCGTTTTTGGTGCTTCTATTTTGGATATCCTCCCCCCTCCCCCCCCCCCCAAAAAAACTTGTAGAATTCAGGGCAAATTTGGCAAAATTATGTCTTGCACCTCAAAAAAGGCTATCAGCAAGGCCAGATGCACCCTTGATCTATGCCTGGAGGAAGGAGGAATTATACTGACAGTATAATTCCTCCAAGATCTTTGTAACTAACACCTGCTCATCAACTTTTTGTATGCTAAAAACTGGAAAGAAATATCTTCCTCCTCATTCAGATTCTTTGTTCTGCCTGTTGTAGAATAAGAGATATGAGGCATTAGGACATGATATGACTACAAATACATTCCTGAGGTACGCTTACATGTATGTATGTATGTACATGTATGTTCGCCATCTGCATTCTTCTCTTTCTTTCTCAATTCTTTGCTTCCATGTAATCCATCCAGCACTGAAATGACTTTGCCGTACATTGCTGCAGATGGTATCACCAATTGGCACAGGGAAGCACCTTGTCAGTCCATCACCCCGGGCGTTGGCAAATGTCAGGTATTATGACATTTGGACCCTCTCCACCCTTAGTTTGGCATTTCTTTCCAACCACATAACACTCAATCAGCCACCTCTGATTAGTACATCTCTCCTCGAGTCCAACATCAACCGCCCTAGTCCAGGTATCCAGGAGACGGGTCGTCATTAATCCTTGCTTATCAACCTCAATACAACATTTAAGACAATTTATGCGCAGATTGGGCTCACTTATGTCATTTTGTTTGTCGGTATCTAGATTGATCTCTCTCAGGTAAATATCAGCTCTGGTATCATTAGTGTACTGGAGCTGGGGCCGGAGTGGACCTGGACGAAAGCCTGGTTGGACTTGCCCTCTGCTGATAGTTTCCTTTTCATTTCTAAAGGATTTTCTTCATCATTGTTTATTTTGGCATCCGAAAGGTAGGTCCTAATCAAATCGTTCTAGGTTCTGAATCTACAATGTAGACATTAGTTTTGGGAAGTCCTGAGGTGAAATTTAAATTGGCTCCATTCAACAAAGACAGTTACAAGTCGATTACCATTAAAAAAAATTGAAGCTCGTGCCTATTACGTAAAGCCAAAATTCAGGCAGTGAGAGACACCTGGTGGCAACACATGAAGTGTATCCCTCAGTTACTTCATCGTTCGCAGTTAAACCTTTATGTTTGATTCCTTTGTGTTACAACCTCTTCCTGTTTCCTGCTAGCACAACTCCATAGCACTCCTTTTTCACCAAAGCCATTTCATCAGAGGCAGTCACAACAAACCCTCTCTCCCCAAACTTAGCAAACACAGAAATAGATTGGATATTCTATGCTGGTGCAGACAACAAATTTGATTTGTATTTAGTAAACAGAGACTGGGATGATATCTGATTTAGGGAAGTAATTAATGCGTGTTAGGTCACTGGGGATGTGGCCAGTTATTTAATGGCCTGTTGCTGCACCGAGATTATTAAAAACGAGGATGGACATCCAGCCAAAAACAAATGAAGTGAGAATTGGTCGATGTCACCTGTACCTACAGGAGAATCAGGAAGAACTTATTTTTCATGCAATTTTCAGACAAATTTTCTTTTGTTTCACCTACATGTATGCTTGCACAGCTTGTGGTACTACATTGTAGGTGTAGTAGTACTACATTGTAGGTGTAGTACTACATTGTAGGTGTAATACATGTACTACTTTGTAGGTGTAGTACTACTACATTGTAGGTGTAGTACTACATTGAAGGTGTAGTACTACGTTGTAAGTGTGCTTGTTATTGGTGATGATGGGCCTTTATTTGTTTGGCTTGGGGTCTCTTTTTGCAAACATTATCAGTGCTCCTGGTATCACCTTCCTGCTGGTTGGGGTACTTTTAACACAGTGACAGCTTCATGGTTATACTACTAGTAAATGAACACACATGTACATGTAGTGCCCTGTGCGTCAAATCAATCTTACAGGCAACAGAATTTGGGACATTTACTGCAAATGTTGATGCAGATCTTCATGTTAGAAGTGGGACATACAGTTTTTTGGCATCATGTAAACCTGTAGTAACTGTGGAGCATTTCGATTTTGGTATTGATTCTCAGTATATACTTCTACTTTAAAATGCACGCAGTGCTTTGTATCAGAAATATCATAGTGCCAGAATGAGTACTGTAAGTGCAACTTTACATCTCCAGTCATTTGCATTTTTGATTACCCCCTACTAATGAGGGCACAGATCTGGTATTCTACCGACACACCAGCACGTCAGAGTATTTATCCTCTGTCAACAAATTCTCTAATGAGAAAAATGCTGGCCATATTCTGCAAACAAATCTATATTAAGTTCATTTGTCAGGGCTTGCTGTGATATCAGAGGCCATATGGATTGGAACATGGAATTATCAGTAGAGAGTAAATCTAGTGTAATAGTGTACGTAGGCATATTTGGCAGGAAACAGGACATTTGAGGCTTAAAAATTATTATTTTTTCATTTACAGGTAAGTCATCTTCCTTTGCCAACTACAGGTTGTGTGTGAGATGACGTTATTCGAAATCATGTTGCCAACAAACTTATTCCATGATTTACTATCAATCTTCGTTGCTATTTTATTAAGGGTCTTTCAACAGTGTAGCAGGACTATTTCTCTTCATGACATCTAGATTAGTTTTTTCTGTTGGTCTAAGTTGAGGGCGATAACCGAGTGGTCGAGCGTCAGCCTTGCGTCTGAGAGGTCGGGGATCTGATCCTTTATCAAGCTGGCTTAAGGCCTGTCTACGCCATCAACATTTTCAAAACATTTCTGCGATAAAACATTTTGAAAAATGTTTTGGAAATGTTGCGGCTTGCTTGGGTTGGTCTACACTCTGCAACATTATCAAAACATGTTTTCAAATTGTTTTGCAAAAGTTGCAGGTCCAGTCCACACTGTGCAACAAACCGAAAACAACGGTGTTTTGAAAATGTTGCAGTTGGATGTTTTTAAAATGTTTTGGAAGTGTCGATGGTGTAGACAGGCCTTACTCTTCAATACTGATCCAAACGCTTTATTTAAGTGCTGTTCCTTCCAGAGGTCCTCAGAGATATTTCTGAATGCTAACAAGCAGTGAATGTAACTGTGGGACGTAAAAATCTGATGATAACAACTACTGCTACCATTAGGTGTCAAGAAATTGTAGAAGGAAACATATGCAAGCATTTTGTGTGTGGTGTGTAGCAAAGCTTGAGTTAGTTTTCAGATTTTACAGTTGGTACATGTAACTCATCCTGACAATCTCAGGACAGTCGTACCCTCCATTAAAGGCGTTTTAGTTCGAATTTGTAAACATACGGTCTGCCACCTATTGTCAACTTCTGGTACTAACAAATTGGATAAAAATCGATTTAAATCTCGCCTTTCACAACTTTTTGTTTGTTTTTGACCGTAAAATCATGAATATATTTCAGTTACAAGAATATTTGTCAAGATAGATATAAAAAATAGACAATATTAATTTTGGTATACAAGGTGCTGCCACCTGTCCACAGGAATATAACTATTATAATCAACCAAGTAAACAAACAAACAAACCGTGTTTACAATAACTAGCATGATACCCATGGCGAGCACACGCACAGGGTGCATGTGGTCAGAGGATGGCATAAGTGGTAAAAAAACGTATAATGGCACCATAAGCAGTAAGGGTGGCCAAAAAATCACGCCGAAGTCACACTGTAGAAAATCTCTGAATATTTTGGGTTTTAGTAGTTTTTCAGCGGAAAACCTTGTACGAAATCAAGGTATGAATCGCAGAAATGGCTGGTGATTACCCCCAGACGGGTAGAGGTGGTGCCGATTCTAGGACGTTTGTCCCCTGGACATTCCACCCCCTCCCGGCCGATATTTGCCTCTGGAATTTTGCCCGCCGGACATTTACCCTCGGAGGAGAGGCCCCCCAGGACATGTACCCCCTGACTACCCCGGACATGAGGGCAGAAGTCCAACGGGGGTATCAAATGTCCAGGAATAGATGTCCAGGGGCAGATCTCTTAGGGGCAGAAGTCCTACGG
>NMRB01000400.1:250059-283465 GCA_002633025.1 Notospermus geniculatus
GTGTCCTCCACCACCAAGCAAATAAACAAAGGAAGCAACGACAAGAACATTAGCTGATATGATTTCTACCAGAGCTCTGTCCTCTAATTGATCCAATGATGTGACACCCCCATCAGACATGAGCCTACATCACCGTAAAGACTAATTAAGAAAATCAACATGCACACTTCGAGTTGAAAGACAAGAAATTAATAGGAAATGGGACATAGGAGTAGTCGACACTTCCCCAGAAACAGTCGAAGAGATCACTAATGAGTCATTAATGACAAGGCCAACACGGTGAGAAACCAACTCCAAGGTGTGAAAAAATCCCGAAACAACAGAAAACCCTATTCGTTTTATCCATTGTCAAAGGTGAGCGTTGAATGAAGACCTAATTAAGGTTGCTTCAAGTTTGATATCACAGAATGTGAAAGGTGAAGTTTGGAACCATAAAAAATAGGACGGCTGAGGTGAACCCTGGGAAGAACAAGAAGAGATGTCTCACTTTATTGAGGCTATTTCCAGCATTTTCTTGAAAAATAAAGTTGGCATGATGGTTATTGTATTAAAACAATCGTTTCTTTTCAATTACTGCTGGAGATTGAAGAGACAAATCATACACCAACATACTCAACTACTACGAAGAGTAACAAACTAGAATCGCCTCGAATCACATCGAACAGATTCAAAAGGTGTTAGCATTTTCATTTCCCATCTCTTTCTGCATAGGAAGACAATTCAAAGCATAAAATACTTCACCATTTACGAGAAGGCAGGATTTTAATGACGTCGAGGAACCTTCTGTGCAAGATAGCATTTTCATTCCCCATCTCTTCTGTATAGGGAGACAACTCAAAGCATAAAGTATTTCCCCATGAACGAGAAGGCAGGATCTATATTCCATCGACGAACCTCCTCCTGTGCAAGACATGGATGTCCATCTGAGGTACATGTACATGTGTTTTCTGACCTCTTTTATTTTTGAATTTTCAGTTACATATTTAATTCATTTGCCTTTCTTACTTTTCAAACAGGTTGTAAAGAACATCTGGACCAGGTCCTGTCCTCATGCACAAATGATTAGGATTCGTCAGTTCTCTGAGGTCGAGTCTAGCAATTGGCCTTTTTTAGGGCTGAGATCCCTCAAGAAATTTATCTGTTCCGACAATACATGGACTATCACCATTGTTACTCTTGTTTTCCAGTTCTCCACCAACGATGCAGGAATTAAGGTTTGGAATATGACGTAAGACGACCAACAACTTCTGAAGTACAAGAACTGGATACTCTTAGAAATAGTAACTTCTCAGAAGGCACAACTCACATAGAGGCATACAATTCGATGTAACAAAGGCAGAACAGTTGGACTGTCGAAAAACAGCAATTTCTGAAAGCGGATTGTTCGCGTCTGTCCAAAGTGAACCAAAAATAATAAAAAACCCGTTTTATTCGTAACAACAACTGGTAATGCATTGCGGCGGCCGCTCCGGAAACTGTTCTGTGGAATCTTTGACTCGGCGCGAATAGTCCGCTTTAAAATGGATGTCAATTTGACGGAAAAGGACCTCAGTGCAAGTGGACCAAATTTGTCCTGCACCCATCTTGATAGTGCCCACTTCAGAAGGACCACTGACCCTGTCACTCTACGAATGGACATCATATTTCGCTTCATCCTTGGTCTGCTGTTAAATTCAACTGGACTGTTTGTAAACATTGTTTGTTTCTTCATCCTGGGCCGACTTAAAACAGATATGCGATCCACGACATTAAGCCTCCAGATTTTATCCCTGACAGATGCATTTTTTTCATTGAACAGCCTCCTCATGTGGGGTTTGCCATCCATTTACGAACACACTGGAGCATTGGCATTTTACTTCTTTCACATTCTGATGCCAGGGTTCAAAGCACTCCTCTTCATTTTTGCAGCTTCTCAGATTCTGACGATTTGGATGGTCGTGATGGTCACATGTCAGAGATATTTAGCCTTACGTTTCCCACTAAGAGCCAGGAGTGTGTTGACTGTGCAGTTTGTGTCCATTGTAGTCATAGTTGTTGGAATTTATTCCTTAGTGTTTTCGATTCCAATGATATGGAAAGTGGAGTATGGCTTATGGGTGGACTGTGAAACAAATATGACATACATCGGACCAAGAATTATCAATGACCATTCAGTCGTAAAAGGAGCTGTGTACTTTATTACTGATGCCGTTTTGAATGTGATTTTTCCAGTAATAATCGTTTTCATTTTGAACATTTCACTTATCAAACGTCTGAAGCAAGCTCGTGCACGCATGAATATGACATCCAAGTCGGATAAAAGAAATAAAGACACAACTTTTCTCTTTGCTTCGCTGGCAACCACACATTTAATATGCACATTTCCTGATGCTATTTTCAAAATTGTGTACAGTTTAGATGCGTATGTTTACCATTTGATAGAACATCGCCATCTATTTCGATTCATGCTTGTTTGTACCTTCCTCTCGGATCTCAACGCATGTGTGAATATTCTTGTGTATTATGTGGCTGGAACGCAATTTCGAAAAGCTGTGAAAGATTTAATCATGTGCAGAAAAAGAGACGATAAGAAAATAGGTTCTTCATCGAGTCAGGAGGTATTCCCTTCATTAAGATCAAAAAGAAATGCGAAATTGAAATCTTAAAGATCACTGGTATTTTCGTGGGCCACGAAAATCATTGTTTATTTACATTTCGTTTGTTTATGTCCAGTATTTTTCTGTCTTATGAGTAATTTGTTGGTGACATCACCCTCCAGAAATTCTTTTGATATCGAAAGTATTCAATTTGGTGGGTTGTCATAGTCCCAAAAGTCCAAAATAACATAATGTAAACAAACAGCCACAGAAATGAAGCAACAATAAACTGTTTAATGTTGCTTCATTTCTGTGACTGTTTGGATACATGTATTTGAACTCTCTGTTCAAAGTATAATGTAAACATTCTTGTTTACAAGCATTGAATGTAAACAATGAAGTCATGATACATTATCTCTTAAATCTTCATTGTATATCATGATTTCTGTTCATAGTTTTCAAAAATACTTTCATCTCCAGTAGGGCCTAGGCCTATCTCACTGTATTGGTATTCACGGAAATCTTTCGGTGAAGGTGAGTGAATAGGAAGACAAAAAATTAGTTTACATTAAGAAAACTACATGTATTAGGTAACAGTGCACACCATAATATATGCCAACACTGTCTTTTTTTAGCAGTATAGACAAAACAAATAAAAACTTCTTACATTTGTGATGGATCTATTGAATAACATACAATGATGAAAATAAACAAATGAAAATAATTCGTGACTTTTGCTTTAAATCCATATAGGGAATCCCTAGTTGGTAGGTCACAATGTGACTTGATATCATGACTTTATTACATGTCCTAAAGTAAACTCCCCATCGTTGAAAACAGTTTTTCTCTTTCGTGTTTACATACATGTAAGTGCTGTCTGTATGTACAGAATGATCGAGTTGGGACTTTCACATTCCACTGACTAACGCTTTAATGTGTGGAGGTACACGTCAGGCGCATCAAAAAGACTGGCAGACCCCAAAACTGCAGTGATGGTTACGGATATTCCTTATGTGCCGTAAAGACTGAGATCTGGGGCCATATTCATAAACATACTTAAGTCAAAGTGTGATACTTATTTTTTGTGTTGAAGAAAGGATAAGTGTCACACTTAGACTTAAAGACCCACAGTAGGCCTATTGAATTTTACGATATTTTCAAAAAGTTAGGAGAGTGCACATAGAGGTCCCATAGCCTCGTGAAGGTCCCCAAAATGCTTCAAACTCGTCCCCAGTGGGTTTACGTTCCTACAACACCACTGGAAAGGGCTGACGACTTCAGGAATACTGCGCATGCGCGATATACTAATTTATGAGGCGAATCACACTGAGCTGGCACCCGCGGCATGATGTTCCCAACTAAACTATTCGTTTGAAATTGCTCTAATACTCAAACAACTTCGTGTTTTGGGTGTATTATATGACTCTTTAGGCATATATGATATTTTTCAGTCATCGAAGAACGAAATATTGTGGGAAACAGACATTTTGGCACGCTGCCAGCGGTTGACCAGAAATTTTGGTCAGATCGCAGCCCTTTCCAGAGATATCCTCGGATGAGGTAGATCTGGGTACGAGATTGAAAATGCTTGCCTGATACGCACTTCACAGAATCAAGGCCTAGTTTTCAGCACGCATTGGAAAAAACTGCAGGAAGAGCTCTAATGTATTCTGACAGAGCGTAGTACATTTTACACTACGCTGACGTCGTGACGTCGTGCGAGAATCGCGGCGATGATTTGCGTCTTTCACATTCAATACAGTGGAGCTTTAAGTAGTTTTATGAATATGGGCCCAGAACATCAACAAACTGACATCATTCAAATCAACTCAGCATTCATTAACCATTTTACAATCATTTTCTTTCAGGAATGACTGGTTGCAACGAAAATATTCCGGACTTCAGACATCGTATTGGAGCTGATTTGGAATTCTGATTTTACATCCAGTTGGAATAATTTAGGTCTCATCAGGAAATTAACGTTGGATCAGATTTTGAAGATATTAAACATTTGGATATGAGTGCACAAGACCATTTTTGGTCAATTTGACACAAATTACATTACACCATAAGTGATAGTGGACAACTCCATAGCTGATTGCCTGTTGTGCAAATTTGATGAAAATCTGAAATAAAGTTGGCTTTCTGGGTGTTGAATTCAACTGTGATTGTGAAAATGTACGAACACTGGACAAATACCACTCTGGAGCGAAATGGCTCGGAAACCAAATGCAGTGAAAAAAACGTTCACTTCACGGATGACTATGACGCGATCACAGAGGAAATGGACATCATCATCCGCTTATATATCAGTCTACCATTATGCATTATTGGGATTATCCTAAATATCTTGTGTTTCTTCATTTTGGGGCGGTTAAAGACTGGAATGCGATCAACAACGTGGACGCTTCAGGTTCTCAGCCTGACAGATGCATTTTTCTTGATCAACAGCCTTCTTCTGTCTTCTTTGCCATCAATTTTTGAACACACTGGGGCGATGGAAACATACTACTATAACGTCTACATGCCGGGATACAAGGTTTTCCTTTACTTGTTCGTGACCTCTCACATTCTCACAATTTGGGTAGTTGCCTTTGTGACCTGTCACAGATATTTTGCCCTACGTTATCCACTGAAGGCCATGAGAACTTTATCAGTGCGGCTGTTGTCCAAAGTGGTAGTTGTGTTAGTGGTATATGCATTACTTTTTGCAATTCCAATGATTTTTGAATTGGAATTTGGAGTATGGTTTGACTGTGCAAGAAATATAACGTACGAAGGGCCAAACGTTGTGTCTTACCGTTCTGCAACAAAAGGAGCTGCATATTTTATCAGCGATGCTACCATAAACACATTTTTTCCAGGGATACTGGTTTTTGTTTTGAACATATTACTGATGAGACGAATGAGTATGGATGATAAAATATTACCAAAAATATCCAAAACGGACAGAAGGAGTAAAGACACAACCTTCCTTTTTGCTGCATTGGCGACAACCTATTTAATTTGCATCTTTCCATATGCCATTTTCAAAATCTTGTTCAGTATTGACATGTTCATGTTCCATTCCATAGACCATCAAATCATTTTTAGGGTCATGATAATTTCAAGCTTATTAATTGATCTTAATTCATGTGTGAATATGCTGGTATATTATATAGCTGGAACGCGGTTTAGGAAAGCAGTTAAAGACTTCGTCGCCTGTGTGCCTAAGAGAAATGTATACACTAGTGCAGCAACACCTTCATCAAATAATGAAGAGCTCAATATGAACAGTAAAAGGACTGACATGTAAATTTAAAAAAATACGGTACTAATTTTTTTGTCAGTGTCATCGCCATTCTGAACAGCATACGCTGTGTGATTTGGGTTGGGACGGCTCTGAAATATCTATAGTAAGAAATAAAAGTGGAAAAAAAGAAGTGGGAAATTTTGGAATTTTGCACGATTTTTTTCAATTTCGCAAATTGGGAGAAACGTTTTTCCCATTTTGAGAAATTTTCTTAAACTGACATGACATTTTGTCTGATTTTTCGGGCGATTTTCTCAAAATGGAAAAAAAATTCTCCCATTTTGAGAAATTGAAAAATTTGCGCAAAAGTGCAAAATTCCCACTTCTTATTTTCCATTTTTATTTCTTACTCCCTTATCTTTGGTATCCAAATATGTCGGGATTTTAGCATACGTGTCCATACAACCTTGCTTGGTCTATACTGCTTTCTCATTTCGATAGGTTTCTTGCACTAGCATTAAAACAACCCACCTCATCTCACCCAATACCACCTTTCCCACCGATTTGTACAATTCAGAAACAACATCATTTTACACCACTGCTGTACGCTAATTTTCCAACTGCTCACCCCAATCCCCCAGATTCAATATTGGTGGCCGGGAAAATCTATCTTTAATCAGGCTTAGTCACGTCCTTTGATCTGTTAGCCAGTTGAGAACAATCTTGAAGGAATCTGTGGTCTTATAACACTCGAAAGTGGTTGAAGCAACCAGCCAGATATTTCCATTAGAGGCAATAAAATCCCATTGGCATGTTGAGATGTATTTTACCGCAGATGCAGATGCCTGTAGATTGTGTTATGAAGGGGGCAGAGGGCAGTGATTATGAGTGATGCAAAACATGACATGAATTCAGACGGTAGCAATGGAATACAGAAATAAAAACGCTTGCGGTTTGCTGATTTTTTTCTCTATTGTGAAATTCACTGGGCGATTTAAAATCTGGTTAAATTGCAATGTTTAGTGTTTTAATAGTGTAACACTTATGCTGTCTGAAAAACTAGAAATAAAGGGCCGTATTCAAAAAGGGTGTATCTTGGCATGCCAGCGCGGGCCATTGAATGGTATTAAGCTTCTCACGTCATAAGGTGAGAACTATCAGACCGCCGTGTTTGTTGGAAATGCCTATAAGGAAGCTTACCAAAGCAGTTTTACTTCGATACACTAGCTACGGTTACACCTGTTGAAAATACCCGTGTTTTTCCAGATCCGTGTCAAACCCGTGTGTACAAAGCCCGGCGAGAGGTCACACTACAGTATTGTAGTTAAGTAGCCCGGCGACAGGTGCGCTGCATGCACTGACTCTTCAATCATTTCTGTATTGGCACACATTGTTGGAGGCGCGAAAACGGCGTCACTTAATGGCTGCGCCATCTGTAGCCGTGCCAAGAACTATTAAACGGAATTTCGAAAAGCACGGCGACCTTGCCGTGTTCCAAAAACCCGTGTTTTTCAGACACGGGTTTCTTGAAGCCCGGCAACCCCCCCCCCCCCGCAACAAGTGTGTCATACAACATATAATGAAACGAAAGGTTTGAAATCAGGAGAAGTGCAAAGGATAGGAAGCAACACCCAAGTTGCATTTTCTATTCTCTGACACCTTTCAGGCGCAGATCCAGGATTTTGGCAGAGGAGGATCAGGGCCAGCGAAGGGGGTCGTTGCAGGCGGGCGCCAAAGATGCACGCGCCAAAATTTTGAAATCTAGAAGGCAGTAGACGTGATTTCCTGGCATCTCAGTATCAAAACAGAAGCTTTATTTTTGCATTTTTTGCTTATTGCCGCAAGTTATTGAAAAAAAAGTGGAGAGTGGGGGGGGGGACACGACCCCCTCTGGATCCGCGCCTGCCTTTTGTGATAGAAGCCAACTGAAATCGACATGTTTCTCCTCAGGAGCAGAGACCTTGTTCACGAAGCTCTCGTAACCTTTACGGATTGCGTAAACTGTTGTTCATTCTGGGGAACCTATATATTGTTTACTATCAGCTTGACAAAGGATAAAGGATTTGTGTACCCTTAAATTTGGGGGGGGGGCTTTGTGAATACGGTCCCTGGTTTATTAATCTATTATGAGGTGAATCATTCATCACACTGTGGTACTGTCATAAAATGTCTTACCATCAATAAATTTTCATTTGTTAAGTTCCAATTTAGCTTAATTCTCTCATTCTAGCATCCACACCTTTTCTGTAACATTCCAAGGGAGTGAGTTCAACGCTTGTAATGTTCATTCAATGACTCCGAATCTCAGCGCATATTCACGATGTATTGGCCAAGTGAGGAATATGATATGGTCCTTTCTAATTGTAAGAAATCGTCAAGAGATTGCAAGTGTTCCTGTCTCACAGCAATGTATTATTCATATTCAAATAAGTACGTATGTCTTCGGCTATGTCAGTTGCAGGCCAAAGACTGAGATTAGTCAGCAATCAGTAAATTCCTTTGGACACAGAAGACAGAGAAGGGAAGGTTGGATTGAGGTGCCTATTACTTTTGGCGTATTTTTGGTTCAATTTCCAGACATGGGGTCATATGAATAAAGACAAGCAAATGCTTTTACTTCAGATTTGTACAGCATTGCATAGTGCATTTGTATTGCAAAATTCAAGTAAAAGCATTTGCTAGTCTTTATTCATATGACCCATGGACTCAAAAATGCGAAGAACAGGACCTCAGGGATTTAGCCATTAGGTAAACGGGGCCTTAGCAAATTTGTTGCAGAAATACACCTTCCCACTTTGACTCATTTTACACTAATCTTACATCATCTGGTTGATCTGAGCCACTGACCTAATTGCACCTTGCACCCCTCTGGTTATAAGTGAGCCATTCCAATCCTCTAAAGTAGGACAGATTAAGCAATCATGTATCAAGGCAAGGGGGAATGCATAATGGTCCCCCTCATTTTTCTGGGTTCCATTCTCATTTTGGTTCCCGAAGCCACCGCTAGGGCTAGAAGGCTTCGGCACTGGCCGCCATCTTTGCGACATATTTTTAGAATGGGGTACCCGTAGCCACGTAGGTGTTGAATGTAATCGAACATGCCGAATCGCGCGGAATGGAAACACCGAGGAAGTTTCTTGATGAGAATGTTTGTGTTGCAGATCTGTAGTGTAAGCTCAAAATCATCGCCGTTTTTTAGACCGGGGAGATTGAAATTTTACGGGAAAATGGACTCCTACAATGACGTCAGCAATAAAATGACAGCCAGTGCCGAAGCCTTCTAGCCCTAGCGGTGGCTTCGGGAACCAAAATGTTCCATTCCTTGGAAACTGGCTCTGTCAGAAGTGCCATTACCCCAGTGCTGACACCAGGAGGTGAGATATTCAGTCCAAGAACCCAATGACTGTTCACAATCCCCCAACACCGACGTTTTAATCATAACAAATAACGTCTGCTTGGGAACATATTGTCATCACCATTCTCATTCCAGCAGGCAGACAACGTCGACGACCTCAACAACCAGAAGGACAAGGAGAGAATATTAGCAAATATGACCCCACTTTCTCCGCCATCCCTTTTAATCTTCATAGATTCTTCATTAACCAGACATGCAAATTCAATACTTTGCCTAAATGGCTGACCACTCGACTCGGCCAGAATCGGTCATTACCGCGATCACATTATAACCCCAGCCGAGAGTACCGCACTTATGATGGAAATCTGGTTTATGTCTTAGCAGAGGCAATTAAGATGAAATATTGGGCAAATCAGTGCCGAAAATAAGGATTTTTTGTATCGAGATGCATAGGAATCGCCTGGCAACGCATTGTTTATGGCTGACCACTGGTGTTAGGTCAGGGTATCCAATGAAGGGCATGGGAGTTTCTAATTACGGGAATTTTTAGTCCGGGTAATACGACGGATACATCATATTAACGTTTATCAGATGCAGATTTTGAAATGGCGTTCCTGCCGAAGATATCACTGGCCGTTGATCACATTTGTCCGCCGATATTGCTACGCGTTCTGACTGATCCGTTTTGACAAATTGTCACACCAGGTTCGCGCGATTGGATAATTAGTGGACGGTTTGGCTTTAGCCGTGTGTGTTATCTGAAGTAATATGAAATATGATATACAGAGAGACGTGGAGCTCCGAGGCTGATGGTATGCTGTGGTAAGCACATTATAAGATTGCTGATTGGTTGGGGATCAAGGAGACTGTGATGGCCATAGCATCTTAAGATGCCGCCATATTTGTTGGATGTGATGGGTGATTTGCTCTTACTGATTAGCGTCAAAGATCACCTTGGGTCAAGTCTTAATCAAAGATGTCTCACAAAAAATGTGCTAAGAAATCATTTCATCCGTGTTTAGAATAACAAACTTCTTTCAAATTGACTTGAGACCCATGCCAAACTGACGTTTGTTGGTCACTGCAATTCTGCGACAGTCTTCAAAATTTTTTTCCATATGCTTCACTGCAAAAACCTGTTTCAGGGGCCGTATGCATAAAATTTCCCTTAAACTATTGTTCCAAACAAAAGATAAGGGAAATTTTACACTTACATGTAAGATGTTTTATGCATACGGCCCCTGATTCATGGGGTTGGTGAAACGTCCGCCATATTGTCAGAAAGCGAACGACCCCTGGGAACGAGGTTGGCAACAACGGTGAACTAGTCTTCACCGTTCTGATCGGTCTTCACCATTATTCCCTTATTGCACGTTTCAGTATTGTCCCTCCTTAGTAAGGAAATTTCACCTTAACTAGAGATAAAACTGATGTGTCTCTGTGCAGAGTAGACCTACAGGTTCAATGTATCATGAAATGCATTGTTCCATAGTTTCACTTCATCATGACTTCAGATGTATGTACAAGTCCAGCACATGGTGCATTGAAATCGTGGGTCATTGTGAAATGGAAAGGGACCATACAATTAGCAATCTCATCAGAATCGGACCACTTGGCACTAATCACGATCCGATTAATTGCAAAAATTCATTTTCCACAACTATGGATTAACGATGCAATATTAATGATGTAATTAATTTTGTGGGCTAATTAAAAACTTCAATTGTGTTACCAACAATGTAGCTGGGATTATTGGCTCCATAAGCTCTTTAATGCAGACTTTTTCTCCCGAGGTGGGGCACTTGTTTCAGTGCAAGTGAATCGACAAATTCTGTGGATTGGAAGCGGGGGATTATATCAGGCTGGAACGATTGGTTTTGCTTCAGCTACAACAGGGAAGTAAAAAAAAAATACCAAAGCTGCTTACCATTACTGCAACTTAGTAGAATGGTATAGGGGCCTCTAGAAGTTTGGGCCCGCATGGTATTCACTATTGATTACTCTAAATAGTCCCCCAAACCACTGTCATTTTCATTCCAGTAGATAGAGTAGTGGTGAAAAATATTAGAACACTTAGCAAATCTTAAGAAACTGATGTTTTATTTGGTCCCAGAGCCTGGATTTCACCTTCCTGCCATTGCAAAAGGTACAGACAAAGGTACTGAGATTCTTTCATCTACGAATTTATCAGTCCAGTCTTTTTTACATTTTACTGTAATATTTTAGTATCCCCCCCTTGGCAGCAGTCACAGCAGCGCATCTTTCTGGCATAGTGTCTATTGTTTTTTCTAAGAGTTTCAACCCAAGTGTTATTCCACGCTCTCAGAAGCTCATTCCAGAGAGTTTCCTTAGAGTTATTCAACATTTCCAAAATGCAGTATGTTCCCAAGAAATTGACAAAGGTATCATGCAGGTGTCTCTGGAACATTCATTATGCAATACTAGTATCAGTATGGTTGAAGGTTCCATTAATGAAAGAAACGATGGTTTCATGGCTACATTGGGGTCGTTTCATTGAAATAATACATGTACTTCGTTTTCCAGTTCATGGCAAGTGTTCTAATATTTTTGCACACTACTGTACACACCTAAGACTGGTCCAGCCAATATGAACCATTGGCAGAAAAAAACAGGGCTAAACCACGACGCATAATGTTGTATAGTCTCTATCTGAGCATCTTCTCTAACATTTGAGGGCATAATTACCACCCCACACGATCCATTACTCTCTAATACCTGCGATGCCCAATCCCTCGGGGTCCAACACTGGAGATTTCTTCCTAGTACATCAAGAGCAATTATATTACAAAGTGAATGTGTTATCATGGTGATGGGGTTATTATCTGAGGTCAGGCCATTTAACCTCCGAGTTGAGCATGATTAGACCAACTCCAGGGCATCGTGGTACCCTTTGCTTCTGAGAAAGCAAAATGGCTGCTGATAACATGCATAATTGTAGCCAAGATAATTGTCGTAAATGATCAATGTTGGTAATGTTAGGGTAGGGACGTGGACAGGTAACCATGTTTTGCCATCGAGTTATTGACGTATTATTAACACATTCTGATGAAGGTCAAGCTAGGTCTCATCTCCTATTTACAAAGTGGGCCATCAAAAAACTAACACCCTATTCATCATTTTATTATTACCAGTGTACAGTGTATAAGATACCAAAAGACCACAAAACTTCTTTTCTTTCTGAACGTTCTTTTTTGCCATTCGACAAACAGCCACTGCCAAGAGATCACCACACTGCCTTCGCTACCAGTAGACTACACTGCGGAAGCAGATCAGGGGCCACATTTATGAAGCCCTATTGTTCACTGACTGCCTTACAATAGATTTGCGTGAACGCAAAGTTGCGAAGGCTTCATAAATATGGTCCCTGATGAGCAGCAGAGTCAATTGCCTTAACCAAGGCCACAACCCCTACTGGCCCTCAGCATACACCAGGCGAGGATCCAAAGGGGGGTTGGGGGTCGTGACCCCCCCCCCGCACGCCACCACCAATTGTTTTTTTTTCTTCAATAATTTGCGACAATAAGCAAAAAAACGCGAGAATAAAGCTTCTGTTTTGATACTGTGTGCCAGGAAATCGCGTCTACGGGCTTCTAGATTTCAAAATTTTCTGGGGGAGGTCCCCAGACCCAGTCGGCGCGGGCATCTTCGGCGCCCCGCCTGCAACGACAGCCCTCGGCGGCCCTGACCCCCTCTGCCAAAAATCCTGGATCCGCGCCCGCACATACACATACACGCACACACACCAAACAGATAAATCACTGGTCAGTAATGAGAAATGACCCATCACTCTTTCTAACCAGTCCACCGCACATTCACGTAATAACCAGGCGAGATTATGACCCAGCAGACAAAAAAAAAGACATAAACAGAGCATCCCATGGAGGAGCCTGATATATGTCTTTTAGAAATAATGACACTTTGGTTCTTGCCCATGGCATGGCCTTTGTTCACATCTAATAGGATATCCCAGCCTCATTTTTCCTAATATTCCTAGGACATCAGGAGAGTTTAATGAAGATGTATTAACAAATACCAGATTTGCTGGATTTTTTTCATTTTCTTTTCACTGGTGCATCTCTACAATAAGGTTGTATGACATTACTCATTACAAAGACATAGTTGGATGATTTCCTTCTGGTGGTCATAGATGATGCATCTGAAGTTTCATGTTTGAGTAAGCTGCTGAAATGAACCATCTTAAAGATAATGTATCACGACTTCATTGTTTACATTCAATGTTTGTAAACATGGATGTTTACATTATGTTATTTTGGACTTTTGGGACATGCCAACCCACCAAATTGAATAGTTTCGGTATCAAAAGATTTTCTAGAGGGGCATGCCACCAATAAATTAATCATAAGACAAAGAAAGACTAGACACAAACAAACAAAATGTAAATAAACAATGATTTTCGCGGTCCACTAAAATACTTGTTTATTTACATTTTGTTTGTTCCCAGTCCTTCTCTGTCTTATGAGTAATTTTTTTATGACAGGCCCCTCTGGAAATTCTTTTGATACCGTATTCAATTTGGTGGGTTGGCATGTCCAAAAGTAAAAAAAAATAATGTAAACATCCATGCTTACAAACATTGAATGTAAACAATGAAGTCATGATACATCATCTTTAAAGCGAACTGGTCGTGCCAGTCAAGGTGTCTGAATAGAGAATCAAACGCCGCCATCTTGAATCTATTACAGCACTCACATCGGGAATTTATTGCCGATTGGAGTTGCGCAATTGCTGTGGCTTTACTGAATTTGAATAGCATTTAGAACACGGTTAACTGCAAATCTAGGTTTAACTAGGGACGTAGTCTGCTAAAATACGAAATTTGTAATTTTGAAATTGTGAATTTCGTGGGCCGCGAAATTATTTTTATGTCATTTTTGACTGTCGCGACTAATTCCCTTTAATATCCAAAAAAGATTTCCACGATGTAGATAATGAATGAGATGTGCCGATTCAAAATTAAGCTAAGACTTTGCCCTGTATCTTGTATTTCTTTACATTAACCTTTGGAAAAAAGGATTTCCACTAATTGTCCCACTTTGGACTCAAGGCATGCCCCATCAATCAATCCACGCATTCTAGGATCCAACACCTCAAACAAATCCATAATTGATCCAAAATTTGCTTCGTCGCCCTTTCACACATCAAAAACAGAAAATATCAATACGGTTTTTGATTCAGTGAAAATATTCAAAGATGCCCATTTTAAGTTTGATCAATAAGCGATGCCACGTATTAGGATTTCAAGTGTGAACCTACAACGCCGAACCATGAAAATCCTTAATTTGTGTAACTAGTATCCTTTGAACCGGTAAAACTCGCTCGATTAGGTGGTGAAAGATCAAAGATGTCTCGATATCCATTACTTAACGTGAATTCCCAATGTTCGTAAACTTTAATTGTTGGCAATTTTGGCACAAGATCAGGGCTGGTTTTAAAAGTGTAAGGTTTTATGAAAAAGTGATTGTAATTTCTTTCCGGTATGTATTAGGTTCAGGCTTTGAAGTGTAAATTACTGATTGGGATCTGGTGGGTTGCGGTTGGTGGATTGCATGCAGATGCCAGCTTGATGGGAACAGAATGAGCAAAGGAAAATTAGCACCAAGATGATTTCAAGAAAAATCCACCAGCATCCAGCTTCTGTCTTTCTGTATCACTGTTTGCACGTTTACTGCAAGTGTACAATGTACTTCTATCTGCATGTTGACATTTCTGCATGCAACCCCCATCTCCATACCAGCAGTTTGTTTAATCTCCATCCCCAACACTCTCAGGAAATAAAAGTGGACATAAGAAATGGGAAATTTTGCACTTTTGCGCAAATATTTCAATTTCTCAAATTGGGGTAAAGTTTTTTCCCATTTTGAGAAATATCGCCCGAAAAAAATCACATAAATGTCGTGTTATTTTAAGAAAATTTCTGGAAATGGGAAAAAATTATATCCCAAGTTGAGAAATTTAAAAACTCGCGCAAAATTCCAAAATTTCCTACTTCTTACTCTCCACTTTTATTTCTTACTCCCTTTCTGTTATCTTTGCTTTCTACAACATTTATCAAGCCAGTGACTACTCTCTTTCTGTTATCTTTGCTTTCTAAAACATTTATCAAGCCAGTGACTACTCTCTTTCTGTTATCTTTGCTTTCTGAAACATTTATCAAGCCAGCGGCTACTCCCTTTCTGTTATCTTTGCTTTCTAAAACATTTATCAAGCCAGTGGCTAGACATGCAACAAACAGACAAATACATGTACCTCAATCTGCACAGAGTACAATATTTTAACTGTCTCATGAACCAGAAATTTTTCAAATTTATATTCTTACATCACTTTTTCAGGATAGCGATAACTGCCTTAACAGCACACATCACAGCAAATCACACTTTTTTTCCACACTGATGTTAATCACATAATCAAAGTGACAAAATTCTGCCTCTTCCCTTGGCTTAATAGAATAATGCGTCTTGAAACAGTTCAAATTCCCCACCGGGGTTTGCCACCAAGAGTACAAGTTGAAAGTGTTTTTGTTCTTGTCGCCTTTTTTAGAACAAGCTAAGAGAAAGGAGATCTTAATTTAAAGGTTTAATCTTGTTACGGTATGTTGGAACAAAGATACACTCGTCCCCAGTGTTAAGTTGGTCAAATAGACCTACTAAACACTGGCATGATTGGCGCCAAAAGTGAAGGTTCATCAATAGACGGCGCTGTTTGACGAAGGGCCCAATCATAAGCCATCATCACAGACGCCGCCGTAACACACTTTCTGATTGGTTAAGATACGTGTACAAAATGTACACCGTATATTCATACTCGCGGCAGATTCCCAGCAGGGATTCCCCGAATCGGACAGCTAACGCCGTCTTTTAGTGATACTATGAGGCTCGCATCAACTGAAGCAGTTTCAGAGCGCGGGTAAGGTAGTGGGTAGTGGCTTGAAACTGCGGGAGGAGTTTAGAACAAAGGTGGCATAAGCGAACTTTGGCATCTTCTTTTCAAGACACTACCGGTATTGTAAAAGGACATTAAGTGGACACTCTATTAGAGATTATAGTCAAATGAGGTCCGACCCGATGAGTCCTCAATGGGTCCAGTGGATACGACACTCCTCACCAATGGCCACTCGTCTTGAGGCCAAACTGCTATGATGGGCAAAACTGACAATGAAAATACTCAAACCTAAGCAAAGAGGAATCCTATATAATGGAAAAATAATACAAGTTGTCTTATTTTACAGAACCAACAGATCTGAATGACGCTTACATATCCTATCAGGATTCTGAGTGTTTCGACTAATTCACTTGAAGAAAATCTCATTTAGGGTATCCATTACGACAAGCAAATGAAGGAGTCAAGTTAGACAAGAACTGGATCTTGTTTGGAATCGACTCTCTTGTTTAGATTAAAACCGCAAGGACTTGTTCCACATAAGAATGCAATCCAGAAGATAAGATGCAACGATTTGGTGTTTGAAGGAGGTCTCGGAGTTTATGAGGTGACCGAATACAAATCTTGTATTGGTTGTACCATAAAGGAATCAAACATAAAGGTTTAACTGCAAACGATCAAGTAACTGAGGGATACACTTCATGTGTTGCCACCAGATGTCTCTCACTGCCTGAATTTTGGCTTTACGTAATATGCAGGAGCTTCAACTTTCTTTATGGTAGTGGGGTACATGAATCTGTCAACTTGATGCCTTGAATTCCATTTCTGAGGATAACAGAGATATTTTCAGCACAATTAATGTTCCATGTGCAAATGTACGTTAGCCTATTCAGATATACACAGATGACCCTGCGCTCTCATCGTTCGTGGGGGTTCTCATCAATTCAGTCCTTTTGTATCATAAGATCAACTAGTCTGAATTCAACAAAATTAGCACTAAACATGCAGAAGGGTCTTGCCTATCATATGGAAGAGTCAGAATGCAAATCTGTTGAGGTTTAAAGGGATAGTGTCCATATTTACAAAATGCTAAATTTGTAAGTTGAACCTTTATGATTTATTCTTTATGGTAGTACTAATACCACAATTAATAAGGAAAAATTCGGTGTGTGCGAATCTCAAGTCCAAACTGAGAGGCGGTTGTGTCTATTACCAGGGGACTTCTTTAGTATAAGATATTGGCATTTTCTTTATCGCGTGACATGGGGTGTCAATCACACCAGAAAACAGGTGAAAAAGGTTGCCATTTACCCTCGAACAAAATATTCTTAAGGTGTCTCGAAAACCAACAAGCATCACGCACCACATTTCAACTTAACCTGGCCACTCTCACAAGTGCAGAATTATACTGTGTAATAAGGAAAATGTACGTCCTGATCTGGCAAACCTTTCACGAATTACTTCAAATTTGCCTTTTCTTGCTCTGCTCACCCAATTTAGTCTAATTCAAACCTGCTAATATCGCGCTAGACCCACCAAGCCACAATTAGAGACCCGTTGGTCCAGAGGGACCACTTGCCTACGGACAAGATTTAGCAATAAGGAATTATCCCAGTGATAAAGAATTCCCAAAGACACCAGCAAAATTGGATATTTCAAGGAATGTCAGTCAATTACTGGCACTGGGTATGAGCTGGGAGGGACCTTAACAAACTTAAGAGGAAATGAACTGGAGAATGGGGCAAATGTTAACTCATATTGGACCAATAACGCCTTTGATTCTACAAAGGTTCGCAGGACATCCATTCATTTAATGGAAGTTTCCACACATCTTTGTTGTTGTGCTTTAAAGACACTCAAAGGGCCTTCAAGTTTGGGTTTTTAGACAACAGAGTCCTAGACCAGCACAGGCATTTTATAGTGACTTCTCTTTTGGTTTCATCTTTGGTTACATCTTTATTGTACAGTGGAACCTCGGTAAGTGGACCACCCACGCGACTGCAGCAAGTGGTCCACACATAGGTGAGGTGGTCCTGTTCCCGAAATTGTCAGACCAAATGTGAAATAGGCCTATATTGCAGTGTATTTCTGCCAAAACTTAAAGGACACTGTTTGAATTACCTCATCTTCTCACATGCCATGAAATACGATTAAAGGATAGTGTTAAGTGTTACAACCAGTAGGTCTATAGTGAGTGGTGAGATAGGCACAACAGAACCTCTGTTATGTCTGATCTAGATTATCAGTCCAGTTTTCTTTGAGTTTACAGCCACTAGGTGGTGAATTTTGATCTTTGGGACTGCCAATTTGAATGGTCCCGGTCCGGATACCGAGGTGGTCCTGTTACCGAGGTCGCGTTAATGGAAATTAATGATACATGTAAAGTAATCGGGACTGGACTAAAGTAGTCCACTAAGGTGAGGTGGTCCCGTTACCGAGGTGGTCCCAAACCCAGGTTCCACTGTATGTGCTCTGAAGACACTCATATGGCCATCAAGTTGGGATTCTTGAGATAACAGAGTGCTAGACATCAGCCTAGGCACTATACAGTGACCTCTCTTTTAGAAGGAAGCACCTCCGAGTCTGGTGATGTCTGCAAGACGGATGGATCACAGCCATGGGGGTAGGCCTACAGGCCGGGTGATGCACCCCCTAAGCCTACAGGCCGGGTGATGCACCCCCTAGGCCTACAGGCCGGGTGATGCACCCCCTTTACATTGACAAGGTACAGTTTTAATCTTCTTCGTTCACTCTGAAGTTGCATTTATATGGGTGAAACCATCCAGGAGTATCTTCAGCAGTTCAGAAGCAGTTCTGACTTCTATTCACCAGAGGTCTCCCCAAACAAGCCACAGTCCGTGTTTCTTCATTGCCATTTTATGGTCGCCCATCACCACCGAAGAGCGCTGTACATCATGAATATGAAATACACAGCCATCTTATGCAATTTTGGGGTGAATTGGACAAAAAATGATTGTGGGCTGTTGTAATTTTGCTGAAGTATTGGCATCACTTTTAAAAACTAAAGGCTTCAATTCCACTTATAAGGTGCTTCAGTAAATGTTGAACAGAAAATTACTAATTATATATTGATGTTGCGCCGAGATAAATATGTTTTAATTTCTCTTTTACTCTTTTTTCTTTGTTTGACTATTAATAATTGAGGATTTTAAGGGCTCTTCACTCAAGGGCCACTTTTTCAATGTTCAACATTTGTTTAACTTGAAATGTATTACCTACTTTTTTCCTCCTGTGCCTCTGATGGCGGAAGGGGTTCACACACTTTTATATGTACCGGTAATGATCAAAAAATTAAAAATCTCGTGTTATTGCTAAGCCTGGGGGAGATTCTCATTTCCACAGTTAATGACATGATATTTTTTATTGACTGCGCCGCGATACTTAGCCACAATTAGTGGCAGTACTCAAATCAACACTTATTAAGTCAATGGTACTTCGTATTTGTTTGTGCATAACTCATAACGAATTTTCCTGATTCTTTTCATCGAGCAAACATACTCGTAGCAATAAGTTATGCAGATTAACCAGAGATGGCATAAGGTCTACTGCCAATTAGTCCATGCTTCTTCATTATGGTATAATTCTTAACGGAACAGCATAATTTTTTTTGTTTGATGCCGAAAAGGAAGATTCCATGATCCAGGAAGGAACAGAGCGAGGTTACAGCATCCTCGCACCCAGGGTCTTCACAACCGGCTCCCCTTCTCGCACTTGGTTCAGAGGGAGGGCACGACCGGACCTGAGATTAGACCTTCCAACAAAAAATGAGTTCTCCAACATGACGTCGTGGCCATTCATTGTCCAATCATGATAAAACACTACCGAACACATCGTCTCAAGACAATTATTTTACCAAAACCTTTGTGCCCATGGCCCGCTTGACCAGCTCAGCTGCCATCGGCCATTGAAAGGTATTACATGTTAAAGCTGCTGACGTCATATGGTGAGAACTGTCACACCGCCATCTTTGTTGGAAAGGTCTAGTCGTAAAGGGCTAGGCTATGAATAATCTAATGTCAAAATTCTTTGTTTGTGCTGTCCTTTTGAAAAAAAGATGCGATCGTTTTTTCCCTATTGGCACCACAGGAATTTGATAAAAATGATCTTGACATGTATCCCTTTAAGAATATTTTCTCAACGCAGTGGCTGCCTGAACTGCTAATTAGTCGAGTCGAATAACCACCTTCTCTGCTGTACTTGTCATCCAGACAAGGAATGATAAATAGAAATGTTTCTCAATGCACAACACCACACAAAAATCACTGCAGAGAAACCATACTGGGTGACTAATTACCGGACGTCGTTAACGGTGACCTAGGCAACGGAAGACAAAGACCTTTCATCTGTCATGTGACCTGGATGCATAAATTACAAGACGGAACTCCGCTGAATAATTAATTACGTGATGTGGACACTAATTGCAATTGTTGGCATCCATGCCATGTCAGCTTAAGCTGGCAGAGAGATCACTATTTTTTACACTGACGCATCGCAAGATTCTTTCTTCTTTCTTCAAAGTGAGGGTGACAGAAGACCTAAATGTACACCAAGGATGTTTTGCTCAAACAACTATAAATTTTCTGTATAAAAGTGCATTGGTGGATGATTTAGTAAAGGTGAGCTGAACCCTTAATCATCAGAGGTGAAAATGAAACATAATTTAATATTTTTATTTGCAATTCTTTTTTGAAGAACCAGGGCAGATTCAGGATTGACAGAAAGCCCAAACGGCCGGGGTCTGGGGGCCCTCCCCCATAAAAATTTCACAATTTTTAAGTGCTTTAGATGCATTTTCCTGGCATCTGAGAGCAAAATACTCGAATTTTTATCTGATTAAATATTTTCTTGTTAAAAAATCATTGCTCTGCTAAAAATAGCCCCCCCCCCGGATCCGGCCTGAAGAACTCTAAGTATAGAGGATGGTCAAAGTGGTGCAATGCGGACACGCCCTGTTTCCTCAAGGGTTACGGGTTCAATATTTGGGCTGATTCATTCATACTACGCTAAGAGAGGGAGGTCCCGGCTGCCATATCAATGCTTTCCAAGAATCTCCCTCCCGGAAATGGACTGTCCCCCAGACTCACTCAGATCTTCCTGCTGCTTCCTGCAGATAAATTTTTGGTGCAGGCAACAACTATAAGGAATGTCCTTCTACAATATATTTCATCACATATCTGTATATGCCACTTTTTGTATCTGTGAGTTCCAAGTACATGTAATTGTATAGTCATTATTTGTATCCAAGAGTTCTTTTGGTAACATTGAGATATTGATCCCAATTTACCTCTCTTGCCCAAACCGTCATCAGAATCCCCGACACAAAATAGCATATATTCAGCATACCTGGAGCATATCTAGAGCACACAGCATGGAGCATAACGGTAGCACATATTCAGCATATGTTCCATTAGTGCTGCATTTTGAAGCAGCACACAATCAGCACATTCCAATGCCAAATGCAAAATACTCAAATGCAGCCATCATGTGCCATGTATTTCAACACCACAGAATTTTTTGTCAAACTACAAAGGAGTTAAAAATGCCCATTCGTTGAATATGGAGAAACCGTGGTACCAATCAAGACTGGAAGCAGGACGCTCCTGATGAAGCTGCAGGAACATCACCTGTGTTTCAACAATTTATGGCCAGATGGCAGCACAGGTACTGTGGGTTGAATTGAACAGTGAAGCAAGCGATACTGCCAATGCTCCTGCTATTGATGCTTTTGCTTTTGAATGTTGTGAAACTCCTTTGAAGACAAAACATGGAGCCACATCAAGTAATGCCAGGATTACGTTACAGGTGACAATACTAAATCGTTCACACTCAAGAAAAGGAAGAGGCCTTAAATTTGTCTAACTGAGAGTATGGCCGTAAGATAATAGAAGGTCTTCAGTTATCATTCAGAAGTAAAATAAAATGTCAATGCATAATATAAGACACCTGTGAAATTTTCGTTTTCGACTGCTGTTCTTTGAGATGTGTAGCTCCTGCATGGTAGATCACTTAGCCTCCTCAACCCAAGGGCAAGGATGCTTCAATTTCCCTGGGTGAAAACCCTTCCCATTGAGCAAAGCCTGCAACAGAGACTTAATGGGACAGAGGTCACATGATCAGCACATCCAATAGTTCAGGGATTAAAACAGCTTATCGGCTTACTGGCCTGTCATACAGGCACTGATTCTTAATATTGGGCTATTGAGAAGAAAATCCTGACATCAATTAAAGGAAGATTCACGTGATCAAAAAGTAATTTTCATAAGACGAAGAAAGAAAATATTTGAGAGTGCATGCAGTAACTTATTAAACGACCATGAAATTCAAATAATTTCAAAAAGACTAGGTAAAGGTAGATATAATACGACAGAAAAAATATCACTAGGGTTGTTTGGTCGTCGTTCAACACAAATGGGACGACAGTACTTTAAGGATGTGTAAAAAATAGACTTTAAGGATGTGTAAAAATAGACTTTAGGGATGTGTAAAAATAGACTTTAAGGATGTGCACAAATAGAACTTAAGGATGTGTCAAAACAGAATTTAAGGATGTGTAAAAATAGACTTTAAGGATGTGTAAAAAATAGACTTTAAGGATGTGTAAAAACAGAATTTTAAGGATGTGTAAAATAGACTTTAAGGATGTGTAAAAAATAGAATTTAAGCATGACTTGTGTAAAAGTAGAATTTAAGGATGTGTCAAAATAGAATTTAAGGATGTGTAAAAAATAGACTTGAAGGATGTGTAAAAAATGATAGTCATTGCAAGGATTTTCACTTTCATGTCTCTTTTCGTGAGATAAGGATGTTTGTATATCCAGTGACCGCAACCATTCATCGTAGACGATTGATAGATCTGGTGTCAAAGCTAACGACATGAGAAAGTGCCATCATTAATAATGCCACGATGAACATGCGAAAAGATTCATTAAAATGAACTAGTCTCAACTCCAAATGATGATTTTAATGAATTGTGACATTCATATTCTGCGAAAACGATAATATTTGTTAACCCCTAAAGTATGGTTAACTTGAAATTCAGAATCAGAGTTAGGAATAAACGACAGGTGAAATGTCGTTATCATTCGGGGGGGGGGGGCAAATTCAAGTTAAGTTTTNTCAAATAATGGAGTTAAAAATACCCATTCTTTGAATATGGAGAACACCGTGTTACCAATCAAGACTGGAAGCAGGACGCTTCTCACGAAGCTATTGGAACACCACCTGTGTTTCAACAATTTATGGCCAGATGGCAGCACAGGTACTGCGGGTCGCAGTGATACTGCCAATGCTCCTGCTAGTATTGATGCTTTTGAATGTTGTGAAACTCCTTTGAAGACAACATGGAGCCACATCAAGTAATGCCAGGATTACGTTACAGGTGACAATACTCAATCGTTCACATTCAAGAAAAGGAAGAGGCCTTAAATTTGTCCAACTGAGCGTATGGCCGTAAGATAACAGAATGTCTTCAGTTATCATTCAGAAGTAAAATATGATGTCAATGCATAAGACACCTGTGAAATTTTCGTTTTCGACTGCTGTTCTTTGAGGTTGTGTAGCTCCTGCATGGTAGATCACTTAGCCTCCTCAACCCAAGGGCAAGGATGCTTCAACTTCCCAGGTGACCCCTTCCCATTGAGCAAAGCCTGCTACAGACACTTAATGGGACAGAGGTCACATGATCGGCACATCCAATAGTTCAGGGATTAAAACAGCTTATCGGCTTACTGGCCTGTCATACAGGCACTGATTCTTAATATTGGGGCTATTGAGAAGAAAATCCTGACATCAATTAAAGGAAGATTCACGTGATCAAAAAGTAATTTTCATGAGGCGAAGAAAGAAAATAGTTGAGAGTGCATGCAGTAACTTATTAAACAGACATGAAAATCAAATATTTTCAAAAAGACTGGGCAAAAGGCCAGATATAATACGACAGAAAAAATATCACTAGGGTTGTTGGTCGTTCAACATAAACGGGACAGCAATACTTTAAGGATGTGCAAAAATAGACTTTAAGGATGTGTAAAGAAATAGACTTTAAGGATATGTAAAAAATAGACTTTAGGATGTGTAAAAAATTAGACTAAGGATGTGTAAAATAGACTTTAATGATGTGTAAAAATAGACTTTAAGGATGTGTAAAAATAGACTCTAAGGTGTGTAAAAAACAGACTTTAAGGATGTGAAGTAAAAAAATTGACTTTAAGGATCTCTAAAAAATGATAATCATTGGAAGGATTTTCACTTTCATGTCTCTTTTCGTGAGATAAGGATGTTTGTATATCCAGTGACCGCAACCATTCATCGTAGACGATTGATAGATCTGGTGTCAAAGCTAACGACATGAGAAAGTGCCATCATTAATAATGCCACGATGAACATGCGAAAAGATTCATTAAAATGAACTAGTCTCAACTCCAAATGATGATTTTAATGAATTGTGACATTCATATTCTGCGAAACGATAATATTTGTTAACCCCCAAGTTAACTGGAAATTCAGGATCAGAGTTAGGACCAGTGAAATGTCGTTATCATTCGGGGGGGGGGGGCAAATCCAAGTGCGGTTTTAAAGGGAGACTCCATCCATTGTGTAAAATTGTGAATTTTTGAAATATCGTTAATACATCCCATTCATTGATAACTGCAACATGTCATTTTTTTTAAATCAGCAAACTCATCATTTTAAGCATTTTTATTGCATCCCAAGGGGACCATTGCACAGCACATGTGATGTCACCTGTGCCCAGTGCATATTTATCAAGGTACAACCAATAGGCCTAGGCAGTCACAGAATTAGCTAATTCACTAGGTCGTCAGCCTACTGACACTAGTGACATCACAACTCATGGCAATAGTCTCTATGGATTGATAAAAATTCAAAAGTTAACAATGAGTGGAGTCTCCCTTTAATGGATGTACTTGTACTACATTGAAGTTTTAATGGATGTACTTGTACTACATTGAAGTTTTAATGGATGTACTTGTACTACATTGAAGTTTTAATGGATGTACTTGTACTACATTGAACTTTTAATGGATGTACTTCCAAGACATTGCCTGACAGGTTTAACCTCTGATTAGTAGGTTGAACACCCATCCTGCAAAAAGTATGATTTTTAATGAACTTGTGAAGATCCTTTAAATGATAGTGGTAATTCGGGTAACTCTTCATTTTCTTTCTGATTGAAATAGGAGATAGCGGATATTGTTCGTCAAGGCATAAACCTCATTAGTGGCTGATATCTAATGATGATATCATTTGATTAAAAAGTGAGGTGTCAGTTGTTAATTTATTCATCCAAGGAAAATGCGATCTTGGGTCGGACAATCATCGATCTCTGTCACGGTGTTCTTTTTGTTCAGAAGGAAGGGCTTGGGGTATGAGTCGTAACAAAGGAATAGTTAGAAGAGGAGTCTTGATACATGTATATACAGCTCTGGAAAATTTTTTTACACCACCGCTGGTTGACTCACTCATTTTCCATTGAAATAGGTCCCACAGACTCTCCAAGCATTCTGTACGTACTGATTTATTGTGTTGGTTAAATTGGTAAAACTTCACCAAGACAATATCAAACATAGAAATTGACTTCCCATAAATGAAGAAACAATGGAGCTGGTAAAAGGACCTTGTCAAAAGTTCTGACAAAAAGGAATGATATGAAGTGCGTACATTTACTGTGTAGTGTCCATTTTACATCGCTTCTAATCAAACCTAAATTCTGCAAGCAGCGTTTAAAGCATCCTCGGGACTTTATGCTTATAATTACAGCTAAAGCCCTGTTTGTACAAGGTAGCAAGTATATTGGAACACAATGTGGCATAAATGGGTGAATAAGACTTTTTGTGGGACCTACCTAAAGGGAAATGAGAGGAAATAACAGAGGTGGTCTAATAATTTTTTCCAGAGCTGTATTTTCTAATGTTTCATCAGGGCGACTCAGCCTGGAGAAAAGACTATCCAAAAACAATAGCCTTTTTTCATTTTATAGGAGAACAAATGATGGAAATTTCATACAAACTAGTCTCAAAGAGCTTGCTTGGAACAGGTTACAAATCTGGTCATCAAATACTTTTTCCAAAGTTCATCAATATCCCTATTGTCCTCTGGACCTAAAAATCACAATTCCATTTCTCTTGTCTAATCTTCCATTCAAAGTCACATTTAATTTCTCCAGAATTTCCAACAGAGCCTCATTATTTTTTATTTTCCACGAGGGCTGAATTCCTAAAATCATCCATTATCAAAACAAGATTTTCTTGGTCAAGAAAATCTATTAAAAATCACTTTGTACAGCCTCCATTCAGAATGAATCGATATAAAGATATAGGTATACTGTTACATTTTGATCTGCAGAGTTTGTCATTCCCCCTAAGTTTGAGGACTGTCTGGTTCAAATGAGAAAAAAATTATGACTTCATCTTAATTGTCCATCCTTTATGCCCAAGAGATTGAGTTCGTCACCAAAAAGTAAAGCCTACTGCAGGTTGAGACTCTAGTCCAGATAAAATCACCGTCTGACAAAGCCTAACTGGCACCAATCTCGTACCCAGCGTTCAACATTGCCACATTAAACTCTGGAAATGCCCAGACCGGTACTAATTAATGCATTGTTCAAGGCGGATGAATTTCTGACCGTTGCACAAGCAATTGCGTGTAGGGATTCGAACGGAACGTTAACGGAATGTTAAAATAGTAGTATTTTTACAAATACTGGAACAAATTTTATATTTTGGTACGATTACTTTATCAAAATTATTTGTAAAATCGATGAGCACGAGAATCTTGTGCTGGGTTTAGCCGTTTTCAGAGGTCTTAGCCAAGGAACGATGGTGGCGACCTCTTCAGATTGAACTGGCACAGCCAATCATCATCGATACAACATGAGGATGGGGGCTGACTGGAAATAGGAGCAGTCAGCCGCGCATACTGCCAACAGGTGGCAGCAAAGTCTTAGCGGACCAATGTACAGGAAAATCTGTGTGATTGCTGCTCGATCGATAATGACTGGGTCCGCTAGATGCATTGAATTGGGCCTAGTGACACCTAGTGGTCAACTCGCTGACAGCTCCTATTGAATTCTCGACCAAAAAGTAAAGCACTACTGCAGGTTGAGACTCTAGTTCAGATACAATAGCCGTCTGAGAACAGGGGCGAAGCTTTTATGGCCTAGCGGAGCAAAACTGATTGTGTCTGGAGGGCGAAGTCGGAGGGGGTCTGGGGTCCTCCCCCAGAAAAAATTGAAAATCTACATCCTCTCAGATGCATTTTCCCCACATCTGACACCGCAATGACTTGGCCGGAAGAGAGAAAATGACCTTTTAGAGGAAAAATTTGCTCTGTCCCTATTTGGCCGGGGGGGGGGTTGCCTCCCTGCCCCCCCCCCGCACTAGCTACGCCCCTGGAGAAAGCCTAACTGGCACAGACGATTATTGAGACAACACTGAGAATGGGGCTGACTGGAAACTGAACACACAATCTTAGAGCCAGTGAAAGCACTGATATCTCCCACTGCCGCAGCCAGAGGTATCCCAAGTCACCCCAGGGTCTAGACGAAAGAGTAATAATGACTAGAGTCAACATACACAATAATTACTTCGTATATGACTGAAGTCTGTCTCGTCTTTGATATTGTTATTGCCAATATCAAAATAACGATCCCAATCTTGAAATTAAACCTCTTTCTTTTCATTTACTGATTGTGTGATGACCTCGCTGGCTAATACTGACATGGGTAACGGACTCCCGCTCCTTCTTGCAATTAGATACTTTGTTTGATGGCCGACATCAATCAGAAAATCGATGGTGTCTCCTTGATAGAACCAATCAACGGACGTGTTTGATGCGGACAGGTGTAGCGCACAAGTATTGTTGAAGTTGAAAATAGACTTGGATTGTTTCAGATAAGATTTTAATGACTCTGTTAATGATTAAGAACTGTATGTACGTATCTTAAGTTTTATTGTAATGGGCGACGTTCCTGCAATTACCAAGCGCGAGTCCAATTAAGGACCTCCTTAATTCAACGTTGTAATTAGACCTCACATTTAATGGTTTAACTCTTTTAGAAGATGGCGAGATGCTTGTATGTAAAGTGAATTTAACAGAACATACTGTCTAGATACGACAGTTTCTAATGCATTTTCCATTAAATGGAATACGGCAAAAGTTTCTAATACATTTTCCATTAAATGAAATGCGGCAGTAGTCTCTAAAGAAAGAGAAAGCACAAAAATTGACACACAAAATGATGATAAACAGGAAGACAATTTCCAGAATCTTAGCAAATTTTCGACCCCAACTGGGGTCTTCTTCAGGCTGGCACTTTCAAGTCGAGCTACCAGAAGTGTAAACCTTCTGGTAGCTCGACTTGAAAGTGCCAGCCTGAAAAAGACCCCGGTTGGGGTCGAAAATTTGCTAAGTTTCTGGAAATTGACTTCCTGTTTATCATTTCTAATGCATTTTCCATTAAATGTAATACGGCAATAGTTTCTAATGCATTTTCCATTAAATGGAATACGGCAGTAGTAGGAGTTGGGGCTTCAAGGTTAGGGTCGGGGTTAGTGTTACAGGAAGGGTAAGGGTTAGGGGTAGCGTTAGGGTTAGGGTTCGGTTTGGAGTGAAAATATTGGGTGCCGTATCCTGTAAAACTTCCGTACCCCTACCCTGTGCCTTAAAAAACAGGTGGATGGCAGAAGATGATCTGGGCTCACATACTCAGTTTCATATCTACACTTTGAACTCTACCAATTTTACCTTTGATTTGCTAGTCATCTGGACTGCAGAATGACGCAATACTGCACCAGCAGCATCAATTCCATAGAGTGATTTTTATTGACATCACATGCACGGACAATAGTCCTCAAATTAACAAATAGGCATGATTTTTTTCATCTATGACATATGTCAACCAGCAAAATCACTGTGACAAAGCGTGAAGCAGTGAATAGTCTCACCTAGCATGAAACCATTTGTCAAAACAGGTTTTTTTCTTTCTTATGAACCACGGCAAATAAAGAAACATAACCCCATAGACAATAGTCCTTAAATCAGTCAAAATGACAGCCACGTGGACAAAACACGCACAAGAGCCATCCTATCCTAATATTAGCGATACAATTAAACAGAGATCATAACGTCTTCGTCATTTGCTCAACAACATCTATAACGAAATTCGGCCACGCTCAGCATACTTATAAGCCAGCCATGGACAATAACTTGACAGGTTGAATCATTGCCGGGGCCCAATAATGACCATGGTGATCTCACGAATTCAAATTGCTGGTCGAAGAACAAACACGAGGCTCCGAGAAGTGTCGAACACGTTTAGAGAGCTCTTAATCATGTTTACGCGTATGCTGGAAGACTGCGATCATACTGATTCCGCATGGAACTCGTGTCGTCTAAGTACTAATTTTGACACTGATGAATGTCATACAATTACATCGCTAAAGACTGATTAATTCTTTAGCCATGCTCCCTGCCGGCTGCATAGCTAATAACATATAAAGTATAGAGGAAATGTGAGACATGACACCAAGATGGGGTGTTAGTGTGGGTAGGACTGGACGTCCAGACTTTTTGTCTCTTCACAGGAGCGGATCCGGGATTTGGGGAAAGAGGGGGCGCCCTGTGCTAGAAACATTGAAATCTGCGGTGAATTTCAATGATTTTTCGAAATTTCAGAATTTCACTGTCTAAAGGGAGTAAAAAATAAGAAGTGAGTAATTTTGGGATTTTGCGCGAATTTTTCAATTTCTCAAATTTTTCACATTTTGAGAAATTTTCTTAAAACGACATGAAATTTTGCCTGATTTTTCGGGCGATATTTCTCAAAATGGGAAAAAATTTTCTCCCAATTTCAATTTGAGAAATTGAAAAATTCGCGCAACATTCCAATATTTCCCACTTTTTATTTTCCACTTTATTTCTTACTCCCTGTCGATTTTACACAGATTTGTTAGCCAAAAAGGAAGGCGAGCGTCCGGAGCGCCCCCTCTGGACCCGCGCCTGCTTAAGAGTTTTGTGTGCTCATGCGGGTCCAACAGTGGTCAGACATGTCTGTGGGTCCAGCCCTAGTGATGGAGGCATTTAACTAAGAAGCCAACTAGACACTAGCCATTAGCCATGTCTTGACCCACACTGTCAGTGAAATATTGTCCAATATTGGTTATCAAAAGACGAAAGATTAGCATACGAACTAGACACATTCATAAATTCTCAAGAGATGTGTTGGTAAATAACCTAGCCCTGTTTCCAAGGTGATTTGGGTGATTGAATATTTTGAAACCTTAGTACAGCATTATTATAGATATTCATTAAATATGTCGAGGGAATTTGATCACGGTTCACAGGTCTTTAATTCCGCATCGTAGACTTTGGTCCACAAACATGACTGATTTTTCTCATTTGTTTTATTATTGTTCACGTCTGACGACTAGCCGAATATTTCTAAATTTCAATTAGATGGAGGTAAACTTTTCCATTTAGATATTGAAGAAATCTGTTTCGGACCTGACAGAGATATGATCCTTGATCTACATGTAAAATATATCATATTTTTTACCAATCGTTAGTACATGTAGGCTACCCCTCTTGAACAACTTGTTCGAATATGCGACTGATGAGGCAAGAAAGTATTTTGGTTCCCGAAGCCACCGCTAGGGCTGGAAGGCTTCGGCTCTGGCTGCCATTTTATTGCTGACGTCATTGTAGGAGTCCATTTTCCCGTAAAATTTCATTTTCCCCCGGTATAAAAAACGGCGATGATTTCGAGCTTTTGTTACAGATCTGCAACACATACAAACATTCTCATCAAGAAACTTCATCGGTGTTGCCATTTCGCGCGATTCGGCTTGTTCGATTACATTTAGCACCCATTGGCTGCGGTTACCCCATTCTAAAAATAACCCGTGATGTCAACATGATGATCTATAAATAGATCCGCGACGAGTTTTTGTCGCAAAGATGGCAGCCAGAGCCGAAGCCTTCTAGCCCTAGCGGTGGCTTCGGGAACCAAAATGGCAAGAAAGAAAAAAGAGACAGCACGGAACGTCTGGGTAATAGATGCTGATAGCCAACCTCCAGACAGGTCCCTGCCCTCCACACATCACATCAACAGAGGTCACAATTAAAACACTCAAACCACAGCTAAAATTCCTTGACACAAGTATGCCTTGTTTATCAAGATATTAAAGGCTAACATCACGCACCACCTTCGGTGACCTCAGGGAAATCTTTATTTAACCATTACCGCTTGGATTATTTGCAACGTTTGAACTAGGGCGTCGCAGCGTCCATTAGCGTTTTAATTAAGAAATGTTCCTACAAGTGTAAACTATGGCTGTTTACGCTGCGTTCTCCTGAAGATGTGCACAGGGACTAATCAACTCTCCGGTCGTTGCTTTAAGAGATTAATAGTGTCCGGACATAATGCGACGCTGGGTCAACATTTATAATGGCGTGCCCATCTCCGCGATAGCGTTATTGATTCCTTCGACCGTTATGTGATAAAACTAATGAATATGTTTTTTACCGCCTCTGCCTCCGAAACATTCTCATGTGACAAGTCGTCATCTTCAGCCAGAAGTGACCAGATATTATTTCACGTCGAGATTACAAACCCGTCTGGCGTGACTTTTGCTTTTCTGCGATAGGCGAATCGCTCAGCGGGGATGGCATCCGATGGTAGGGCTCAAGTGACGGGGCATGCTAGACTGAGCAGGTCTGATAGAATGTGGAAGTTAATTAATGCTTTGGGGCAGGTCATGGTCAAACTGGTGACCAACGATACGTATAGAAAGAAGGATCTTCATTCCATCTGCATTTATATTCCACCCAAAGCAGAACCAAATCTGCTGTGCAGTTGTGTGGGTCATTGTACTGACTTCCATTCCAGGTCAACGTCACAAATAATTTCCATCCAAGTGGGACAAAGTCATTAGTGCAAATTGGATTACACAATGTATATCACCGTGGCTCAAGTTGATGTGAAACCACGAACATTTGTTTCCACCTAAAGGAGAACTTACTTACTGCATCTGTTTTACAGACAATGCATTATCTCCTTAGTTCAAGTAGAATTGAACATCTTTTTCGATCTTATTGTTATTTCTTTGATCTCATGTCAATTTCAAGGGATCTAGGTAATCAATGGTCAATGATGGACATGGTGGAAGTAGTGGCAGTCATAATTAATGTTTTGCCCTATCTTCCAGTTTTGCGCTTCATGGAACAATATCATAAAAAGAATAATTCCTGGGGAATTATCTTGGCTGGAGGGGAAGTAGCCGATCATAAGAATGGCCAACTGTTAAGAAAGATGTAGCTCAAAATGACCAGGGATGCGGTGTTTGGGCAGGACTCCGTCCAGGAAATTCCTGTTTCCAGTGGTAGGCTCATTACCATCTCATAGCAATGCCCTACTGGTTCGGCATTAATGGTCCCTTGTACCCGAGTCTCGATGCCAGGGCAAGTAGGCCTAATAGACCCTACACACGTGGAGAGTAGCCTGTCGTGGACGCCACACCGCAAAAGCTTAAGATCCAGAGGGGTTATAAAGCTTCAAATTATGTATCTAACTATCAAAGCAGACCTACTCACGCTGAAGGGGTGAATGTCGGCCACTCTGACTCCTAACCCCTGGCCCCTATCCCACAAACCTTGATATCTGACCTCCTAACCCTGCATGACCCCTACTCCTGATCCTAACCCTAACCCCTAACCCTGACCCTTAGGCAGCCGTTACCCTAGATACTGGGTACCCTGTTCCATAGGGTCAGACGACATTTACACTTTTACCCCTAATAACAAGGCTAAAATCTTGGGAGACTTGGGAGAAATACACCATGATCAGTGTGTTGTAAATTTTCAGACATGTTGACCTTGCTTCTGACATAAACTCTCAGCTCAAGACACAGAGTGTTGAGGTGTTGTCCTGATCCCTGCCAGACGTCTCGGCCCATTAACTATCCCAGTTGCCACATTAAAAGAACCGAACCTTCTGCTATAAGTAGCCAAGCATCCCGACATCAATACTAAAACTATACGTATTTAGGCTGCTGGAACTGAAATCAATGTTTAGTGTCAATTAAAGAGGAGGATTAAGTGGCAACGGAGACATTCATAGTCACACACACAGTCTGCAGTCAGTAATGGTAAATGCATTGTATCCCTGTAGTCCAGAAGAACATGAAATAGAAACGGGTTTCTAAGGTGAAGACATCGCTTCCTACCAGATTCGAACCCACGGACCCTCGCATAAGGCATCAATCGCCAGCACTACAGGGAACACGCGTA
>NMRB01000400.1:283514-294554 GCA_002633025.1 Notospermus geniculatus
CTTCCTCAGGCACTTTTCAGTCTCTCCAACTGAAAAGTGCCTGAGGAAGACCCCGCTTGGGGTCGAAAATTCGCAAGTTTCTGGAAGTTGACTTCTTGATATTATGAGTATGAAATGGGGATGCGACAACTGGATTCATTTGAAAGTGACACACCAGACAGTGTTAATCATTTGGGAAAGAAGCATGGGATCGGAATAACCTGGTAATGGCGAGTCCATGCGTGTCATGAGTAAGATATGCCCCTACCGTTTCTTTAACGAGGCCATAAACATTAAATCAAGCATATATGGCCTCAGGTCAGAAGAATCATGAATGTTCAAGCCTGATTTGAAACCAGTTGCTGAACCTGATGCCATCGAAAAGCTCTTCAACTCTCTTAATGAACTTTCCATTTAAATCCCTCCCAACGGACTGGCTAAGTGTTATTAGATTTAAAATAAATGACTACTTGTATATAGGGTCATGGACATGGCTTCCTAGGCCGGGGTTATCAATTAGGGAAGGGGTGTTGAGAAAACGAGTGCAATGGTTGCAGAAGCTAATTGAAGATGCCGATCTATTAACCAGAAATGTAAATTTAAACCTTTGGCGTCATTTGGTCCATTAGTTAAATGATTTGACACCAGCCTAGACAGACACATTGACCTGTGTATGTCTGAACTTTTGAAGACTTTTAATGACTTTTAATATAAGCTTGGGAGATTCGGGTTAGAATAATCTGTAAATAAACTGAAGTTATTACTAAATGTTACAGAATATCATTATATCTACGGCTAGAACTATGGAGAAGGAACCAGTGCAAGTAACCTAGTCAACACCAGTGCTGCCACTATCAATGCCTTTGCTCAGCTGTGCAGTCTGAACTAACTAAGGTTTTTAAAGAATTTTCTTTGACATTCAAAGGATCTGCCCAATAGGAGCAGTCAGCCGCGCTTATTGCCAAAAGATGGCAGCAACGTTCTGGCGGACCAGTACAAAAGAAAGTTCTCTTGATTGGTGCTCAATCAGGCATGAATGGGCCCGCTGGGCATTGAATTGGGCCGTAGTGACACCTATTGGTCAACCAACTGACAGCTCCTATGAGGAGTTGTGATTTTGGGAATACCGGTAGCATGAATAACGTTACATATTCATGGGAATAGCCTTATGAGAATAAAACTTGAACAGGGAGTGGGAAAGTGTTATGGAAAAAACGTCTGACATTGAATGTTATCCTTCAAAATGCATTAGAAAGTATTTAAGAAGCTGATGTACCTCATAAGATCTCTACCGTTACTTTCTTTGTTCATTGTCAGCCATAGGAGCTAAAGTTGAAATGAAATTTTCATTTTCTGAGAAAAATTCAATATCAAACTAACGATGAAATGAAAACTGCATGTTAGAAAGACAATCTAGGTCCGTGAAAAATGAAATCAAAGGTACAAAGTAGAAAATTAATTTGCTATTTTTGACTGGCAGTGTTTGACAAAATAAACGATTCTGTCCAACTATATTGCCTGCCAACTTACAATAGGATGAGTTTAACAGACAGCTAGATTGCGAAATGTCAATTAAGATGCAAAGAACAGAGTGTTACAAACTCAGAGGTGAAGGTGTTGTGGTCATATTGAAATGATGAAGGCAATATAAAGTCATTATGGTACGTGGAGCACGCCACTCCATCGTCTTGGACCCCTAAAACATGGGCAGAGGACACTCATGAACAGATTCCAAATGCAATAGGAACTGTCAGTCTTTTGACCAATAGGTGTCACTACGGCCCACTTCAATGCCTTGGGGACCCATTCATGCTTGATTGAGCACCAATCAAGAGAATTTTCTTTTGTATTGGTCCGCTAGAACTTGGCTGCCATCTTCTGGCAATAAGCGCGGCCGACTGCTTCCTTTGTTCAACTATCCTCAGCATACACTTCAAGTGAGCTTACTAAAAAAAGGCCACAAATTTTACTTCAAATCCGAAGGCTATTCTTCTTTTAGAATATAGACCCATGAAACTCCAGTAGGAATCACCAATACATCACCATTTAAAAGCTTTAATGCATAAAAATGGTAATTTGTGGTAAAAAAACGTTGTTTCTTTCCTGAAATTGCAAATGATGCCATGGAATCAGAAATGAGACGCATCATTGTGGTGTCGAAATCCACGTTTGTCTAACGTTCCATTTTAAATCTTAATTGAACTAAAACGACTGTTGTTTTTTCTATTGTAATTTAATGGTGATTGCATCACTGGTTAATAGCACTTTTTCAGCATGAATTATGGGGATTCTTCTGTTTAGGTTTTCAGTCGGAGTATTTTGATGGGGTAGGACAGTGTTTCATGGAGGTTCATTTGAATTTGCAATCATTGATAGAGCAGCGATATTGGTCACAACTGGCTCAGCTTCTTTTGAAATAGATTTGCAAATAGTAGAAAAAATAATGTGAATTTATCTGAAGAGATATCAATATCATATCCATATCTGAAGGAACTTACAACCTAAACTTTTCACGCCTTCGTGTTTTTTCAGGGTTTCTTCATTATAACTACCGGTACTAATCCATCCAGCTCATTCACTTCTGGGATCTCTACTAAAAAGTGCCTGAAGAACACCCCGACTGGGGTCGAAAATATGCGAAATTTGGAGACGACTTTTACTAATTGTACTATCATAATACATCGTCTATGAGAACTGACTGGTTCTATGTGCGTTTTTAGCTTGACCCAAATTCTCAGAGTGCCTATAGTGCCTTGTAGGCACAGGAAGTCAGGGGCAAATTGAAAATGGACATAGAACCAGTCAATCATCAGCTGACGAATTATCTCAAACTCAAGTTATGTTTTTGTCATGCTTGCATCCAGTTAATTCACCAGTTGCTTTTAGTGTTACCCACGTCACAGACAAACAGTTCATCCACGGTCGGACATTCCGCGCTATTGTCCGTGCCTCTTGAGAAAAACCATGGCAGTGCCAGCATCTTAGAGAATTCATAATCCAATGCAATGCAATAAATGCCATATATTTCCTCAATGTCCATTTCATCTGTCCAGCACTAACGCGCGGTGCAATCGACACAGGGATCGATACACTGGAAGTACGTCTGCCATCTTTCTGCCACCTCTCAAGGAACGCACTCAAACGTTTTAACCATTTTGAGTGATTTGCATAAATCCATGTGGCTAGATCAATTATGCCTTATATTTATTCAAAGTATGGAGAAATTGTGACCCAGGTGGCCATGGTTTTATCTAATTAACTCTACAGAATAAGATTACGCATGTATAATGATATTATGACTTGGGTTTTTCAGTGATGTTAGGCTAAATGAGCATAGCGCAGCGCCACAGAACACTAATTCAGGTAGTGTGATAGGATAGTGGCAATTTTCTGTGGTAAATTGTAGCAAGTCTCGATTTTTCTTCCATTATAGCCCATGAAAAGTCCGATGATAAGAAGGGAACTGCCATTTCTATAGGAGAAACTGATTTAATTTGCCTTCATGACGTACACGACAGGCCTACATCAATGCAGTACCGGTAGTTTCAAAGAGTTCAGCAATCTCGCTTTCGCTTCAAAGAGATCCACGAGAAACCTTCCACAGCAAAACCATGCAGAAGGGCGCTCAGAAGGTGAGCCGCAACGAACTAAGATGACACCAGGACAAAATGGAAGAACTAGATTGTTTCAGATTTCATGACAGACAGACAATATTGAAACTGACAAACATTTTGGTCTCAACCTGCCAAGCTATATGTAGGAGCGACATGTGCCTGGTTTTGCTGCGAGAGGTCACATTTGTGACCTTCCACAGCAAAACCAGGCACAGGTCGCTTTTAACTTGGCAGGTTGAGACCAAATGTTTGTCAGTTTCACTATTGTCTACTGTCTATTACGAAATCTGAAACGATCTATTTCTCCCAGTCTCTTGTGGTGTCATCTCAGTTCGTTTAAGGCTCACCTTCTGAGCGACATGCGCCTGGTTTTGCTGTGGAAAGTCGCCCTCATTTGATCAAGAGGCTCAAACTGGTCTTGATCCCTCATCCTTATGGCATCTGTAGGCCCTGTTACAACCATATTTGTAGCCGCGCCACTATTTGTAACCTACCACTATTTGTATAGCCAATTTAGCAGGCGCTACAAATAGCGTTGTCGCTATCTACGCTATTTGTAGCCGCAACGCTATTTGTAATCAACGCTATTTGTAACCGAGTCGCCGCTATTTGTAGCTGATACGGACTAACCGTATTTGTAACCGACTTCGCCGCTATTTGTAGCCGACCAGAGCTGACATCTCACAGCTAACCACGTGAACATTTACCATTGAAAACTTGTGAATTGAAAACGTGAGCCCCGTAGCCTACCAACTCTGGAAGAGTGTCAACTTTAATCACAAAATATTTTTCGGTAATTGTCAAGATTTGGCAGCGTTCGGTCGTTCGGTCATTTTTTCAACATGATTGTCGAAACGTGATTTATTTGGTTTTTTGCGGATGTTAATTATTTACTGGCTATTTTAGGGACAGATTATAATTCTTACATTAGTTCAAGAAGAAATAAAGAAAGAAAAAACATATGAAAATTTACGGTAATTAGCAAGATTTGGAAGCGTTTGATCATTTTTTTTCTGCACGAAACGTGATTTTTTTGTTTTTTGGAGGCTGGGAGGGGTCAAAATAGCAACTGTAATTTTACTTGGTTCCTGATTATGTGCCCATGGTTTACTAATTATTTCCAATCCAGTGTAAAAAATCACACTCAAATCACTTGCTGGCCAGGAAAATCAAACTTTTTAACTGTACATGATGTTAATACATGTACCATTAATAATTATTTTTGTTACCAAATGCTTTTGTCACTTTTCTGTACATTTATCCGGAGGCTGACTGGTGTGATATCCACTGAGATGGAAATGAAGCACTTATCAGAGTGAGCTTTACCACACTCCCAAGATCCAGAAAGTGAAAGAATAATAATGGAATGACGTCATGTGAGACCACACTTCCGGTATAGTGCAATTCGCTGTCCTCACAAACAAGGGCCCTGGTCACTGAATCCAGGGTCGGCTACAAATAGCGGCGAAGTCGGTTACAAATACGGTTAGTCCGTATCAGCTATAAATAGCGGCGACTCGGTTACAAATAGCGTTGATTACAAATAGCGTTGTGGCTACAAATAGCGTTGATAGCGACAAAAAGTGGTAGGTTACAAATAGTTACAAATAGTGGCGCGGCTACAAATACGGTTGTAACAGGCCCTACTGGCTGAAAACAGAGACTAGGCAATGATGCTGGTGGTGCTGTCTTCACTAAAGAACACAAATAATGAGAGGGAATAAGTCAGTTTTTCCACCGAATTCAGGATCATTGGCTATAGATGACAACCACAGTTAGAGAACCAGTGATGTACCGTAGTAATGTATCATTGTAAGCTGATGCCACGAGGTCAGAACGTTGGTCCACCAACATGACATAAGAGATAAAAGATAAGATAATAGCAGAAAATAAAAACAAGCATCTTTCCTCTCTGTTCCATGATATGCATAGCCTGGCACCCCTTCAAGCCAACCTCTTAGTAGATCACAGAAGTCAGTCTACGGCCTCAGGCGCGTTCAGTGACCCTGCCACGCCAGCGGAAGATTTTTACGGATATCTCTCTCTCAGCTGGTAGCTAATGAACAGGTTGATTGTTAATTTTCTTTCTCGCCAGGGTTTCAATCTCGTTAGGGACTGATTTCAAATCGCAGAATGGTGGATAATTTCTTGTTTTCTGCCCGACGGGAATAGCAATCATATTTGTGGGGGACATATTATAATCATAATCCATGGCATTGCTCATTTTTATGCGATATAGCAGAGATTATCTGGATTGTCTGGGGGTGGAAGGGTTGTTGAATGGGTAAAGTGCAAGGGTAAGAATGGAAAAGTACTCTTCCGAGGACAAGAAGCTGTCAAAATGGTGACTGACGCTGACACCGAGAGTTAGCAAGAGGAAGTGAATAGGAAAAAAATGACCAGCTGAAACAAAACTCTATAAGAATCCAACAGTCTCTTTATCATTTTTTGAGGTTTTGGCATCAAAAGGGCAAATATGGGAAAGCAGTGAGGTTGCTGAAAAAAAAAAGCTGCTAGAATTGCTTGTTCTGTATTTTCCTTGTGTCGAGAGCTTGCAGGAGTATTTGTTGGAAAGAAGTTTGGGAAGCACAAAAAGATGCTAAGAACCAAATCGGTCCATGCTTACACGCCTGGGGGCTTCAATAGAACGCGAACGAGGGTGACAAAGAAGTGTCAACACTGAAAAGCTGGTAAAGGCAAGTTGTGGGAAGTACATGTATATATGTAGTACGAGATACTACCAGGACCAACTTTGAACGCGAAGGGTTAATCAACTGGAGGGCTCAGTAACAATGAAACCACAATAGGAAACAGCAGATCAGACTCAAATATCAGGAAGTGAAGCTGGCTGCAGCAGAATATGGTCAACTTTGTGTGTGCACTATTGATCCCAGATGATGTTCCTGATGATGATCACTGGCGAACGATGATTGTTTCTTATGCCGTGACAATAGGAATATTGCTTTGATATCTGATGAGGAGGACTTCTTGTTGGATTTCTTCTCTCGATGGATGAAGGTCAGGGAAAGATGCAGCAGTTATCAATTGAATCAACTCTGACTATTCTACTCTTTTATTACGTATTTGTTTAGAAACATGGCAATTACATCAAATACGTTGAACAAAAATATTGGAGAAACAAAGGTAGAAAGATACAGGAGAAGGCAAAAACCTGTATTAGAACTGCTTCCTTACTGCTTTCAAACCAACAATCACTGACGCCAACTCAAAACCTACTTGCACAACTTGCCTCAGCAACTCCCGAATTTCACTCAGAACATTCCTGGAGTCAACAGCTGCCTGAAATTTTAAGATCCTAGCCCGTGCACTACTAAAACTTTTCAACCCGTGAGTTTGACGGACACACTGATGCCACTCAATACCTATATGACCAACGGAGACTGACACACAGACGCCACTCAAATACCTATATGACTAGCTAAAACTTGCACACGGATGCCACTCAATAGCTATGTGACTATAGCGGAGACTGGCACACGGATGCCACTTAATACCTACATGTATATGACTAGCTGAGACTGACACACGGATGCCACTTAATACCTATTTGACTAGTTGAGACTGACACACGGATGCCACTCAATAGCTATTTGACCTGCTGACACTGACACGCGGATGCGACTTAATACCGATTTGACTAGTTGAGACTGACACATGGATGCCACTTAATGACTAGTTGAGACTGGCACACGGATGCCACTCAATAGCTATTTGACTGGCTGAGACTGACTCACAGATACCACTAGATGCTTATATGACTCGCTGAGACGGACAAACAGAATGCTTCTTAATACCTATATGACCAGACTCCTGGAGTCCAGAGCTGTACAAAATTTAAGTTCCTGGTTTTCAGCTTCATTACATCATATGGAATACCCCATTAACCCCTAATCATGCCAGCCTCAAAATCTAACCACACAGTTCCAAAGAATTTCTAACTTAAATCAAAAAAGTTTGTCAGATCCATTCGATTAGAGGCCATAGAGGAACAGAACTACAAAACCAATTAAATCAAAAGTTACAGTCAGTAATTAAGATCTCACATTGAAGAATCCTGTAGCAGAGCTGAGAACATCCTCAGTTAACAATCAGCATTAACCTGGCACTTTTCCCGTCTCGAAACATCTCAAGAATTGTAAATGTAATTAAAGAACAAGCCACTATCTGATCTAGTGTCAGTGCCAATAATCGAGGAGATGAGCATCTCCTAATGCCAGCGTACAACTGTGGATTCCCCTAATGCCCTTTTAATGGCAAAAACTAATGTAGAGTTCATCACCGTCTACAAAGGGCTTGGGCCTGCACCCCGGAGGCGTTCGTAAGAACCGTTCCTGATCACTGTAGATCACAACTACTCAAGTTCTCCTGCCGAACAATTAAGAAATCTAATCGAATGCTGTACAGTGTGCTGCGAGTCTTTAATTTGAGGTTTTTGTTTTTAGTGCGGAGAAATCGTGCGATGGCTTCGAGCATCATGTTCATTTGGTAATGAACCTGACCTTGTCTATTTGAACTGAGCCTGAAGGTCAGAGCGCGTGATACTTTATTGGATTATAATTTCAAATTTTGTCAATATCTGGTTGACCAAGGTGGGTATTCTGGTTCAGTGGGTTTTGCAATATGTAACGACTTTGGTATAGGGAGCAGTTATTGTCTTCTTAACCCACCATTATCTTTATTCAAGCTGGAAACAAATGTACATGTACAGTAGTCCGAGGGCTGAGGTCCTGTGTGCAATCATACATGTATGTCCACTAATTTTGACTCTCGAACCTTGTAGGGGACCTCTAGGAGAAAAAAAAACTTGGGTGACATTCCAGATGTGGGGCAGAAAGGTGGAATTCAAGGTGGCGTCCAAGATGGCCGCCGCATCATTAAACCCAGTATAACTCCCTGTGTAATTGTGCTAGAGGGATGAATTTGGTGTCGTTACCAAGGTTTTTTGAGGTTAAGGAATCCATTAAAACCAATACGGGGTGCAGGATAATGGTGAAATCCAAAATGGTCCACATTGTAACCGTTGATCTGAGGGGGACCTTCATACACCATTATATTTAGTTCAAGAACAATACTTGGCAACCAGTAAGGCCCCCCAGAAAGGCCACCTACATGTGTACATGTACGTCATCCAAGAAAGTTGCTTTGTCCAGAATCGCACTTTGTCTAACTCAGAGTTCAAGCAACACTTCAGTTGGCAGCAATTAATTTGAACTTGTCCATGTCATACCTCATCTTCGATTAAAACAGTACACAATATCATTTGAAATATTGATAAGCCCATGTAAAGAATAAGTCACCGGATCCTATGGTTTGCAGCTTTGAAGCTATAAAATGGCCAAATTCCATTCAATCCTTCTGTCCGCGGTTCTAATCAGTTTACCATCAGTCAACACACTGTTACTGTGAACAAAATCTCCATCAGTTTTCCGAAAAACCACTGAAGTGCAAACGACCGATATTGACTGGTCAGCAAACGTGTCCCACATTAATATTCTGGACAGCTAAATTAATTACTTCTGGTGAGAAAAACCATCGGTACCGGATTTATCTTTTTTTAACGATTTTGCTCTGTTGCATTAATCGCAATGGAAACATTGGCGATGCGTCATTTTGTTTCAAAAGTGCATCTTTTTAATGTTTTAGGTGGCCTCAATACAAGAGTGTGCTCAATAGTTTGGATTTTTTTTCTCTTCTCATCTCAATAAAGGCTTTTTCAACCGACAAAACATGTCAGCTACAAAACCATACTGCCATGAGCCATTTTAGTTTTTGTCACTAGAGAAAGTAGAACTCATGTTATTAATTTAGGATCGAGTTTCGGGGGCACCAAGACGTTTTTTAGCCAGTCTCACTTATCATAAGGTTTCAACAGAAAAGGTCATGATGATGTCATGAATAAGTTTCTTTGCAAATGTGTAGAAAAGGATTGTTTTCAAGTCTGTAACTTGGCGTGTTAAACCCCAGTGACATTTTGGAAAGCCATGCATGCAACTTTATCAAAAACAAATTGATGACTACAAAGGCACCAAGGCTTGTTGTCATGAACCCTTATAAAGCTGGATTTAGCTGCACGCGGTATGCGGATTGCGGAACGCGGTAAGCGGAAAGTTCAATGCATTTCGCATACAACAAATCGCTTCCGCCGGGGATTCCGCGGCCCTATACCGCATTCCGCGTGTCAGCTAAATGCAGCTTTACATGGTATAGAAACTCTGCTATCCAAAATAAAGCACAAAAAACGACACACAAAATGACAAGTACATGTACGTGTATAAGTAAAGTCGTCTCCGAATTTCGCAAATTTCGACTCCAACCGGGGTCTTCCTCATGCAGGCACTTTCCAGTAGAGATCCCAGAAGGGGATATTCATTAGTATTTCACCCAAATACACGTCTACATCATCTCCTGCTGCCTGTGTTTTTTATGCGTCACTGTCCACCATTGCTTGTAATACAACACTTCTTAATCTACATTACCACAAGATCAAATTTCACGAGCAAAAGATGCAATTTTGCCAGAACCATTTGGAACAAGGAGGAACGTTCCCTAAAAACCTTGAACCGATACGGACCTGACGGCTTTTAAATTGTCTCTTCATGAAGAAATTGGCACTCTTATGAGGAAATTGCATGCATGGCATTATGGCTTTCATTTTTTTCTGCATGATAAAATACTTCTGGCAATCAAGTGAATATGAAGCTGTCTCACTAGCCAATCGTTGTCAGTGCAGTAGCCTATACATGTATGTATACCTCTCAACTCAGGTAGGACAATAATTTTACTTTTTCATCATATCCGTCACATTTCACAGGTGGTGGAAGGGGTCACGGTGAATTGGTAGCCTCCTATTTAAAAGATTTTCTATGATGGTCACTTTGGAGGATGGGTTGATTTCAGGAACAAGCAGGACATGACTCTGTAACACCCGGTGCAGGAGTTATTCGTTGATATACATGTACACTACCCTCCAAAAGTTTGGGAACACCCAGAGTCAGTTTCATTATATAATGTCATCAACGTCATCAATTTTAAAATAATTTAGAAATATCATGAAAATATCAGATTTTGATATTTTCAAAAATAGTTATTTTTACAAACTTCCCTGATGGGCAAAAATGGTCTTATTAGGGAGAGAAATATCAGGAGAAAATAACTTAATCATGTTAGTGACAAGTTCATCCTGTGGATACAAACGGCAGCAGAAATTGCTACCGGAAGGAAAACCTGTTACCAAGTTGTTCCCAAACTTATGGAAGGTAAGTGTAAAGAATACCTCAAACTCCCCAGTAGTAGCTACTGACACAGGCACCCACATAAAAGGAAGTCTAACCCATAATACAAAACCAGGTAATACAAAATCGCTGAAAACTGACCAGAGAAAACGGCTGCAACTAAGCCGTTTTACAACAAGCTGATCATTCGCCCG
>NMRB01000400.1:306011-321967 GCA_002633025.1 Notospermus geniculatus
AGGTTTTCATCACCATCTTCACTAAGGCCATGCTTCTCATCCAAAGCAGTCTCCTTAGCGGGCTCTACCAGGTTTTCACCAGCATACCCACTAAGGGCATTTTTTTATACAAAGCAATCTTCTTTACTGGCCTCTTCTAGGTTTTCATCACCATCCTGGGTAGGGGCAAGTTTCTTATCCAAAGCACCATTCTTACTGGGGCTCTAAGGGCCACTAAGGGCCTACCGTGCCCTTAGTGGCCATCTTACATGAGAATACAATGTACACTGGTTTAATGTGATAGGGAGGCTTAATGAGTGGACAACTGGTCATATTCACCTCTTGTTCTTCCGTCCCCTGCAGAATCTTTTTTATCGTACAGCAGCAAACAACAGAGTCGTACAACTTTTTTCCACCGATAACCTGCACAAAATGGCTGCCAGCAATTGCTAAGTAGCCAATCCAAAACTCCTTTGGTCATTTCATCTAAAGAAATCCATATGCATGAAGCCAGGGCTATTATCCAGGGGTGATTAAGTATCGGAAATGAGTTCTTTATCATATTTATGAGAAATATCATGATACAATCGGGGAAAGTCCTAATTACAACCTCCCATACACTCTCCATTTTGGCCTGTGTTGTTTGCGCGGTCGTTTGCGGGATTGAATGAAACAACCGCATATAGCCGTAATGAAGATTATGGAAATAACTTCTGGTCTATCATTGGTTTCTTTGGCTCCACTCATGCCATGATCGCGTTCTAATGAGATCGCAAAGCATTTCTATCAATGCATGTTAATTGGACCTGCGCAGAAATGGAAAGTTATATTAGACACATCATAACACACGCTCAGTTTCAAGAACTATTGGCAGGAGTGGAACAGACATAGGCACATAAGAAAATTGTCAATCATTTCATGTTGACATTGGGTGATATTCATAAAAGCTATAGCAAATGCTTTTACTTCAAGTTTTGCAGTACATTTACACTGTACCTCGCTGTGCAAATTTTAAGTAAAAGCATTTGCTAACTTTTATGATCCAAATAGAGCACAAAAGGCGACACACAAAATGATTTAATAACCCAAGTCGCCCCCAACCGGGTCTTCTTCAGTGCCAGCCTGAAGAAGACCCAGGTTGGGGTCAAAATTTTGGTAAATTTCTGGAGACGACTTCGGTTATTATATGCTAACTTTTATGAATACCAGCCACTGTCTTGATGCTGTTTTCAGCATCAATTTTGGCACAGTTTATGGGTACTGAAGCCAAGTTTGACAACAGAGTATCTTGATAGTACAGTACATATGTTGATTTCATTCACCTGAAATTGAAATGATGCCACTCTTCGGGTGCAATTTGCAAAGTACATAACAGACATTTCAAATGTGGAGTGATTTCAGGCAACATTTTCTTCGCATTGGTTTCTACCACGTTGAGCAAAACTTCACATACATTTAATGACAAACCCTGGTGCAGTTGCACAGGAACTGAAGTACTCTTCATATGGATCAGAGACAGAGTAATGATCACCAAACAGCATCGCAAGGACTAATGAACTTTATGGAAATACGACCTATCATATCATATCTAAAATTCCGCGCCGGCGTTTGGCGACCCGTGTATTGTTAGCGGGCATCTCATGTGACCAACACATTTGCCTGATTGGCGGCAAAATCGTACTTCGCTGATGACAATTTGGGCAAAGTTTAATTAAATTTCACTTGATTATGCCCCAAGGGTGGGCTCATCCTATTCAGAGGACTCTACTATGGGAATGATCTGATGGCTCATATGACTGTGGTCAGAGTATTTATTGCAGTCGGATTCTTTATGATTTTCCAATTGCAATTATCATTTTCTGTACGGTGTACAGGGTGAATCTGCCAAGAACTGTTAGACTTATGAAGTTGGGAACACAAGTTAGGAAATTGTTCAGTTCGTTAATGGTGGTGAGAATAACTCCAGTCATTACTTTTTTGAGCTGTGGTCAGTATTTTTATTTTTATTGCAGTGGGATTCTTTATGGTTTTCCAGTTGCATATCATTTTCTGTACAGTATACAGGGTGAATCTGCCAAGAGCTGTTTGACTTTCTACTTAAGAAGTTGGCCGCACAAGTTGGGAAATAGTTAGTTCGTTAATGGTGGTGAGAATAACTTCAGTCATTACTTTCAGTGATACACTTGTGTTACATAACATGTCTGACCAGTTACGTCATAACAAGACACGTGTGTAAATCACTTGAAATTAACAACAATCCACATTGGAAGTGCAGAAATGCAAGTTAAAACATTTCATCTTCTTCTGATTCTTAACAGGCAGAAACTTACATTAAACTTCAAATTGGCCACTGTCCTAATATTTCTGTCCACCAGTGTTTTCGCTTGGTCGTGGAATATTCTAATTCTGGAGCTTATACATGATTTGAAAAAACTGAGTTTGATACAATCATTTAACAGCACAGGTGGGGAAATTTTTCAATTCGATAATTCCAATGAGATGCAAAATCCTGCAAAAGACAATCAGATCCTAAACTAATTTACACCCAAAGAATTCAATTACAACTTCATGGGCTTAAAAAATGAAATCAGTTTCGTAAGACGTCCTGGTAATTATAACGCCATTTCTCTCTCTGCCATATCAAATTGAAATCGCTGAACAAAGAAATTAAGCAATCAAAAACAAAGAGATGGGAACCTCGAACTTGGTGGCGTCACCTCTGATTAATTGTAGCTAGGGGGGAGAATAAAGCACATTTTGTCATCGGATTAATCATCATTGACACTGACAAATCTGGCCTACGAATAAAATAGGATTAATCGTTGGCAACTTAACCACTTGTACTGTGAAAAATCTAATTAATCGGTGGTTAAGATTTTATTTGCAAATGAAAATTGGAATTTGTTTTTGTTTCAGCTAGAGCTGCCAGTCGTTCTGTTTTACTGATGCGTTTGGAAACAGTTGTTTTTTGAGGAGTCACGTTGGTGTAGTGGTTCGGGTCTCCGACGAGCGGTCAGAGGGTCCCAGGTTCGAATCCCACTGTGGCGTGAGACTTTGGGCAAGTTTCTTTGCCTTACTGGCCTCTCTCCACCCAGGTACCAGTCTGAAATGCTCAGATTGTAGCGCTGAATGAGTGGGGTTAAAGTGTAAAGTCGGATGAGTACCTCTATCGTGTTGATACGGTATCAGATATAAACCTAGACTGGGGTTAAAGTGTAAAGTCGGATGAGTACCTCTATCGTTGTTGATATCAGATATCAACCTAGACTGGGATTAAAGTGTAATGTCGGATGAGTACCTCTATCGTTGTTGACATCAGATATAAACCTAGACTGGGGTTAAAGTGTAAAGTCGGATGAGTACCTCTATCGTGTTGATATCGGATATAAACCTAGACTGGGGTTAAAGTGTAAAGTCGGATGAGAACCTCTACCGTTGTTGATATCAAATATAAACCCAAACTTTAACTTTATAGGAGACTCACGGGCTTCAGTGATATGGTAGGTTTGACCCCACTCTGGAAGCACAGTCACTTGTCAAGTGGTACCAATCAGGAGAAATAAAGGACAAATGATTATAAATGAACAGCACAGGATCCTCTGCCCCTCACATCCTGGACTTGCTACACCTCAACTCATCAAACATCATAACCATCGAACCATGCAGACCCAATACACGGCGCAAATTAACCTTGTAATGTCATTTCACCTAATCCCTGCCATTGTTTCCCGCAAATCGGGAAATGAGAAATTTTCTATTTGCAGGTGGCTGTCTAAGATACAGAGGCAGAACGGTGTTGATTAAATTCCGTGCTGCAACTCGGCTAATTTTTGATAACCATAATCGTTGGTAGGTCGTGACCGAAGATGTAGAAGTGGTGATGAAGCGTGTGGATTCATAATTATATATTCGTACGAGTCGACTTGGCTAATCAGTCGAGAGTGATGGATGGGCGAAAATCCGAGCTCGATGTCAAGGTCCAAAAGTTCCATTTCTTCAAGTTGTCAGTCGTGTCTGATGAATCAAAATAATACGGATGGTAAGATTTGATATTGATGACGCCTACGCCGTGAACTGATTGGCTTTCAAACTTTAGGCCCCTTTTCGGTCATGGGGCACAAGGTTCCTCACACTACTGTAGCCAAGTGGTTAAGAAACGTGCCACCGCTGTTAACGACGGACGACAGACTACGACAACAGACGACGGACGACATACTACGACGACAGATGACATGGCATAACAGCAGCTCGTGAGCATGATATTCATCATGCCTAGGCCAGGAACTGAGTGGCTTCCAATCTTTAGGCCCCTTTTCGCGGTCATGGGCCACAAGGCTTCTCACACATTACTGTAGCAAAGGGATAAGAAACGTGCCACCGGCCGTTGAACGACGGACGACCGCTGTACACGACTACGATGACAGGCGACAAACGACGACGGACGACGACGACATCCCATAACAGAAGCTCACCTCTCTCGGTGAGGTGAAGCTCATCTCTCTGAGAGAGGTGAGCTACCGAGCCATAGGCCAAGTTCAAGGCCACAAACAACGCATGGCAAAAATTCAACAGGTGTCTTAAACAACACTTCCAATAGCCCTACAGAAGCTTACCTCTCAGGTAAGCTATTAATGAGCCATAGGACAAGGTCAAGGCCACAAACGCATAGTAATAACATTTCTAATAGCCCTACAGAAGCTCAATTCTCTCTGACAGCTGAGCTAATGAACCACAGGTCAAGGTCAAGGCCACAAAAACGCATGGTATTAAACAAGTGTCCTTAATAACATTTCCAACAGCCCTACAAGTAACCTTCCACATGGTCAAGGTCACAGTCAAAAGGTGCGAGAGGCATGCCATGATGTAAGGACAGGTACATTTTGAAGGCTGATAACTCCATTTCCAGAATCCCATCAGACTCAAAATTCTGTCAAACTTCCATAAAGTTACTTAAAATTCTCTCAATTAAGAAGCTCAATCAACACTACATGATGAACTTCATCAAGTGCCTCGGAAAAAGTGCAATATATCGGCGACAAAAATACAATCTCACTCCAAATGACAAGGTGCAAAATATCCATCAGAGCTAGCAATTTGTTTATAGAAAACATAAGTACCAANGTAAGATTTGATATTGATGACGCCTACGCCGTGAACTGATTGGCTTTCAACATTTAGGCCCCTTTTCGGTCATGGGGCACAAGGTTCCTCACACTACTGTAGCCAAGTGGTTAAGAAACGTGCCACCGCTGTTAACGACGGACGACAGACTACGACAACAGACGACGGACGACATACTACTACGACAGATCACCTCTCTCTGAGAGGTGAGCATGATATTCACCATGCCTAGGCCAGGAACTGAGTGGCTTCCAATCTTTAGGCCCCTTTTCGCGGTCATGGACCACAAGGCTCCTCACACATTACTGTAGCCAAGTTGCGAAGAAACGTGCCACCGCTGTTCACGACGACGGACGACTGTTGTACACGACGGACGACAGACGACAAATGACGACGGACGACAGACGACAACTTATAACAGAAGCTGACCTCTCTCTGAGAGGTGAAGCTGACCTCTCTCTCTCTCTGAGAGAGGTGAGCTACCGAGCCATAGGCTAAGTTCAACGCCACAAACAACGCATGGTAATAACATTTCTAATAGCCCTACAGAAGCTCAATTCTCTCTGACAGGTGAGCTAATGAACCACAGGACAAGGTCAAGGCCACAAAAAACGCATGGTATTAAACAGGTCACAGGTGTCCTTAATAACATTTCCAATACCCTACAAGTAACCTTCCACATGATCAAGGTCACACTCGAAAGGTGCGAGAGGCATGCCATGATGTAAGGACAGGTACATTTTGAAGGCTGATAACTCCATTTCCAGAATCCCATCAGACTCAAAATTCTGTCAAACTTCCATAAAGTTACTTAAAATTCTCTCAATTAAGAAGCTCAATCAACACTACATGATGAACTTCATCAAGTGCCTCGGAAAAAGTGCAATATGTCGGCGACAAAAATACAATCTCACTCCAAATGACAAGGTGCAAAATATCCATCAGAGCTAGCAATTTGTTTATAGAAAACATAAGTACCAACGCCACAGCTCCACATCATCATAATTAGATTCTGGAGGCGCGCATGATACATTTTTCTAGGGAATTACCCAAATTAATGGAGGTGGCATGACAGACTACCGCAATTCTCGCAAATGCATCAGAAACTTTCTGATCCTATTAGGCTCCAACTAAATCTTAAATGGATTTTTAGATGAACATCGCAGCTCGACATATTTTTCATAAAAAATATGGAATTAGTCGAGTGAGAGGAATGCGGACTCAGTCATATACGCTGTGACGGAATCTTATTGAATTGGACTTGTGGTGATTTTGAAGCCATTCCTTGGTATGTTTCAGTAAAAAAAGTTCATTTCAATTGGATGAAGAATTATAAATTTGAAGAGATTTGTTTACAAGCTAGCTTCCCCATTGTCAACGTTTTCACAAGCCTTGCTAAAAGATGTTTCTACAGGTAATGTCACACTAAAGTACATGTAGTTCTCAAAACGTCCTGTCCCGTCCTAAATAAATCGTAAAACGGGCGAGAACGTGTAATGTTGGCCAAATAATGTCCCGAAGTGCTGGAGCACCCTTCCCGTCCGAGCCCGTCCATGAAATTCGTAAAAGACTGTAAAAAGTTGCCACTACATCCACTCCGTTCGCACAGTTTGAGCCCGTTCGGCAACATTTTCAAGAACGTAGTGAGAACTAGCTCAGTGTGATGGGGGCATTAGGCAGGGTTCTGCCCAGCAATCCTTGAGTGGTGGACGGATTCAGGCAAATTTGGGGAAAATGAACCAATTTTGTCAAATTTCATGGTCAAAATCAACACTTTTCAGCCTGAATGGTGGAAAAGCCTTCCACTACCATCCACCACTGGCATAAGCCTGATTGCACACAGAATTCAGAATCGAACTTCTAAATTATAAAGTACAGCTCTGAAAATGGTTACACTGCTTCTTTTAGTCAACTATAAGAGCAATCTTAAACCAAAGAAACAGTAGCTTGAATCTGAGCTTCCTGTACTTTTTTAGAACTTCCTAAGACTTAACCTCTTAAGAATAAAAAAGAGATTTCCGTGCAGGCCATTAGATACCCTGTTCACGACATGCAATGATATTGTAATGGCCACTGCCTTCCACAATGGAAACAATGGTCACCTGACTACGAAACTCCTTGTCTCAGTGGAGCAACTATCCCTGGTCACTGGTCTCAAGTTACCACTGTGGCGGAAAAGTGACCATGCAATCCTCACAAGGCGAGACATCAGACTATAGGAATTGTGAGAGTTGATATGAGGTGTTTGCCTATCTCTGATGCCCTCTGTTGGCAAAGCCTTTACTTGGTAAAATGAAATAACGGTCAAGTGAAATTTTGGTTGACAACAACATTACATTAGACATAGAAAATTCAAATTAATATAGGATTCTCAGCTTGTGCAGTGACCATTCACCTTAAATTCACTCCACTGTGTAAAATTAAGAAGAAGTGGTCTGTGGACCATGTGCTCACCTGGGTGTACAATGGAAATGTACCAGAAGAATGTACGGACAAACCGGTATCGTATGAGCTCACCCCAGGTGAGCTAAAAATTAAGAAAATTAACTTTCTTTGCACACTGTTATCAATGACAATCCTAGTTCACACCTGAGAGAGTGTTGTTTTGAAATTACATGTACCACTACAATAGAAATTACCTTGACACTGTGCTTCCACCTCTGCCTTTCTGGTTCCATATGAAGCAATCCCTGGAGATCCAACATGACCATCCATGGTGCTTGCCTGCATATCACACCCTACAATGAAGCAATCCCTTATGCGAGGATCCGTGGGTTCGAGTCCGGTAGGAAGCTATGTCTTCCACCTTGGCGTGCCCTACAATGAAGCAAAACAACAAATAATTTTCAGCCTTTCTTCAATTTGAAATACGGATGGCTGGTATCATGAAATCACCTAAGATTTTGCACTTTAACAATTTACAGTAATTCATGTCTTCATAATGCAAAACAAGAGTCCTAGCTGCTTATACTAAAATGTCAAACTCCAAACCGCTTGTGTCTGCTACACGTATCTCATTCTGTAGAGTGAGCCAGCCTTTGGTAACAGACTTCTAATTCACCGCCAGAGATTCACGAGATATCATATACCCTACAATAAAACAAAACAGCAAATAATCGTTTTTTCTGTCTTTTTGATTCAATTCCAAACACGGATGGCTAGTTTTCAAGAAATCACCTGTGATTATGTCTTCACAACAAGTACCGGTAACATGGGTTGTAGCTGCTAAGATCAAAATGTCAAACCGCTTGCTGTCAAAGTTTGTAGACTACAACAACCTCTTGCCCACAGCCTTCTCATTCACCACCCAGAGATTCACCCGTCCATTTGTTCTTTTGTTCTCTTTTTTTCTTTTGTTCTCTCGTTTTCTTTTTTCTTTTCTTCTCTTTTTTCTTTTTTCTTTTGTTCTATTTTTTTCTCTGTTGTTTCTCTTTTCCTCACCCTCATATCATTCCCTACATTAAAACAGAACAACAAGTAATCAGGTTTTCATCCATTTTGGTTCAATTTCAAATATGGGGAGGTAGGTATCAAGAAATCACTTGTGATCTCAAAGTTAGTGCCTGGTACTTATGTCCACCTGATGAAATTAACAAGTAGCCATATAATGGGCATCATAGCTACAATAGAGGGCAGCACACCGAAACCAGGTCCTATACAATGGACGCCTTTTATGTGGGAAAGTGATCAGGAGTGGGATGTCAGTTTCACTTCAATAGTTTTAACCACTAGTGACACCTATTGAGGCAGTGAGCTTGGGTCCCCATTTAAATGCTGGTGCTTGCTGATGTAGTCTCTAGAGTACGCCGGACTTTTGATCACATCCTTCTAATCCAGCATCCGGAGATACACACTGCCTGATCATCCTTTTCTCTGAAATATCACAAGAAATACCCAATAGTTCAATACTGCATGAAACCAAACTTAATTGGCAGTGAAAAATCACCAGGTTAATGTGAACACTATCTTAGATGAGCAAACATAAACACCTCCAAAGGTCTTAAGTTTCAATTAATTGCATATTAAGCCTTTGAATAAATCACAGCGAAAACCTCATCAATTTTCTTAGCACTCAACAATAGCGTTATATAGTGTTATCTCGACTTGCACAAAACATCTGGATTCCTACGCTTGTTCTATGACCACCTACAAAGAGGTCATCAGTTAATTGAAACGGCTTATGGCTCTGCTGAGCTATGATTGATTTTGGATGCGAGAACAATACCGACGTCATCTGACCCCATGATTTGATCGCTGCGTAATCAAAGTTGTCACGACCTATAGGGATCGCTGGGATGTCGTGTCAACCTCCAATGCAGCCCTATACGACCTGGGTATTGTTTTCTGTAATGGAAAGGCGTAGCGAGGTTCAGGTAACTAATCCATCCGACTCGTGAACGCGATGCTTCTTTTACCAGCTTTTGTTTTTTCCTAATAGCATACCATTGTGCTAACATAAAGCTCAGAACTTGAGAAGGCCAAGCCTTCCATTTCAAAAAGAATTCTACATAGCGTATTTTGAAAAAAACAACCCCTCAGAGTGACTAAGTGGGAAGACCACTGCCTACAACTTTTGATGTCATTGGTTCAAATCCCTGTCAGACACATTTCCTAAGTAACGGTGAGGTTGACAGCACAGGTTTTATAAGTGGTCTCAGTTTTATTCAGCAACCTAGAAGTTCTCATGATTTTTACCCAATGACATCAAAAACTTGTCGATTTAGAGCATCCACTGCAGAAAAATTACAAAATTGTATTAAGTGTAAGCATCTTTCTACTTCAAGTAACAGTGTTTTACTTGAATAGGGCGTAAGCATCTTTCTACTTCAAGTAACAGTATTTTAACCTGAATAGGGCGTAAGCATCTTTCTACTTCAAGTATTACAGTGTTGTAACTTGGAATACGGCGTACCGGTAAGCATCTTTCTACTTCAAGTAACAATGTTTTAATATGAATATGGCGTAAGCATCTTTCTACTTCAAGTACATGTAACAGTATTTTAACCTGAATATGGTAAGAGTGTTTTAATCTGATGGCATAAGCATCTTTCTACTTCAAGTAACAGTGTTTTAATCTGAATTGGGCGTAAGCATCTTTCTACTTCAAGTAACAGTATTTTAACTTGAATAGTGTTTTATCCTGAATAGGGAGAAAGCATCTTTCTACTTAAAGTAACAGTGTTTTAACTTGAATAGTGTTTCATCTTGAATACGGCATAAGCTTCTTTCTATTTCAAGTAACAGTGTTTTTAATGTTGTTGCCACGGAACAAAATAGAAATTCGAAATAATGTTCCACAGCAGATACTAGCATAACAAGTCATCTTTTATTGCAAAGATTTGAAATGAAAATCAAAACAAAGTCGGGGTCAATGCTTATGTCTATTGACCAGACAGGTCAATAGCATTACCGATATTTCATAAGAAAGTAAAAGGAATTCCGCTTGACAGGTCACATGACATTGCAATTGACACCATGACAACAGTCGGAGACCTGCGTGCCATCATGACGAACCAAGCCATTAATTACCCGTCTTCGCATCCCGGCCACCCTGTAATTAACCGGCATGTCATGTGACCTGCGTTTCATCTTTTGTGAGAGTATGCATAGTTTTTAACCTATTGGCTAAGATCATGCTGGGGGTAAAGGATGGTGTAAGTGCTAATTACCTCTGGAGATTCGATCCGGTTGCAGCGTATTCTTCTGAAATTATTCTGCAAAAATATGCAATATCATAAGTTATTGATCATTCTGGATGATGTCAACGGAACTCAGCATATAGACCTATAATTATATCTTATCGACAGTGCATTCGGTGGTACAATCCGAGAAGACTCCCTATTTCGCTGATTAGGCGGTTTCCGATAACTGGTCCGTGTGGAGTACGTCATGAGCCATGCATGACCAGTAAATAGATTTAAGAACAATATCATAATCAGTGATTCATTTCTCCGAGCTAAAACTTCGCGGCGAAATTGCATTTTTGGTTGCCAGGGATTTTGCATGATAATCTCAGAGATTGCCGCGAGATAAATTGATAAGCTGGCTTATACTTGTCACTTTCATTTAATGCTTTCAACTTTGCGGGAATAATTGGGAATACAAAATGTATGATTATGCCACGGGTGCAGCGGTTTATCTTATTAAGACTCCAGAATTGCCACCGAAACAAACGCATGCAGGAGATAGGAAGAGTGCAAGGGGGCAAGGAAGATGGCACACGAGGCAAACAGACGTGGAGATGATTAGAATGTCTTAAATGCTGCTTTTCCGAATGGTAAAGGCATCATCTCCAGTTCTGATCAGTGGGGATACAGCCGATTAAAGTAATAGCCACCATTACTACCAAGTATACTGTAGTGTTACCTATTGCTATTATACTTCAAGCGAGTGTGCTCCCTCTGACCACACTGTGGCATCCTCCCACTAGAGTTTTTACGTCGCTACTCTTCATCCGCACAGAATACACCAGTAATGAGACCAAAGCCCTGCTGCGGGAGGCTGCGTTCTTGAGATACTGACTTTTATCATAAAGGAATCAAACATAAAGATTTAACTGCGAACGATGAAGTAACTGAGGGATACACTTCATGTGTTGCCACCAGATGTCTCTCACTGCCTGAATTTTGGCTTTACGTAATAGGCAGGGGCTTTTTTATGGGAGTGGGGGGACATGAATATGTTTAAAGGGATAATGTCCACAACTTGATGCCTTGAATTCCATTTCTGAGGATAACAGAGCTATTTTCAGCACAATTAGTGTTCCACGTTCAAATGTACGTTAGCCTATTCAAATGTACACAGATGACCCTGCGCTCTCATCGTTCGTGGGGTTCTCATTAATTCATTCTACGTTGTGAGATACTTTTTCGATGTTTCACTTCTGACGAGACGAAAAGTATCTCTACTGTATGAAGAATACCGCCATCTTGGATAGACATTCATCCGCGTTAGGTGCACTACTTAATACGTACTGCGCATGCGTAGCAGCAACATAATATTATACTTTTCTTGATCTTATGTACGCATAAATCTATAGTTTTAAGTAATTCATATATACAATGATGAATTTTCAAAAAATATGCGTATATCATGTAATTCTAGACGCCATCACCTGGGCACTATCTGGCGGACGAATGGGTTAGTAAATCGCCGGAACTGAGGACCCACTTCCGTTTCAAGATGGCGCGTATTGTTATACAGCCGAGTCGGACTCCCGACAAATCCCGAAGTACCCGAAGGAGGACGAACGAGGCCGAGCCGAATGCTCATTAATTCAGTCCTTTTGTACCATAAGATCAACTAGTCTGAATTCAACAAAATTTGCACTAAACATGCAGAAGGGTCTTGCCTATCATATGGAAGAGTCAGAATGCAAATCTGTTGAGGTTTAAAGGGATACTAGTACTGTCCACATTTATAAAATGCTAAATTTGTAAGTTGAACCTTTATGTTTGATTCCTTTATGATTTTACCATTGAGAGGGAGAATGGATGTCTTACAGGGCAGATTTTCAAAAGAACTTCTGTTTACAACCACGCTGACTCTTGTCCTCTTGTTCTTAAATGCCATCTCTGAAGTTTGACTCCCGGTTCATCTTTTTGATATAAAGTTCCAGTCCAAGGTCAGTGCTGCTTTTCATCAACTTCAAAAGTTATGTAACACCGCATAATAACCAACATTACAAAACAGATATTCAATCTTATGAAATAGTGGGCGGATCAAATCCTGGACCCTCTTTGTCATATAACACTGTAAATGTTTAGGGTATACCTCTAATTACGTAAATTTCGCCAGCTTCAGGTAAAAAAAGTAAAAGGGATCAGAATCCCTCAACAGAAGAACTGATATGCAAAAAGAAAGGTGTAAAAATCCTTTGATGAGAAGAGTTCAAAATCCTTTTTATACCATCACTTTTCTTTTTCATAGCCCTTATCTGTTAGAAAAAAATGCGATTTATCCACTTTTTTGTCTGATTCTAAATGGATCTAGATGCAAGGTGAAAAGTTCAAACTTCTGTCTCTCAATCTTGATAAACATGGGAAGAATTATTTTTCTTGAAAGCTGGGGAAGGCATGGTTCTAGCTAAAATGGGAGACTACGAAATGGAACAGGACAGGGCTGACAACTGATCTTTAAGATCAGCACTTGTCGGTCCCAATAGTGAGATATGTGGTCAAAGCTGAGTAAATGACAAAATGTTAGGCAAATACATTCGAATAGATGAAGTCGACCAATAAGTAAGAACTTGGCAAAATCTGAAGAAAATGGTCACAGAGGTTCCACTTTCGAAGTACAAAATCTTGCCATTATTGCACCTACAGCAATAATATCCATGATATTTTTATCAACTTTTAATACTCATATCTTGTTGTGTGTACCTCACAAAAAAAACTTCCTCCATCTGCCCCTCAGGTTGACACGAAACGCATTTATGCCACTCTAATACATGTCTTAATTGCACTGGATTCAAGATCATACATCTCGTAACTCAAGATATCTTCCTGAGAGGAGAGAGAAATGCAAAGGATAGCCCTTTTTCAAAATCACGTGACGTCTTTGTGCGGAGCTACGTTTAGGGGCCCGAGTGACGTCACACAAACTGCGTCATGACTTTTTGCACCGCCAAATGCCATGACGCTGTTTGTGTGACGTCACTCGGGGCCCCTAAACGTAGCTCCGCACAAAGACGTCACGTGATTTTGAAAAAGGGCTATTGTAAAAAATTCATGATACTGACAGGAATATATCACTAAGTACTTGCTTTTTGCATTGTGGTGTAGTTTCTTTTGAGCCACATGACAATGACATTTTTGAACTCTTAAGCTTGTTCACAGATGTGGTTGCAGTCTTACCCACCAGAATATTCAGATTTTAAAGCCACACTCTATTGAATTCATAGTCTTTACGTCCTCCGACGTTAGTTCAGTGTAAAATGTACTATGCTCTATCTGAATATATTAGAGCTCTGCCTGCAGTTTTTCAATGTGCACTGAAAACTAAGGGCTTGATTCTCTGAAGTACATATCAGACAAGCATCTTGGGGACCTTCACGAGGCTATGAGACCAAGTTCAACCTGCACTCTCCTAACACTTTATGAAAATATAGCGTAAAATTCAATACAGACTGGGAAGAGAGTAAGAAATAAAAGTGGAAAATAAGAAGTGGTAAATACTGGAATTTTGCGCGAATTTTTCAATTTCTCAAATTGGGAGAATTTTCCCATTTTGAGACATTTTCTTAAAATCACATGAGATTTTGTCTGATTTTTCGGGCGATATTTCTCAAAAAAAAAAAATCTCCCAATTTGAGAAATTGAAAAATTCGCGCAAAATTCCAAAATTTCCCACTTCTTATTTTCCACGACTTTTATTTCTTACTACTCCCTTTGGGGTTTTAAGATGTTGTTTTTATGCAAAGGGCCAAAGAACTGAAAATTCAGCAGAGCAGTATCTGGTTAGTCCTTTTGCAGTGTCGTACACACCAACCTGACTGCTTTACCCGCAGGTGTTGAAGGAGCATCCAGATAGCAGCAAAGGCATTTATCTTGTGTAATTCATCAATTACTTCATCCCCCTCACAAGAAGTCCCATCAAGTTCACAAGACAATTTCACTATGACATCCATCACGACAATTTCCACATCGCCTTTCTAATAGGATTTTACAAATATGCAAATGTAATATGATTTGGCGACACGCGCGGGAAATTTCACCATTTCATCCAGGCTTTCCGTCTGTATATTTTTTCACCGTCTGACACAATCGCTTTGGTGGCGCTCATAAGATCAAAAAAGAGCCGTAAGTAGGTGCCATCGGCATCTATGAATGAATTGATTGCGAAGAGACAGGGGTTATGATCAAGAAGTTCTTTGTCTATAACCAAAGTGAAAATAATACCGACGATATTGTCCATATGAGCAATACATTGGATACTGCACACATGGATGTTAGAATGCTTCAAGGAAATGTTTAAAGCCCCACTGCATTGAATTTTACGGTATTTTCAAAGTGTAAGGAGGGTGGTCTCACAACCCCGTGAAGGTCCCCAAAATGTTTGCCTGAAACGTTCTTCAAAGAATCAAGCCTTAGTTTTCAACACATTGAAAACACTGATACCCAAAATAGAAGCACAAAAAACGACAAACAAACTGATGGTGAACATAAAGTCGTCTCCAAATCTTGCAAATTTTCGACCCCAACCGGGGTCTTCCTCAGGCACTTTCTAGTGGAGATTACAGAAATTCTAGTAGAGATTACTTTTCTGTAATCTCTACTAGAAAATGAGGAAGACCCCGGTTGGGGTCGAATATTTGCAAGATTTGGAGACGACTTTATGTTTTACACCATCATTGAACAAGAGCAACGCAGAGCGTGGCATATGCCCCCGACTGGTATGTTGTTTGTGGGCGAAGCAATCTGAAATTAATTGACGGAAACTCGATTTCAAGATGGCCACCATAGCCGCCATCTTGGATGGGCGGCAGAGCTGGTCATCGAAAGGAACCTTCCCCTCATAGATGCAAACCCTCACAAAAAAATTCAGGTTGATTGTGCAAAGCGTTCTCATGTTAATCAATGGAAGCCAATTTCAAGATGGCCACCATAGCCGCCATCTTGGATCGGTGGCGGAGCTGGTCGTCGAAAGGAACCATCCCCTTATAGAGACCAACCCTCACCAAAAAATTTAGGTTGACTGCGCAAAGCATTTTCAAGTTAATCGACGGAAACCGATTTCACGCTGGCCACCATAGCCGCCATCTTGGATGGGCGGCGGAGCTGGTCATCGAAAGGAACCGTCCCCTCATAGAGACCAACCCTCACAAAAAAATTCAGGTTGATCGGTCAAAGCGTTCT
>NMRB01000400.1:323040-353519 GCA_002633025.1 Notospermus geniculatus
AAAAAAGAACGGTCTCTAAAAAACGTTAATTTTCAAAAAAGCAGATTTTTTGATTTTTTTTCTCTCGACAAGTCAAAGACAAGTGGGAAATGATCTCTATAAAAGATTTCATCCAGATGGTCATGAAATGTCCCATCAGTATCATGAAATAGCATTGTTTTTTTAAATCTAAAGATGTCAATTTACGAAATTGAACAAAATGTTGATTTTTTCAAAAATTTGCTTTGGAATTTTTAAACGGTTTTCATGGTTGATACAAGTGGGCCATAGAGAACAACTTCCAAGCATTAGTTTCTCTGGGCAATTTCTCTCAACTTTCTTCAAGTTAAAACCTGGTGTGAGTGTGGCTTTAATGCCAGTATCTCTCATGGATTCTCAAAAGGCTGCGCGTGACTGAAAGTCAAAGGAACTGAGGTTGAAATACTCGCAAGGTTTCATTGTAGGCGGTGATCCATTTGTTTTTAGCAATATCTTCAAAGTTTGAACACCCGCCTCACAAATTGCTGAAAACACAGCCTAACAAACCATGTTTACAAGACAAACTAACCATCTAACCTAATTAGGCGATGATATCGACTTAAATAAAGGATTAATTAGCCAGCTAATTAAATTTATTCCTGTAGAATACCTTGTAAACGCCTAATTAACATCATGAAACATCAAAGGAAGACTATTGAGAATAATGTACGGATGCATGTTGTGGGTTATTTCAGAAAGACCTTGACGAACTTTACATTAGAAACTTAATTGCAATTGACATATACAACTTTTACCCACCTTCGGGAAGACGCTTGTGAACACATACAAATTTATAAATTCCAAGCGAATTTATGAAATAATTGAATGTGTGATAAAATTCCATTTCCAATTAACCATAACCCCATGGCACATTTCGTTGGTTTATGTTATTAATGGTGAAGAGCATGATTACCTTCGGATGGATCTAAATTACTTTTGTGTACTCGTGAACGCGATGCTTCTTTTACCAGCTTTTGTTTTTTCCTAATAGCATACCATTGTGCTAACATAAAGCTCAGAACTTGAGAAGGCCAAACCTTCCATTTCAAAAAGAATTCTACATAGCGTATTTTGAAAAAACAACCCCTCAGAGTGACTAAGTGGGAAGACCACTGCCTACAACTTTTGATGTCATTGGTTCAAATCCCTGTCAGACACATTTCCTAAGTAACAGTGAGGTTGACAGCACACTGGTTTTATAAGTGGTCTCAGTTTTATTCAGCAACCTAGAAGTTCTTATATGATTTTTACCCAATGAAATCAAAAACTTGTCGATTTAGAGCATCCATTTTGCAGAAGAATTACAAAATTCTAAGTGTAAGCATCTTTCTTTCTACTTCAAGTAACAGTCTTTTAACTTGAATAGGGCGTAAGCATCTTTCTACTTCAAGTAACAGTGTTTTAACCTGAATAGGGCGATCTTTCTACTTCAAGTAACAGTATTTTAACCTGAATAGGGCGTAAGCATCTTTATACTTCAAGTATTACAGTGTTGTAACTTGGAATACGGCGTACCGATAAGCATCTTTCTACTTCAAGTAACAATGTTTTAGAGTTTTGGGAGGGAGTCCAGATACTTAAACATCCATATGTACGCAATAAACAGAGTCAGCATCTTCATGATGAAAACACTTTATTTACACTTCACGATCGATTTCGGTTCGCATCGAACCCTCTTCAGGTGACTTTACATTTTGGACTGAACACCATTTGGTGTTCAGTCCAAAATGTAAAGTCACCTGAAGAGGGTTCGATGCGAACCGAAATCGATCGTGAAGTGTAAATAAAGTGTTTTCATCATGAAGATGCTGACTCTGTTTATTGCGTACATATGGATGTTTAACAATGTTTTAATCTGAATATGGCGTAAGCATCTTTCTACTTCAAGTACATGTAACAGTATTTTAACCTGAATATGGTAAGAGTGTTTTAATCTGATGCCATTAGCATCTTTCTACTTCAAGTAACAGTATTTTAACTTGAATAGTGTTTTATCCTGAATAGGGAGAAAGCATCTTTCTACTTAAAGTGACAGTGTTTTAACTTGAATAGTGTTTCATCTTGAATAGGGCGTAAGCTTCTTTCTATTCCAAGTAACAAGAGTTTTTAATGTTGTTGCCACGGAACAAAATAGAAATTTGAAATAATGTTCCACAGCAGATATAACAAGTCATCTTTTATTGCAAAGATTTGAAATGAAAATCAAAACAAAGTCGGGATCAATGCTTATGTCTATTGACCAGACAGGTCAATAGCATTACCGATATTTCATAAGAAAGTAAAAGGAATTCCGCTTGACAGGTCACATGACATTGCAATTGACACCATGACAACAGTCGGAGACCTGCGTGCCATCATGACGAACCAAGCCATTAATTACCCGTCTTCGCATCCCGGCCACCCTGTAATTAACCGGCATGTCATGTGACCTGCGTTTCATCTTTTGTGAGAGTATGCATAGTTTTTAACCTATTGGCTAAGATCATGCTGGGGGTAAAGGATGGTGTAAGTGCTAATTACCTCTGGAGATTCGATCCGACTGCAGCGTATTCTTCTGAAATTATTCTGCAAAAATATGCAATATCATAAGTTATTGATCATCCTGGATGATGTCAACGGAACTCAGCATATAGACCTATAATTATATCTTATCGACAGTGCATTCGGTGGTACAATCCGAGAAGACTTCCTATTTCGCTGATTAGGCGGTTTCCGATAACTGGTCCGTGTGGAGTACGTCATGAGCCATGCATGACCAGTAAATAGATTTAAGAACAATATCATAATCAGTGATTCATTTCTCCGAGCTAAAACTTCGCGGCGAAATTGCATTTTTGGTTGCCAGGGATTTTGCATGATAATCTCAGAGATTGCCGCGAGATAAATTGATAAGCTGGCTTATACTTGTCACTTTCATTTAATGCTTTCAACTTTGCGGGAATAATTGGGAATACAAAATGTATGATTATGCCACGGGTGCAGCGGTTTATCTTATTAAGACTCCAGAATTGCCACCGAAACAAACGCATGCAGGAGATAGGAAGAGTACAAGGGGGCGAGGAAGATGGCACATGAGGCAAACAGACGTGGAGATGATGAATGTCTTAAATGCTGCTTTTCCGAATGGTAAAGGCATCATCTCCATTTCTGATCAGTGGGGATACAGCCGATTAAAGTAATAGCCACCATTACTACCAAGTATACTGTAGTGTTACCTATTGCTATTATTTCAAGCGAGTGTGCTCCCTCTGACCACACTGTGGCATCCTCCCACTACAGAGTTTTTACGTCGCTACTCTTCATCCGCACAGAATACACCGGTATGAGACCAAAGCCCTGCTGTGGGAGGCTGCGTTCTTGAGATACTGACTTTTATCATAAAGGAATCAAACATAAAGGTTTAACTGCGAACGATGAAGTAACTGAGGGATACACTTCATGTGTTGCCACCAGATGTCTCTCACTGCCTGAATTTTGGCTTTACATGTACGTAATAGGCAGGGGCTTCAACTTTTTTTATGGGAGTGGGGTACATGAATCTGTTTAAAGGGATAATGTCCACAACTTGATGCCTTGAATTCCATTTCTGAGGATAACAGAGCTATTTTCAGCACAATTAGTGTTCCACGTTCAAATGTACGTTAGCCTATTCAAATGTACACAGATGACCCTGCGCTATCATCGTTCGTGGGGTTCTCATTAATTCAGTCCTTTCGTATCATAAGGTCAACTAGTCTGAATTCAACAAAATTTGCACTAAACATGCAGAAGGGTCTTGCCTATCATATGGAAGAGTCAGAATGCAAATCTGTTGCGGTTTAAAGGGATACTAGTACTGTCCACATTTATAAAATGCTAAATTTGTAAGTTGAACCTTTATATGTTTGATTCCTTTATGATTTTACCATTGAGAGGGAGAATGGATGCCTTACAGGGCAGATTTTCAAAAGAGCTTCTGTTTACAACCACACTGACTCTTGTCCTCTTGTTCTTAAATGCCATCTCTGAAGTTTGACTCCCGGTTCATCTTTTTGATATAAAGTTCCAGTCCAAGGTCAGTGCTGCTTTTCATCAACTTCAAAAGTTATGTAACACCCATAATAACCAACATTACAGAACAGATATTCAATATTATGAAATAGTGGGCGGATCAAATCCTGGACCCTCTTTGTCATATAACACCTGTAAATGTTTAGGGTATACCTCTAATTACGTAAATTTCGCCAGCTTCAGGTAAAAAATGTAAAAGGGATCAGAATCCCTCAACAGAAGAACTGATATGCAAAAAGAAAGCTGTAAAAATCCTTTGATGAGAAGAGTTCAAAATCCTTTTTATACCATCACTTTTCTTTTTCATAGCCCTTATCTGTTAGAAAAAATGCGATTTATCCACTTTTTTGTCTGATTCTAAATGGATCTACATGTAGATGCAAGGTGAAAAGTTCAAACTTTTGTCTCTCAATCTTGATAAACATGGGAAGAAGAGAAAATTATTTTTCTTGAAAGTTGTGAAGGCATGGTAGAGAAAATTATTTTTCTTGAAAGTTGGGAAGGCATGGGGGTTATAGTTGAAATGAGAGACCATGAAATGGAAGAGTACATGACTGCCAACAGCACTTGTCAGTCCCAATAGTGAGATATATGGTCAAAGCTGAGTAAATGACAAATGTTAGGCAAATCTTTGAATAGATAAGTCAACCAATAAGTAAGAACTTGGCAAAATCTGAAAAAAATGGTCACAGAGGTTCCACTTTCGAAGTACAAAATCTGCCATTATTGCACCTACAGCAATAATATCCATGATAATTTTATCAGCTTTTAATACTCACATCCTGTTGTGTGTACCTCAAAAAAGAAAAAAAAACAACTTCCTCCATCTGCCCCTCAGGTTGACACGAAACGCATTTATGCCACTCTAATACATGTCTTAATTGCACTGGATTCAAGATCATACATCTCGTAACTCAAGACATCTTCCTGAGAGGAGAGAGAAATGCAAAGGATTGTAAAAAATTCATGATACTGACAGGAATATATCACTAAGTACTTTATTTTTGCATTGTGGTGTAGTTTCTTTTGAGCCACATGACAATGACATTTTTAAACTCTTAAGCTTGTTCACAGATGTGGTTGCAGTCTTACCCACCAGAATATTCAGATTTTAAAGCCACGCTCTATTGAATTCATAGTCTTTACGTCCTCCGACGTTAGTTCAGTGTAAAATGCACTATGCTCTATCTGAATATATTAGAGCTCTGCCTGCAGTTTTTCAATGTGCACTGAAAACTAAAGGGCTTGATTCTTTGAAGTACATATCAGACAAGCATCTTGGGGACCTTCACGAGGCTATAAGACCAAGTTCAACCTGCACTCTCCTAACACTTTATGAAAATATAGCGTAAAACTCAATACAGACTGGGAAGGGAGTAACAAATGACAAATAAGAAGTGGGAAATTTTGGAATTGCGCGAATTTTTCAATTTCTCACATTGGGAGAAAAAAAATTCCCATTTTGAGAAATTTTCTTAAAATGACATGACATTTTGTCTGATTTTTCGGGCGATATTTCTCAAAATGGGGAAAAATTTTCTCCCAATTTGAGAATTCGCGCAAAATTCCCAAATTTCCCACGACTTTTATTTCTTACTACTTCCTTTGGGGCTTTAAGAGGTTGTTTTTATGCAAAGGGCCAAAGAACTGAAAATTCAGCAGAGCAGTATCTGGTTAGTCCTTTTGCTTTCCCCGCAGGTGTTGAAGGAGCATCCAGATAGCAGCAAAGGCATTTATCTTGTGTAATTCATCAATTACTTCATCCCCCTCACAACAAGAAGTCCCATCAAGTTCACAAGACAATTTCACTATGACATCCATCACGACAATTTCCACATCGCCTTTCTAATAGGATTTCACAAATATGCAAATGCAATATGATTTGGCGACACGCGCGGGAAATTTCACCATTTCATCCAGGCTTTCCGTCTGTATATTTTTTCATCGTCTGACACAATCGCTTTGGTGGCGCTCATAAGATCAAAAAAGAGCCGTAAGTAGGTGCCATCGGCATCTATGAATGAATTGATTGCGAAGAGAGAGGGGTTGCGATCAAGAACTTCTTTGTCTATAACCGAAGTGAAAATAATACCAACGATACATGTATTGCCCATATGAGCAATACATTGGATACTGCACACTTGGATGTTAAAATGCTTCATGCGAGTGTTTAAAGCCCCTCTGTATTGAATTTTACGGTATTTTCAAAGTGCAAGGAGGGTGCAGGTAGAGGTCTCATAACCTGGTGAAGGTCCCCAAAATGTTTGCCTGATATACATGTACATGTACGTTCTTAAAAGAATCAAGCCCTAGTTTTCAACACACATTGAAAAAACTGCAGGCAGGGCTCTAAAGTATTCAGATAAAGCAGGGTACACATTTGCAGCAAATTTCAATGCGGTAGGGGTGTTTTTTTAAATCGATGACCCGGCTGAATGACGAGTCGACAGCGTTGGGTCAGTCGACTTTAAAAACACCCTACCGTATTGAGTTTTGCCGCAAATGTGCGCTTGTTGGGACAAAACTCAATGCGTTAGGGGTGTGTCGACTGACCCGGCTGAATGATGAGTCGAGCAGCATTGGGTCAGTCAACTTTAAAAACACCCCTACCGTTGCCGCACCGGAGCACGAAACGCATCTATCTGTTTTTAGCTTTACGTCGGAGGACGAACCGGTAAGCATGCACTTTCTGAATTCACTACAGTGTGGCTTTAATGCCAGTACCTCTGTTTGATTCTCAAAAGGCTGCGTGTGAATGAAAGTCAAAGGAACTGAGGTTGAAATACTCACAAGGTTTCATTGTAGGAGGTGATCCATTTGTTTCTGGCAAAATCTTCAAAGTTTGAACACCCGCCTCACAAATTGCTGAAAACACAGCCTAACAAACCATGTTTACAAGACAAACTAACCACCTAACCTAATTAGGCGATGATATCGACTTAAATAAAGGATTAATTAGCCAGCTAATTAAATTTATTCCTGTAGAATACCTTGTAAATGCCTAATTAACATCATGAAACATCAAAGGAAGACTATTGAGAATAATGTCGGGATGCATGTTCTGGGTTATTTCAGAAAGACCTTGACGAACTTTACATTAGAAACTTAATTGCAATTGACATACACAACTTCTGCCCACCTTCGGGAAGACGTTTGTGAACACATACAAATTTATAAATTCCAAGCGAATTTATGAAATAATTGAATGTGTGATAAAATTCCATTTCCAGTTAACCATAACCCCATGGCACATTTCGTTGGTTTATGTTATTAATGGTGAAGAGCATGATTACCTTCGGATGGATCTAAATTACTTTTGTGTGAAACCCAGGGCAAAATCACATACTGTAAATTAGTCGTAATCCTTGGACGACGAAGCGACAGTTTTTAAATGACAAATGTCTAATAGGATACGAACTGTCTGTCAGGATTGCTTATGTTCAAAATAAGATGCGAACTCAAATTAAGAGAACGAGGAAATGTAATTTTTTTGTTGCATGTTTATGAGATGGTGCAGCTTTGGTGATGGAAGTTATGTGGATGTTGTTGCTGACGTCAGGAGAATTCTCATATAGGACAAAATACCAGGGTCGCATGGGTCCTATGGTCCAGGACCCACATTCATAAAACTACATAAGTCTAAGTGTGACACTTATCCTTTGTTCAACACAAAATAAAGAACATGAAATAGAAATCGGGTTTCTAAGGCGAAAGACAAAAAATATATATCACAGTTACTTACACTTAAGTGGTTTTGTGAATACGGGCCCAGAGGCCGTATGCATAAAACATCTTAAGCATAAAATTTCCCTTATCTTTTGTTTGGAACAATAGTTTAAGGGAAATTATACACATAAGATGTTTTATACGGCCCCTGAGCTTTGCAGTCCTGAGTCCATATTCATAAACATACTTAAGTCAAAGTGTGATACTTATCTTTTGTTTTTAACAAAGGATAAGTATCACACTTAGACTTAAGCAGTTTTATGAATATGGGCCCAGGGTCCATTTTCATAAAAATACTTAAGTCTAAGTGCGACACTTATCCTTTGTTCAACACGAAAGATAAGTATCACACTTAGCCTTAAGTACTTTTATGAACATGGGCCCTGAAGGGCAGTAACCATGAAAATTCCCATTTATAAAGAAACCAACCTCAGTCGACATCTCAACAGGCCAAAATCAATTCAATTAATACTTCTCTTGCGCAATTAGCTCCATAAAGAATGCTTGTGACATGGGGTGGTTTGGGAGCCCAAATCGATGTGACTGATGGTGTTTACTCTCAGAGGCAGACAAACAAATCGTGATATGGGTCAGTCAATGTTGGTTATAACAAATGACCCACACCATCCCGACAACTCCTTTACATAATCACAACCGAGAAAATAACCAATTGATAAAACCAATGGCTGGTCCGCATCAGAATGGTCAATATGTCTCAAACCATAACCGTACTTCCTTCGCAAAATGGGAATCAAGATAATTATCCAAAAACTTGCGATTATTTATTCCATCCCGGCGTGTCGACTCATTAGCTATGCATGGAAAGTCATCGCAGTGGAAGGATGTATACATATTTGCACTTGCGCCTCATCTTTCATTCGCTGGTGATTTATCTCTTTGCATTGCCTCCTTAAATTTTTCGCATCTATTTGACGTAATCCCCGAGAGAGGATACCAGTGGCGATCGTTAATTTTGAAAAATGGTGGCTGGCTGCACTGCTTGGATGATTACGCTATTACTAATTGAGGTAAGCTGTGGTATGGTCTATTTCTCTTGACTCGGTCTGAAGATTTGAAGGCTGACATGGATTTTGACTCAGTCCCAAGGTGATGGCCACCGTCCTTGACTTCACCTCAAGACTTCGACTACAAAGACGCTCACTGATTCGGGCTGACTTCATTTTGGTTCCAGAAGCCACCGCTAGGGCTAGAAGGCGTCGGCTCTGGCTGCCATTTTATTGCTGACGTCATTATAGGAGTCCATTTTCCCGTAAAATTTCATTCTCCCCCGTCTAAGAAACGCTTTTGTTACAGATCTGCAACACATACAAACATTATCATCAAGAAACTTCCTCGGTGTTGCCATTCCGCACGATTCGGCATGTGCGATTACATTTAGCACCCACGTGGCTACGGGTACTCCATTCTAAAAATAGCCCATGATGTCAACATAATGATCTATAAATAGATCCGCGACCACTTTTACGTCGCAAAGATGGCAGCCAGAGCCGAAGCCTTCTAGCCCTAGCGGCGGCTTCGGGAACCAAAATGTCTTGACTTCACAACCTAGATACCAGCCTCCATAAAAATCCACGAAACTCATCATCTAAAGGGTTGAATCCCTTGAAGGGGTTAAGCAGGCCTTGTCCTGATCATTCTGGGTTAATCACGACATGCGTTTTGCCAATATACCTGCAAGAAAATCTCAAGTCAACATCCTGAAGAACAGGCCGACACAATCCATGATGAAACCTTCCACGATATGACTCTTTAGCCGTTTTTACACTACGCAGAATTTTGGCCTGGACGAACCGTGCCGTGCTCGACCCGGGCCAGGCCCGCCTCAGAAAGAGCATTTTACCCCATTTACACTGCACCATGATAACCGCGCCAATATCTGAATCGCCGGCTCTCCTTTCTGTGGAGGTAGGAAATCTCCGTCATTTTTAATATGGCTGCGCCCATGATCATTCGCGGCAATGACGTATTGAGTTCAAGGCCGATAAATGAGCATGCGCACTTCACTAAAGGCGAGTCATTCAAGTGGGCCGAGCCCAGTAGCGTGTTTACACTGTGCAGTTTTCCAGCGGAACCGTGCTCGACCCGGGTCGAACCCACCTCCTGTTGGGGGGTTCGGCCCGGATGAAAGTAGCACCGTGCCGAGCCCAGTTGTGCCGTGCCAACCCATTTACACTATCACCTTTTTTGCCGCGCCGTGCTCGACCCGGGTCGAGCACGGCTGAAAACACGTAGTGTAAAAAGGGCCATAGAAACATTCGACACTGCATGAACCATTCTGAAAGCGAAGTCACAAGGTCAGATGACCATTGAACTGATGAGAATGACAACATGGCGACAACAAACATGATGAAGATGACAGGCATGAATTCAGGATACCGGTATCTGGACTGTGGTTGTTAGGCCCCTGTGATGCTGCATCCTGGTGACCTTAGGCTCAGTCCTATGCAAGACTTTCCCTGCAATGCAAAGAGTGGTAAGACAAAACCGATTCAGAGAACCACGACCGATGACAGCAGTTTCAAGAGATTACCATCTGATTCTCACCAATCTATCTGGCCTGACGCCCATCTAGCCTGGTTTGAATCCACCACATTTCCCGCTTCTGAGCCAATCATCGGTGTGCGAAGGCTAATCGATGTGCCAATCAAAATCCGTGTTACAAACGTGTGCGAGAAAAGAGAAAGTGCCGAACGGCGATTTGTTTCCCGAGTTCTGATTGGCTCGGAGGCGGGGTCAAGTAGGGGTCAGATTCATGTATAATTTATGAGTTAACGCAAAAGATGACATGATTGGGACAAGGGTAAAGACGCAGTCGATGCCTTGTTTGGACAAGATGGAGAATACCCAACACTGGTGTTACTCAACCTGAAAATCAGAATCCTTTGATAGATTTCTTCAAAAGTGTGGCTTGGCTAGCAGCGTTCATCTTCCGTTTATGAAGTGTAGACAATAGTCATGGAGCTGCTGATCTGGAGTATAGAAGTGGGCCAAAGTGGAGTTCGTGACTAGAGGCATGATTGCCCGGATAGCTACGCTGGTCAACCCCCCAACACTTTTGCAAAGAATTGATCAAATGACGGTAATGCGGCAGCAATATTGGATATCAATCAGATAAAATGTTGCATTTCAGAAGACTGGTCCCTAGAGACATCCTAGAGTATACTACTGCAATGGTTTAAGTTCCTAGGTCAAAATGCCTGGGGTGTCAAGTCCTTGTGAGGATGGGGATAAAGACGATTTGAGATGGACAGTTCATGGCCTGAATCAACGCTGTTCACGAGATTGCATCGAAGGTGTCGACTGACTTCAACCACTGTCATGACAAATGGATTTGTTCAGAGTAACAAGTTATTCAAATTCCAATACAATTCTTGAGTGTAGGGGATCGTGTTATCTTCCCACAGCATAAGAATGTCCACCTGAAAGACAATAATTCATCAAAATTGTAACAATGAAACTTGTCCCAACATGAATAAAAATTATCACGAAGCAATTGACACAAATGACTGCCATTCCCACCTATTTTAGAAAATTTGACTAAATTGCGTGCTCTGCTAAAGTGCAAATGGTGAAATATGACGAGGAATGCGATTAGTTTTCATAATAATGATAATTATTTTCTCAGGTTCTCGTGGGTTGGTTCAATATTTTGTCGAATAATTGTCACTGGTTTCATCGGATTCGACAACAGGATAAAAAGTGATGTTTTCTTGTGTGTTATTCACTTATTGTTGGCGCCATGGACATGACTGGCATCAAATTATCATCTCGACTGAAAATCAACATGGTGTACAGTTAGAGGTGAACTTAGTTCCAATTAAGGCCTCAGATGACAATAATCGACTATTTTCCGACTACTGTGGTTAGTGCAAGTAGAAAAATTCCAACTACCAATGCCAATACATGTCGACCTTTCCAACAAAGATGGTGGTCTAATAGTTCTCCCACGTAACATTGTGGCCATTCATTGTCCAAGCATGATATAACACAGCCAAACAAATCCTCTCAGACAATTATTTCACCAAAACTTTTGTACATGGCCCACTTGACCAGCTTAAGCCCTGTCACATATCCACTCCGGGTCCCGTACGGCGAGTAAAAACAGACAGATTGCCCCTGATCCCCGGGGAATGAAAACCGTAGAAATGAAAATGAACATGAAAATGAAAATGAAAATCGTAATGGACCCGTACTGTCTCCGCGGCAAGCCACTGGGTAGGGAAAATCGTACGGGGCCCGGTGGATTTGTGACCAAGGCTTTACCGTGCCAGTGGCTGTTGAATGGTATTAAGCTTCTGACGCCACATGGTGAGAATTGGACTGCCATCTTTGTTGGAAAGGTCTATAGGTCATACTCTAACAGTCAGAGCGGGGCCCATATTCATAAAACTACTTAAGTCTAAGTGTGGCACGTATCCTTTGTTCAACACAAGAGATAAGTACCCTATCACACTTTGACTTAAGTATGTTTATGATTTGGGTAAGAAGTGGACATTGTGACTAGAGGCATGGCAGCCTGGATAACTACGCTGGGCAACCCATACTCTCAGAGTTAAACTTGAAAGGGAATCACCTTCAGAACATGCAACAACCACATTATGATCCATTACAGCCAGTCAATGAAAACCCATATTTCAATATTGCTCTGTAATTAGCGTTAGCCTTTCCTAATGAATGAAAGGAAGGTTTGGCATTAATGTCAAGGGCATTGATTAGCAGAAAATCCAGCAATTAGCAACAGCGAGTTATTTACACCATTTGTATCACCGACCATCAAGGTAATGAGAAAGTGGTCATTTCTCAGTAATTAGCAAAGCTCGTTAGAAGTGATCACTCTTCATAAGAGACAGGTAGGCTATCGATGGCATTGCGATTGATTAGTTAGTTATGGGATTAATCACAGTGTGTTTGTCTATGAGGGGATCAGGTAATGAGACGGTGATCATCGACGAACTTGTAATCACTGAGGGCAGATGCTGTAGATTACCGAGATTGTTGCATGTTTCGGGTCATGTGATGGCAGTCGGGCAAGATTTCTATTAATACTTACGTAACTGACTAAAAAATTTCCCCATATTTACCCGTCAACTGGCACGGAATGAGCTGGATGCGAGAGTGGTGCAATTTTTACACCATGCAGTTGTGTTATCATGATCATTCAGGTCATGTTGGCTTTGTTCAATACCTGTTCGGATAGGGGTGGCGCAGTGCGAACATCCGCACTTGCCAACATTGAGATCGGGGGTTCGATCCCGGTCGTTCCAGCGGCTTTACAATGTATGTGGTAGAGACGGCGATCTCTCCTCAACATCGTAGTTTCTTCCGGGAGCTCCGGTTTCCTCCCACATATCGTAAATATCGCCCAGTATTGTTTAATAAGTAGCTATAATGCCCTGAGTTGGCGCTTGCACTCCTGGAATAATATTTATTTACGTGTTCGGATACACGTCACAGAAGGAAACAGAACCCTCAATGAAAATACTGGCTTCTCTAAGGGATTACGGTTTCCACCTCCACTGGAGCCCAATATGTCAAATAACGACTTACTGAGTCACAATCATACTTTACGTAAACGTTTTTATAGAATTATACAACAATATGACAAAATATTTCAAAAGTAACATATTTTCCAAAAGGGTATAAGGGTTAATGTGAAACTAAACTACTTAAAACATCCATACTGTACCCGCAGCTTCCAAGCCTTTGAAATATCACACAGTGATTAACGAACGTGTTGTAACCAATGAAAATAAAGCAAAATATTCTAAATCCAGCTGCATGTAACTTGACCTTGATTTAACTTCTCCAACCTGTATAACTCTATGACTAATAATTATCAAAAGAAACACCCTATAGCCACTATTTAATCCCATGTTAAATCTCATTGTAAGGAGATAAAATTGATAGATATGAGTTGCAATTCTCAACTTAAGTTTTAATCCTAGATATTTGCTGATATTTTTGTTCAGGTGTCAAATGATATATGCGTCAGCATAATATCCAACTCAGCCATATTCTATACCATTTTTTTCATCAAATTTCAACATTTCATCATGTCCAACAGGCCCAAATGATGTTGAAACCTCTTCGCACACCACTGAAACAAAGCCGTGGTGTCCTGTTTTCTATGTTGATTGAAGGGCTAAACTGGAATTATACATGCAGGGGGGCCTACTCCTGTAGTAGTAATTGGACAGTATAATATGGGAGTGGTTAGACTGGAATTACATCACCCATATGACATAGGGCCTGGTTGGACTAGAATTATATCACCTAAGTAATTGGCCAGCATACAATATGGGGTCTGGTTAGACTGGAATTACATCACCTAAGTAATTGGACAGCATACAATATGGGGCCTGGTTAGACTGGAATTACATCACCTGAGTAATTGGACAGCATACAATATGGGGGCCACATGATCGAGTGCTCCCCAAAAAGTCGTTCATCTGGAATGTCTTACCTTAGGATTAATGTCCACCCGTGCCATCGTCATGGTTGGCAACGCAAGCTGGTCGAAATTTCCTGGTGGTGTCTACATCAGAGTAAGAGGATAATGGTAGATCAGAAAAGGTGATGGTGCTAGGACCAACCACACGCTCTGTACCAAACTCTTTTATTTGCCGGGAAGCTGTGTCAGTTGATATCACCGAGTTCTGCACAACTCCCTCACGTAACATCAGCAACAAAAATAACGTGAAACAAATAACTGATCATGTTTAATCCATAAGCCTGTCATGAGGGAGATGAAGTTTAACACTAGATTATGACGTCGAAAACTATGAGATTTTTACTTTGAGCTTGATGTTTAATCCTGTCTTTGGGAATCATTGTTATGCAGAGCAGGCTTTTATAGAGAAAATGGCAGAAATTTAACGACTTAACATCATCATTAGTGCTTCTTTTACAGCAGGATAAAAAGGTACCACTCCCTATCTTCGTATTTGTCCCAACTGATATTATCATTGGCCTCTCTTTACCTGATCAACTACTCTCATTGAAAGAAGATTTTATACAGGGGCCTGTTAATTTTTTTTTGTATATTTAGCTTTGTCGCAGGCATGTAGGCCTACATTTGATGACATTTTATTGTCTGTGCCTATAAAACTCTTTGCCTGCAATGCATTTTTTTGTGTTTTGGCCATAAATTTTATTTTATTTCATTAGATATCCAACAAGAAGCACAAAGAACAACACACAAAATGATATAACACTAAAAGTCGTCTCTGAATTTCGCAAATTTTCGACCCCAACGGGTCGGAAATTTGCGAAATTCGGAGACGACTTTTAGTGTTATATCATTTCATTTCATTACTCTTTGAAGATAGGTGTATAGTCTACAAATCAGTGTTTCAACGGGAGAATCATTCCGAAAGCCTGACCTGTGGCAAAATATCAAATTCTGTAGAATTATAGTCCCTTTCGCAAAGTTCATTATATATTCTAATCAAAACTGACAGAAAAGCTTTGTTTTTGTTCAACAAAGCCAACCTAACCCGTGGCTGGAAGCTTACGGTCAACCCAAGTCAGAGGCCAGAGAGAGGGTCAAGGCGCCTGTATGTTTGATGAAGCTAGGAGCGGTCGGCTTTATCATTAGCAAAACATGTCAGCAGAACTGCGGAAAAATCACCACACAAAGGTGAATATGTTACAATGCCATCCCACGGGATATTTCTCCGCTTCCCGTAATTTTGTATGAAAAAATTCTTAGCTGTCAACGGAGTCCGATGCCATTAAAATCAGAGTCTACACTCGTGTACTGGGCAACTGTATCAGCTGACCACAGCCCGATACAAAGGCTGAGATTAATGTAAAACATTCGGTTTAATCCCGTGAGTTACAGCCCTGTTGATTACGATTCTTTTGGAAATATCGCAGATTCTGTCAAGATTGCTGGTCATTCATCCCCAGGAGATTTTCTCGGTTTTATTCACATTTTCTCCGTCTTTGATTCGACGTTCTGGAAGCGATCCATTCTCTTACGTCTCCAAGGTTAAGTTAGGCCAAAATGACCGTGCGCTTGATGAATAGATTTTTCCCAAGTAATTTTGGTTCGGTTTTGTACAAAATCAAAGCGTGGTACAGGAAAGATTGCATTGAGGGTGTAAGATTGATGGCGGCATGGCTGGGGACATGGATACGGCCCTGGGAATGGTGTTGTGGATTGGTTTAGAGTGGCAATGGTGGAATTGTAATGCAATCGATGGTCAGGTATATACCAAGGACAGCAAAAAAAGAAACTTCGCCTCCCAGGAAGAACACCAGGCAATCTTCATCACTCCATACCATCCTATTCTTGGAAGCAGTTACTGTGAAACAAGTTGTTGATCAGACTGGTCCGCAGTGGATATGCCACAACAGCAACAGATGCTGCCATAAACATTCCACTAGATGGCGCTGTAAGGGCAATCCCTCTTCCAGTCTTCTGCAAAAGCACCCTTTTTCGCATGGTAAAGGACAGTTTACCATGGTATAAGTCACGAAGTGGCTTTCACCATGGTAAACCTTTTACCGTGCGAAATTACCATTAACCATGGTAAAATGGAGAATATTTTTTATAAGGGCAGTTGGGGCCTAAAGCAGACAACCACAGTTTGATCCAAGTTGACGACGCTGCAACAGCAGTGGATGCTGCCACGAACACTCCACTAGGTGGCTCTGTAAAGTCGATCCCTTTTCATGTCTTTAGGTCTAGTGCAAAAGCAGTTGGGGCCTAAAGCAGACAACCACAGTTTTGAGCCAAGTTGACGATGCCGCAACAGTCAGCAGTGGATGCTGCTACGAATAGTCCACTTGTTGGCACTCACTGTGAGGGCAATCCCTCTGCAAGAACAGTTGGGCCTGCTGAAGACAATCACACTTTGAAGAATCATGGCAACCAATGACCTTTAGTTGTGGCTGTGACACGGGGACACTGACCTCTTCAAATGTTTATTGTGAGGGTGGTCATTTCATAATGCAACAGTCTTATCAGTCCTCAGGGAGAGCTTTTACCCGTTCCATTCATTCACAGATTCGAGAGATTTCTTTTCAGTACAGTCAACTTTTGGTAGTGAACTAACCATGAAAGAAGGACTGTATTGGTAGCATCTCCCAGTGGATTTATCATGCATGTTAGATTGCAGAATTATTGTCGCCAGCAGAAAATGAAAAGTCTGGTAAAATGACCATTTCACTCGGCATGTTGGACTACAGTGGCCAAATTTGACAAAAATTGAAAGTAGGCAGTTTTGACCTTTCTGGTGAAAAGGACTCGCCCCAGCATCAGGGCCAGTGATTTGGCATTATAGGCCCTTCAGTATTAAGTTTATGCCCCTAGTTTTCATCCCCTGTTATATCAGAATTTGTGCACTGGTTAATGAACTTGATAAATATCAAGAAGTCAACTTCCAGAATCTTGCAAATTTTCGACCCCAAGCGGGGTCTTCCTCAGGCACTTTTCAGTTGGAGAGACCAGAAAAGACTTTTCAGTTGGAGAGACCAGAAAAGACTTTTCTGGTCTCTACAACTGAAAAGTGCCTGAGGAAGACCCCGCTTGCGGTCGAAAATTTGCAAGATTCTGGAAATTGACTTCTTGATATTTATCATTTTGTGTGTCAATTTTTGTGCTTTCTCGTTCTTTGGTTAATGAACTTGCAGGCGAGAACAAAAAGTATGCAACACATGCAGGAAGAAATGAACTAAAACAAGACCATGGTTAGCAGACAACAACTTTAATTTCGAAATTTATATTCAGAAAATATGGCACTGCGTATGAAAAAGTATTCAAATATATCAAACAACACAAATTGACCAAACTGACTTCTTCTCAGTCGACAACCTGCATGATCACAATAGAAATTCCACTTCAGTTGATGTTTCTCACTATGTTGGTCCTCCGTGGATTAATTTTGATATTTTTATCAAGCTTAGTTATGCACAGGCCTACTGATAAAATATAGGCCTACTGATGAAATTTATCCTCCTTGGATACATTCTGAGATTTTTTATCAAGCTTTAAGTTACATGTATGTATCATGGTAAAAGCCTGAAATGCTCCAGTTATTGTACTGACTATAAAAGTTACAAAATGTTTGAAGCACCAGGAATACTGACTGAAAGTTCCTAAGCCATCTACATACAGTTAGAAATGGATGGGAAATGTAGATACCATATCATGTTGATGGTACAAAATGTCTTAGAGATCAATAGGCCTATCAATAGGCCTAGGCCTATACCCTGGTTTCACATAGTTGTAATGAAGTTACAAACTGAACAAAGTATGGGTCATGAAGCAACAAAATGGGAATACCAAAATGGCATTGGTCAGACATACAAAATTCGTCAGATAATCAGCTTCAACAATTAACCCTCTAAGACAGGTTTGGTTACCAAACTGCAAAGACAAGGGAACGACATGGACATTCATCTGAAATGTTTCAAACAGTTTTCCAGCTAGTACAACATATGAGATCACGTGGATTCTGAAAAGGTAGCCCTCCCCAGATTTCATCCTCAGAGGGTTAATGGCTGATAAGGCTTTAACTGAGATGCAACTAAATGAAACTCATGCTGTAAGGATTTCATGCAGTTATGTTATTTGTATAACGTGTTGGAAAGTCCATCCAGAGTACACAAAACTCTGTAACTTCTCTATTTTGGGGGTTGGAAAGAAAGGCCTCTGTCAATTAAGCACAGGTTACAACCAAGATAACCTCAGGCAACTGACACAGGCCTTTAGAATCCAACAGAGTAGAATCCTGTACCCATATTCATAAAACTACTTAAGTCTAAGTGTGACACTTATCCTTTGTTCAACACAAAAGATAAGTATCACACTTTGACTTAAGTATGTTTATGAATATGGACCCTGGAGTCCAACATGTGCATAATTTTTGAACCGAAAAAGTTACCTTCTTGTGGATGCAGGATGTTGGATTTGCAGGTCTAACAATTCTCAAGGAAGCAATTGTAAAAGACCTAAGAAAGTGACAACGCAACGGAAATAAAATAAAGGGCAAGTTATACATAAGTAAAGCTCAAATCGCTTTTTCTACAGTCACTCTGGACTATTTCAGTGACCGTAAATGGTTAATCTATAGTCTCTCGATCACAGTATCATCAACGATTTACGCAGTGAACTGTCTATACATTGAAATTTCATGAGGGTTCACGAATTAAAAACACCTGAATCCGGATGATCCAAATTATACCATGAATAGAGTGAACAATGATAAGACAATAAGTCTTGACAAAAAGCAAACAGAAGCTAAAACCTCTTAGAAAATTTTGCATAGAAAATCTCTCAACTAACAGAAGTGCAATTAGTAGGAAATTTCATCCGACATGAAATTTGACCTGAAGAGACTTAAAGACACTAAATATCATGGAAGACTTTTGCAACATTTCCTAAACTACCTTAGGATTTTTTCACCACTTCACATGCTACTTTCAAATTACGGCAACATTACGTGAGCGACGGAAGAACTGTCAACTCCGTCGTTATCCGATACACTCCAATTGTAATAGGTAATGTGAGTTGCTTAAAACAAACACTGAAGCACTTGAATTTGACGTTTTAAGTCATTATATATACCTACTTTAGACGTGCAGGTCTTGAGAAGGACTTCCAAGGGTGTACCAATGACAATATCTTGGTCCCGAGTTTCATTAGTAGAAAACAACCATCATCAGTGCTAATGGACTTTTCAAAGCTTCTGTATTCTCACCAGGTTTCATAGTGGTGGAGCAATGAAAGAAAGCTGATTTAGGTTCAAGTTCCTCCTGAAAGTCTGCACCACTTTCTCTGAGACTGCAATCAAGACTTAAAGTGATGCTGCTCAAGTGATCATTGGTACAACGGTGCATCTAAAGCTAGCAGCAAACGTCACCACTTTTGTTGCTCGTACAGGCAATATTCGTAGTCGGCAATTTTTGTGGCAGTTGCTGGTTTACAGCAGACATCACCACTCAGTGGTCTCGTGTGTTGCTGAGGACCACGCATCACCAAAACTCGCAACTACGAGCAATTTTCGTGGTGAGAAATCCAACCGGTTTGATTTTCGGCAACTTGTGGTCACCACAGAATTTCCGTGGTGAGTGGTTGTTGCCCGGCCACAGCACACACACTTGACCATTTTCGTGCCGACCACAAAAATTGCCTGCACAGAGCAACGAAAGTGGTGACGTGTGCTGCAGACTTAAGGGAATGAGACAGACTGCACATTCTATCTGAATGTGCAATTTTATCAGAATATCCCACTAGTGTCAGCAATCACATCACTATGTTAAATTCCTCAGATTACATCAAGTAGAGTTGAGTCCATGGTTCTACCACCGAGATTCCTTACATTAGTCCCAGGACAGAAATTCAGTAATCCTTGACCATAACCAAAGATGTTCTGTCTGTGGGTAGGATATAAAATCTACTGCAAGCAACTTATTCCTAAATGAATACCTCCCGTCAACTACTTGAAGCATCCAACATCACTTTTCTGCTGCAAGTATGGTACGCAAGTGTTCGGGCCTGTTCCTTTCAAGATAGGTATACACTTTTCCTGGTACTCTTCCACAACTTTTCACCCCTGAAAAGATAAAACAAATGGATTTTGTTAAACATGCAAGAGGCTGGAGTGAAATTTACAGATCCATTTTTTCACTCGCTGGTCATCTTCTTCATATGTAACCCTCCGCAGCAAAAAACCAGTCGCATGTCGCTCTTAGCTTGGCAGGTTGGGACCAAACGTTTGTCCCTTTCAATATTAAATTGTCTGCCTGTAATGAAATCTGAAATAATCTATTTCTTCCATTCTGATTTTGGTAAACATGCAAGAGGCTGGAGTGAAATTTACAGATCCATTTTTTCACCCCCTGGTCATCTTCTTCATATGTGACCCACAGCAAAACGAGTCGCATGTCGCTCTTAGCTTGGCAGGTTGGGACCAAAAGTTTGTCCCTTTCAATATGTAATGAAATCTGAAATAATCTATTTCTTCCATTCTCTTCTGGTATCATCTTAGTTCGTTGAGGCTCACCTTCTGAGCGACATACGACTGGTTTTGCTGTGGAGGGTCACATACGGTCATTTTCCTGCTGACATTTCTTCAATGCTCAGGCGTCACAATCATATTTCTGCCGATCATTACGTTTTCCTAAGACGAGCTATTCACTTCTTGTTCGAAATTCCAGAAATGATCGCAAGTGTGTCTACGAGAAGCTCCATATCCTTCTCAGGTGTCAATACCTCGTCTCTGTCAAGGAGGAGAGAGGCACAGATAGGTGTTTCGAGGAGTGATTGAGAGCTTTGGACCGGGAAATGAAACATGAATGGTTTGAAAACAGTCTGGAGTATAAGGAGTTGTCAGAAAGGACAGTCTGTCTATGTGGATGCATGCCTCCATGTGATTCTAGTACAAGTACAGGCAGCATCAGACACTTCGTCAGAATGGGGATAAGAGCATAGTCAAGATGGATTTGTCAAATTGCTACATGTACAAAGTATGTGGACACTGGTGTTTGATTTGGAGTATACCATCTTTGGCCAACAGTCAGATGGTACATCGTGTAACACTGGTTCATTCAATTCAACCTGTATGCAAGTACACATTTCCATCCTTCACTTTGACTGATCAGCACATTGAAGTCATTTTCAATAGGAGCTGTCAGTGAGTTGACCCAATAGGTGTCGCTACGGCCCAATTCAATGCATATAGCGGACCCATTCATTCTTGATCGAGCACCAATCACATGGATTTTCCAGTGTATTGGTCCGCTAGAACTTTGCTGCCATCTTTTGGCAATACACGCAGCTGACTGCTCCTGTTTGTGCCTTGTTGCATGGTACATGCTGTAGTCTTGCATGGCAGTGGTTTCATGATGGTTCAGTTATGGCTAGGACAACGTTTAGTGACAATTCACCTTTTGTTTGAGTAGGGTTTAACAACAATGGAAGGAATCCTCACTAAATATTGTGTTGGCTAATTGGGCAGTTGCAAAACTCATTACACATAGTTTTTTTAAAATCCTGACTGTGAGATTTTTGAACAGCCCAGTTCCTAACCTCTGATAGCTGAATATCTCACACTGACCCAAACACGGCTACCATTTGCCACATTCACACTAGCAGACAATTGAAACTGTGACCACTCAACATTGAACAACACTACTGAAGCAATTACAACCAGGTTGCACCACCATCACACAGGACCAACTCCACTCAAATACAACCTTGATAAAGATTCTGTCCAGTTTCATGGTCGACACCAAAAGAAGAATAGCAGCCGTCTAATTTATTTATAGATGGGTCCCCGAAGTATGTCTTGGTAAGCTACGATAAACACTCATTATACGCGAGACAACACCGTCTTAAAAACGCGTCATCTTTTATGGATATCGCGTAAGACCTGAACAGACTCCTCCTGAAATTTTAATATTTTATCGTATGGGCTTAATTTCTTATATTCAGAGATGAAAGCGTTCGATTGTGTGTCACTCCCCGGGGTGCGGCCACAAAGATACGATGCGTAACCTCCAGGGCATAATCTATCACACTGTATCAAAATTTTAAACGATTTAAATTGTCTCGTGAACAGAATGATGTCACAGCATGTCGTCCCCGACGTGTTTCATTTTCACATTTAGCCCAAGATATTTCGTCAGGCACATCTAAAACACCAGATACATACTCAATATTGATATCAGGCAACATGGACAGCAACATCTCAGAGGTGGGCTTAGAAAAAATTTCTTACTTCGCCTGTCACCAGGGAGCACTGTCCTCCCTCAGGTAGGTGACATAACCATGTCAGTCCAACCTGCAGCATGTAGAGTAAATGTTTTGCATGTACTTTTCAGGCATTTGTATCTTAAACCTGGCGTCCACTAGGGCGCGGACAAGACGCGGAACGCAAATTTAGTAAATCCGCATTCATTCAGCAACCTCTCCGCATATTCTTGAAAGATTCTGTTCACGGTCTTTATCATTCCTAAACATTTCCTGGCGTTTCTGCGTTTCGGGAGAGGGCAAAATGCCCAAAAGTCATTGACGCGGAAGCAATGCCGAAATGACACAATTTGCTTCCACAACCTTTCCTAGTGTTGTCGGCGCTCTATGGGACGCCACCCATTAGTCATGTATTTGGTGAATTCACCAATGAGCAACTAGGCCCAAGCTATTGCTTTAGTGGCAAACCAAGCTGCCACTCTGGTTGCTTTCAGCATCTGGAGTGTGCGTCCAAGAGAATTTAAAGGAAAAGCATTACATCCCCAAATCAACACTTTCCAAAGTAACAGTTGTTTTTCTTGTCTTGATGATAACCAAGAACTCGTCCAACGCTTATCAGGAGGCACAGAAGTTAAATTGCTCAAGGAACAAGTCCCAAGAGATAACATACCCAAGATCACGATGAAAAACAGACATTTGTCCCATTTTAATTGATATCTCCCAGAAATTATCTAAAATTGAAAAACTGAAGCCAATGAAATATTTCAGATACTGTTGGTTTTCTTATCATCTGGTGAGGTTTATTGATTGCATTTAGAAGTTCAATTGCTCACCATATCGTAGATTGCCCGTGCGATACGTGACCAATTCTCATCTATTTGGCAATTGAAACCTGCCACAATCACAACCCTCAGGAGACCTGATGATAGGCATGAGGGGAGCCACAGTTTTCAGATCACTCTCCGATGCGTTTGGCACAATGAGCAACACTGCTGTTGAATATTTCGCTCTGTAGCATTTGAAGGTCGTCCAACACTGCATAACAAAGGTTGAAATGAGAACTACAGAGGTATATTTAAGAATTTACTGCAAAACTTCACAAAAGTCAAAATTTTATGACATTATTTTTACTAATTTACAGAACACTTAAACTTGCTATCAAGGTATTGTTAACTGCACTGACTACTTCGTTGCTATCAATGTATTACCAAAAGGACTACCGGGTATAGTTTCACTGATTACTTTCTAACTTGTTCAAGGTATTATCAAATGGACCACTCAGTATTTTACTGACTACTTTCTACATTGCTAAAGGTATTCTCTAATTGACTACTACTCTACTGACTACCTCCGACCTTGCTATCAAGGTATTGTCAAATGGACTAATATTTGACTACTTTCTACCGTGCTATCAAGGTACTGTCAAATTGACTACTATTTTACTGACTACTTTCTACCTTGCTGTCAAGGTATTGTCAAATTGACTACTATTTTACTGACTACTTTCTACCTTGCTGTCAAGGTATTGTCAAATTGACTACTATTTTACTGACTACTTTCTACCTTGCTGTCAAGGTATTGTCAAATTGACTACTATTTTACTACTTTCTACCTTGCTATTGTCAAGGGAACTACTATTTTACTACTTTCTACCTTGCTGTCAAGGTATTGTCAAATGGACTACTGTTTTACTGACTACTTTCTACCTTTGTTAATCACAGTAAAATTCAAGCATGATGAAGATGACTTGAAGTGCCCTGTGTGATATCATCTTAAAATATCAAATATCAAAATATCAACTATCAAATATCACTATGCCTTCAACCTTGATTGTTCAAGATGATAGACATCCCTTCACCTCCACGTAAAATCTTTACCCTCATCTTCTCTGGCCATGTCAATATCGCATTGAAATCTAACTACCATTCCATGGCGTTAAGACCACGGTAACCCGATACATTATGCCTCCATATTCTGGTCGATAAGTCAGGATCAATAGTATAGATGTATATATTCCAGTGTCGTGTTTCAATTTTGAATGTTCACTTTTAATCTCCGCGAAAACAAATGACTCGTAAGCAGTAATGACTCGCAAGCAGTCACAAAGCAGCAAGGGGTTGATTTAAATGACTCATGTGAGGGTTTTCAAGGAGTATGCGAAATGGGTGGAAGAATGCCATGTGGTCAAGTGGTATTAGAAGAGTAAAAGTGGTCAAGCAAATTATGTCTAATGTACAATGTACAACATTCCTCTGAAGTATCAGGAGGAAGTATTACAAAAGTTTGAAAAAACAGCAACTTGCACCTTTGCATCAATATCACATTTCTTGTCTCTGTTCAAGTGACAATCCAACTTGAGATGAACTCTGGTTAACCACACAATGCCATATTTGATAAAAGCCAAAACCGTTGCCATGGTAACATGAAAGTGCACATCCTCGGTGAAATCATTTGGAAATTTATTGGAATGCCGTTAAGAATTGTATTTTTGTGTATGTAATGATGACCTCTACAGCAATTTTAACCCCTTCTGGTTGGAAGATTACAATTATGGCAAAACACCATGCATTGCAATAGACGATTCTCGACGTCTGTGCACTTCCGCCGAAATCACAACCACAACCTCGATCTGAAACTGGGTGATGTGACGCAGTCCATGATTCAGCAATGGTCAACTCTGACGAGGGACTGTCTGCGTCATGTCATTCAGCTTCAGACCGAGGTTCTGGTTGAGATTTTGGCAGAAGTGCACAGATCTTTGTCGTTTACGTCAATTTGAGAATGGTCTATAACGTTCTTTGGTCATGCAACAGATACCATAAAGCTGCATCAGACAACGCACTAAGATGCAGAAATTAGGTTAGGGCTTAAAAGTCACTCAAGTCCTTCTTCATTGACCCAAACCTCATCATCAAATAGAGAAAGCAATAATGTTTGTTCGTGGCCCCAGCCCAACTCGAAACAAATCTCCACTGGTGACATGCAGGAGTTCGCGTCACTCAAATTCCAATAATGATAAAATCACTCATCCAGAATAACTAGTCCCTAGGTCAGATCTGAAGATTTCGATTTCGTCCCTCGAACGAACTCATCAACAAATAATTGGAAAGCCAACCGACAACATCCTCGATAATGACGATCGTGCGAAAATTGGGGACATGAGAACAGATTGAAATTCATCCAAGACTAATTTCCGTAAATTTGTAATTATCAAAATTTGTGAAATTCATTTCGTGCAACAACTCGAGGGAATCATTCAGGGTTTCCATATCAGGCTCAAGTGTTAGGTTGCGATAATAGTTTTAGGCATACACTTAAAATAGAATAGCGGTAAAAATCGTTTTTGTAATGAAGTGTAACATGGCGATTATCTTAATATCATATTTGGAATCAGCAATGGGGCAACTCTAGCGTCCAATGGAAATACCCAGTAAGTCACATTTTTGGAAAAAATGAGTTAAGGCCAAATTCGTACTTTAACTAGGTATTGTTTCATCATAATAAACAATTTTTGTTTGCAAAATGTTCGCCAAAGCCTCGGAAAGACAGTGGTGGACTTACTCGGGTTTTATGTCTAAGTCATCAGAATTGTGACTTACTACGTTTTTACCTTTGCAAATTCAGCATGAAATCAGAGGTAAAACATAGCAAATTGCATTTAATCCTGTTGTATGACATGTTTTTAATTAGGAGTGTTTTCCACAACAAAACTCTTCCAAGTTGTCATTCCACATAAACCCATTTTTCTCGAAAACAACAAAATGTGACATACTAGGTATTTCCATTGGACGCTAGAACTAGACTCAGCCAGGTTGGCAAAAAGGTGACTGCTTATTGACCAAGAACAAAATGTCCAAGTACCAAATGACAAATTCATGTGGAACTTTCATGACTAAACATTAAGCCACTTTTACACTTGCCTGGTGCACTTCAATCATACCATGACTGAAATACCCAAAATCTCATGATGGTGCACAAAGTTCAGGGCATTCTGCAATCGCTTAGGCCTACCTCAGTGCTTCACGTAAGACGGGCGCAATCATGCTCGGGCCCCTGTGCGCCCACAAAATTGTTGCACAATTGATTAAGGCTTTATTTGCGACCAAAAGAGACTGGTGTTTTTTTCATTGTGGTGTTCAGCGACTTTGACCAGGTTTTCTCAGAGATCGTCACATATACAAAGAGGGATGAAAAGGGGAGATTTCCTTGTTCAAAATGAACTCCCTTTAAACTCATACCATCAAGGTTCATCTCATCATGTGATTACCGAAGTCTCTATCAACCTAACGAGGGGAAACAATGTCTTCAATATTTTCAATCATCATCCACATCCTCTGTCTAAAAGGAACAATTATCCAAATAAAATGTCTCCTCCCATTGCGGACTTAGACATAATTGGTCGTGTTCTGAGACAGTCATACCGCCAACGGTAACGGCATCAATTAGATTCAAGATATTTTACGAACTGATACATGGAGATCGCTGCCTGAAACCATTGGCGCTTTCTCCCTATCCAATTAGAATGATTTCATAAGCATGACATTAAAATATCCCTTGGCTAAGACGGAGTAATTTATACCCGAGATTGTCTTCTTAACTGTCTAGAAAGCAAAGCAAACTTCTTAAGTTCATTTTCCTCAACGTGAAATCATCCACAGGTTTGTGCACAAAATGTACAGCGACTGCCATCACCTTAGAGTGAAATGAACATTTGAATCGGCATCATTGGATTCAAATTGCTTCGATTTGATTGGCCGAGGTCAGCGTCAAAGACACGTGGTGTCCATTTTGTTTTGATTTTTTTGCAGAAATCTAAAACATCAAATTTATTAATTTGACTCTTTTTATCCCAAGGATATGGTGGAATATATTCAATATATTGTTTCTAATAAGGAGGATTGAAAAAGACAGATGAAAATTAGTAGTTTCTGAGACAGGGCCCCCAATGGGGGTTCTTTTCCACAGTTACACTGGTGGACAGAAATATTAGGACATTTTCAAAATTCTAAGTCATTTTCCTCTTATGCCTTCCTTTTGTTCCGATTAATAAGAAAAATAACTAGTGGTTAGAAACAAAAGGAAATCAAAAGAGGAAAATAAGTTAGAATTTTGAAAGTGTCCTAATATTTCTGTCCACCAGTGTAAAAGTGTCTCTCATACAATGTTAAAACTTCTTCTCCATCTTGACCCCCCTCCCTTAAGTGACTTCGTCCTTTTTTGCATGAAGTAGTTCCAATTTCTTTCCTCATGTCATCCAAACCCAATTCTGTGATCCATTACGCCAAGAAATTGCCAAATAGATCACAAGAAAAGCGTGGACACTTCGTCCAGTGGCGGGCTCGAAACATTGATTTGCGTGACCAGCGTTCCAAGACCCACTTGTTGCGGACATCACATCATCTGCTACTAATTTTCATGTCAATAGGTGAAATTATATCTTTGCTGGACAACATAACAACTCTTCTAGTGTCCATTTTGATATCATGCCTACACTCTCATAATTCCGCTGAGTTTTTTTTACTCCCTCGCCGAACATGGAGGTGCTGTTCAGATTGCTAATCTGAGATGGATGATAGGCTAAACCACTCACGGTGCTGGTTCTCTCGTCATGGCTGCCCTTCACCAAAATACCATTCTGACACAGCTGATGCACAGAATACATGTACAGTACCTGGCACAATTGACCTCCCTAAATCCGCGTACCTTCCCCGTACGTGACGAGGAAGGTAGGCTTCAGTTCATCGCGTATGGGACGGGTACGTCACGCGTCTCTGTTGCGTGACGTCGGGTGAATGACGTTACGTCTTCACTCCATGCCTTCCATGACGCTGCGCCACGTCCTCGGAAGATACGAGGACGGTACGTGCATGACGCTGCACATAGTACGCGGATGGTGCGCGGCGCGGAAGGGAGGTCAATTGTGCAAGGTACTGTACGTTCTTGGAATTAGGACTGCAGCATACGCAAATAACTCACCCTGTGGTAGAAATGTTACAATACGTAAAATCGTCTCCAAATTTTGCAAATTTTCCATCCCAACCAGGGTCTTCCGCAGGCACTTTCTAGTAGAGATCCCAGAAGTGATCTGGGATCTCTCCTAGAAAGTGCCTGCGGAAGACCCCAGTCGGTGTCGAAAATTTGTGAAATTCGGAGACGACTTTTACGTATCGTACCATTTGTGTGTCGTTCTTTGTGCTCTATGTTGGATATGTGGCAGAAATGTGTCATTAAAAGACACTAAACTCAAGGTTTTTCATCAACAAGTTGCCAGAAAGAGAAGATTCCAAAATGAGAACAGACCCTTTGTATGGCCAGAAGTCAAATAATGCTGTGCAACTCTAGTGCCAACCATCACAAGTTATACATGGTAAAATGCCACAATTAAAGAGCAGGAACCAAAATCTGGTCCAGAAGTCACATTGGCAAATCAGCAAGTTGCTTACAGGTAGAAAAGTCAACCTTTATCCAATAATCGTTCAGAAGATGATGCCAACCAGAGTGAAAAAATACCTAAGGCTGAACCAAGTCACTGGAGTGTAAGGTACAAACCTCGGTGAAGCTCCTCTGGCTCAGATAGCCGATACTATACTGGTCAAGAAGGTGTAGCCATTGGCAGCTGTGGCCTTTGACAATTGACCCAGCGGTGGCAATCAAGCAGAATGGCCAACGGTGATCATATTGGGTGAATGCTGTCTAAAATAACGTGCTTGGAAAAAGGAACCTTAGGATATGGTTGCTGTAGGACAGAAAAAAGTTTTCTCACAGGAGATATGTGAGTTTCAAAGATGATACCTCAAACTGCAAGTATCACTGATGTCCTACTTGAATGACAACCTTTCTTTTCCAATCTTACGAAATATGGATGAAGTTTTTCTTTGTCAGTACATTGCACAATTGACCTACCATTATCTGCATATCTTCTGTGTACGTCACGCGGACGGTACGCTTCAGTTCATTGCGTATGGTACAGGTGCGTCACTTGTCTCTTCTGCGTGACGTTCGCGCTGCGCGAACCGCGAACGTCACGCAGAAGAGACACATGAACCTTATGTCAAGCCCTGCACGCACCACGGTCGAATAACGTTACATCTTCACTGCGTGCCTTCCATGATGGCGCGCAAGTCCACTTGCTGAGTGGATATGATAACCACTATAGGCCAGGGGCAGATCCAGGACTTCGGGAAAGAGGGGCGTACTGTGCTAGAAACATTGAAACTGCGGTGAATTTCAAGGATTTGCTCCAAATTTCAGAATTTCACTGTCGATTTTACAGATTTTTTGGCCAAAATGGAGTGTGCACCGGGTGTGCCCCCTTGGATCCGCGCCTGTAGGCTATCACAGCTTTTCTGGTAGGTATGGTGTTCACAGATGGCAGCAGTTTGACTTATTACCTAGCCCACCCCAGTACTCTCCACTCCAAAGCTATACGCCCCACTATCCGCATCACGCCTCAAAAAGCTGCTTTTTTGCCGGAAGTCATCCCTGACGATCGCCAAGAAAGACTAGGAAACATAAACCAAATTTTAAGACATCGTCATCTTGTAGAATCAAGGGGAACACCATCTTCTTTGTGAAGAATATATCGGTACTAACATTTCAAACATACCGAAGGACTTTGATGTTCATTTCACTTATAATCAGACACAATTCTCAGGTCAGAATCTTTCCACCATTAGCATTCATTTGCTAATAATATCATTGTAGTGGGGTTCTTCCCTGCTGCTTTTGAAATACTATGCTAGGCTTTGTGTAAGTTGACCCGACCAATGGTGATTATTCTTAGGAATATTAGCCTCTGATTATGGAGTTCACCTGCAGACCTTCTTAATGACATGCAATGACACAGAAGTTACAAGTCAAAAGCTGACGAGATCATATGTTTGCCATGTATACAGATGCAGTGGAACCTCCCTTACAGGGGCATAACTGGGGAAGGGGGCAGGGGCAAATCCCCCCCCCCCCC
>NMRB01000401.1:18571-30816 GCA_002633025.1 Notospermus geniculatus
ACCAAGTTCCTATCAGCAGACAATTCAGATATGACATTTGTTCCAATCAGGAGAGGTACAAGCGTATTATACGCCGTATTGGGCACTATCAACAACAAAGTGTCCAACTTCACTGAACCTGTCGTTAAAGGAACCTCAATAAACCCAAGATATGGAAGTTTTTCTCCTGTCGCACTTTGTATTTCTAAAATATCATTCAGTGGTTGAAGCTTTATATGTGACAAATGTTTCCTGTAAAACTGTTCAGATAAAGTCGACACGACAGAGCCAGTATCAATCAGGCAGTCAACTTCTACATCATCAATCACTACAGTGGTTTCTGTTGCACTGCCCACCAGTGGGTTGTGGGGCCTTACTGTTGAGTCGACCCGCGGTCGCCCCCTCCCGCGGGTTTCTGAGAGTTTAAATCATTCTGTTTGTTTTTACTACGCCACTTATAGCAATCAGCAGCCTTGTGTCCCACTTTTTTGCAATAATTACACTTGCCCTTAAAGATAATATATCACGACTTCATTGTTTACGTTTAATGTTTGTAAACATTGGTGTTTACATTATGTTATTTTGGACCTTTGGGACATGACAACCCACCAAATTGAATGTTTTCAGTATCAAAAGAATTTCTAGAGGGGCACACCACCAACAAATTACTCATAAGACAAAGAAAAACGAGAAATAAACAAACAAAATGTAAATAAACAATGATTTTCGTGGCCCGCGAAAATATCCGTGATATATTATCTTTAAAGGGATGACGTTTACCAGAATCATTACCACTACGACGGAATTGAGACTGCCCCCCATGTTGTTCTCTGCTATCGGCGGCCCTAGCTTTTTCCCGCTCTTGCGCCTTGTTCAGGTTTGCTACCTGAGTTTCCAACTCGGTTATTTTCTTTAAGACCTGACTAAGTGTCTCCACTTCGTGAGCAGTGGACTGAGGGGTTATCTGGTTAACTGGTTTTGGTTTACTACTAATACCCATTTCCTGCTCCACTTTTCTACTAGCAACTAACAATTTATCAAAATCTTCCTCGTTATCGAACCGGTGACGTGTAGCGGCTTTGATCTTTTCCGATCTCAACCCTGACCAAAACTTCTGCCGCAACATGGCTGCAGCATGTGAACCAGTTTTATAGGAATCATCAGGACAACGAGAGAGAATTTCCCGAAGTCTACACCCCCAGGCTGTCACCGTCTCATCCGGTTCCTGGGATGCAGCGTAGAATTTCGCTAATACCTGCTCCGAAGTAAGAACCTCTCCAAAAAGTCTATCAAAATCATTCAAGAGATCATAAGGATTCAGGTCATCTCCATACTGGACTAAGCATTCAGCTGCCAAACCTTTAAGAGATCTTCTAATAGCAGTAACAATGCTCGGCAAAGGCAAAGCCATATCAGCCATCAGGCCCTTGGTCTCAGCTCGCCATCGTCGGTAGGAGACCTCCGACTTTTTATCCCCCGAAAAACTAGGTAGCCTAGGAGTACTAACGACATACCGAGTCTGACCCGAGTCAGGGTCCAACAGGGAGTGACTTGAGCGCCTCCGCTCCGCACCAATAGGTGGCAGAGGGTTCGAGCCTCCCCGAGGGGTGCTGTGAAAGAGCTGATTGGCAACTCCACGCCCCTTACTGTACTGGCCACCAAATGTAACAAGCGAAGAAAATTGTTCAGGCTGAAACATTCACCACATCAACGTGTAACTCATGGGCTGGTCTACCCTGCTTTCCCACAAGCTCACTATATACAAAGGTCCCGACTTCAGGGCCCTGCACGAGGTGAGAGACACACAAACTAATCGTGCCCCGTACTGTAAACTTGATTCTTTACACCATTATGTCCTACAGAGCCCACTTGCGCAAGTTTTTCAGGTACTCTAAGATGAGGTGACAAGATACCTCGGCCGCCCACAGAATCACGGTGGCCCCTGAGCACATCAGCATGCTCTTCATTACCAAGGTCCAATTTCACCTTTGGCCTCACCACCGGCTTAGGCGGGTCCTCGTCTTTCTTTACCTCACCAGAACTTCCCAACTTTAAAGCCTTAATTACATCTTCCCGAACCTTTGGGTCGAGGTCATTTAGAATCGACGTAATATTTTGTACAGCAGTTTGTTTTGGCTCCTCGGGAGGTTGTTCTCCCCCTTCAGCACCAAGCTCCTGATCCATTTCAACAATAGGCCTATTCTACCGTCAACACTGAACTCTAGCAATCCTAGCACAAGCAGAACTAACATCTACAAAAGAACAATAACTGAGCGACAGTCACATTGTTCACGCTACCAGGGAATGCTACGTCAACCTCAAAAGCCAATACGCTAAGCAGAATCATCGACATCCACCGCTAGACCAGAACCTGTCAACGAGACCAGAGAATTTCAGCCGATCCCTAGACAACGTACCCCAACAAGGCTAAAGTAACCAGCGCGAGCTGCTATGAAACGGTTCAAAACCGCAGAACACCAGCTTAACCACCGAAAATTCAAGACTTTTCACCGCAAGAAGTTAAACTCTACAAAAAAAACAACCTTGACTACTTGTAGGAAATAACTCTGATGATAATTACCACAGCTTCACACTTCACACTAGCAGAAACCAATCACCCCAAGTCAACAAAATCAGTAAGTTACTTGGTCAGCTAGCATACAGAATGAATGACCGGAAAAACACAAATAAGTAGGTCCATTCAAAAGATGAACAAAAATATACACTCTTTGATCAACATAATCACAGGGAAAACTAAACACAACACTCTTCCCAAAATGTAAATGAGGATCAACTTAAAATAACTGAGCTGTGTTCAAGTAATCACTATTACAAAACCCTGAAACAAAACTCAGAGAATGAGCATGCAGGCGAGACCAGGTACAACTCAAAAGTAAAATAGGCAATGGGCAAAATCAAAAGCATGTAACATAAAAGAATTTAGTGAAACAATACAACATAATACAACATAAGCGAAATAAGCAGTCCTCCAGTGTCAAACACAACAATAACTGAAACGTCCGTCTCTCAGTCTAATTGGTCCACAGCGCAGTCCATAAAGTCAACACAAACACAAGTCAGTCCCTGCGATATAACGAATCCGTCGTGGTCAGTCCAGACACTCCAACATGCAGACATGCAACGAGTACATACCGGTATACCTAACTCGCAATGCACATAAAAATCAGCTGATTTCGCGTGGCCCCCGTCAACACGCATGCGTCACGACCATAACGCCTTGCCATACCCGTACATACGGCATTTTCGTTTTCGTAACACTGACTTGGTGATTTCCTCACACATCCACGTCTAACGAACTCTCCGTACTAGCACCCGTAATTGGAACGTTCCCAATAATACGAACAGCATGCAACGATCAGCTACGATTCTCTGCTGCTACACACGACGACGAACAGCGCCTATGCCCGTTTGGCAAACAGACTGGACCACAACTGCCGAATCATTCTTTTATACTGACGAATCCTAACCAGCCAACACACCTCCACGTTTGATCCCGGCTGAGCCCCCAAATTTGTAACCGTGTGTTGCCAGTCGCTCGCGAGGGGCTGCCATTAAAACGGAACGAAGATATCAGCATGCACTACTAACGATTTATTCACACAACAGTCACAGCCAACATATACACAACCTTCTCATTTGCTGCCCAGATCTGGTCTGCCTGAACTAAATCTCTCCTGCCTAAAACACTTACAATACAAAGGCTCATTCAAACACATGACTATTATGTTTTAATCCCCTAACCATAATCCCATGGACACGACCAAGCTTGACCGCTCTGATTGGGGCTACACTATAATAGTGGTTATATGGTAATTATACATTACGCACGCCCGTAAAAGAGGTTGCACTATGATTTCGGCCGTTTTGGTAGCGAGTAGCGGTGCATACTGTGCGGCTTTAAACTGTGTACAATACAAACCAGATTATCCTAGCTTGGGTTTGATTAGTGCAAAACGCAACCGAATTATCCAATCTTGGGTTTGAAGTGAAGAGTGCATGTTTGGTCGTTAATCAGGCAAATATTCACTGATTTCATTCAAGTTTTGTCTGTATACGCATACCTGCACACAGACTGCACACACACTGTTTTGTCAGCTCATCGTGGCCTACTCGGCGTGGTCATCATGCCCACGGACGAATCCTCGCTATTACGAATTTCTCGTTAGTACGAACTTAACCCTTGGACCTTGAAGGGTTCGTAATAGCGAGGGAGCACTGTATTTTAAGCTCAGCTGACCAAAGGTCAGCGGAGCTATTCATATGACTAAATGGCTCAAAAGTCTGTCTGTGCGTGTTTCAGTCTGTTAAACTGGCACATTTCGCTGTCGTTAGGCCCAGGGGCATGAAACTTGGTGGAGTGGTAGGCCCTAGGCAGGGCTTGAAACAGCACAGAAAAAAACTGCGATTTGACCTACATTATGCCCTCCAGGGGGCGTTGTCCGTAAAATGGAAAACCTCAATAACTTCTGAACTCGTGACTGGATCATCTCTAAATTTTTATCACAGGTGTATCTAATGACGTTACATAACATATTTGAAGGGTTTTTGGTTTGACCTACTTTTCAAGGTCGCAGAGGTCAAAGTTCAGAATTTTGCCTTTTGGTGGCACGTTTCGTAACCACTGGCGTTATCGATCTGAAACTTGGTACATATATACCCCTAGGTCAGATGACCTATGACACCAAGTTTCGGTCCGATTTGATTCTTGGCTTGGCCACCAGATGGCCCAAACCAAAAACAGTAAAAGTGCAATAACTCCTGAACTAACAAATGGATCATCTCCAAATTTTTATCATAGGTGTATCTAATGAGAATACATAATACATAAAACGGGTTTTTGATTTGACCCATATTTTTCAAGGTCACAGAGGTCAAAATTGTATAAAAGTAATGAACCTGTCACAGTTCGCCATTATTTCACTGAGCGACTTCATAACTTGACCAACCGTGTATTAGAGGGGTGCCTTCAAAAATACCAGCCGCCAGGCCGCCAGGTGGCATAACCGAAAATCATCAAAGTGCTATAACTCAGGGGTGACTTGACCCAGAGTGCTCCAATTTGATATGTGGCTCCCTCTGGATAATCTACATGTATATGTGCACATTAAGTTTCGACCCGATTGGAAGTCCAATATGGCCGCCAGGTGGCGTTACCGGAAAGTCATCTGAGTGCTATAACAAGTTTTGACCATAATCATATTACCCAGGAACACTTTGAGCAATCAACCTGAATTTTTTGTGAGGGTATGTTGCTTTGAGTTGAAGGTTCCTTTGGATTTCCACAGTGTAACCTATAATATTTCCTTGATAAACATTACAAAGGTGAATAATTCGTAAACGTACTTGTCTTCTTTTCCCCTGTTACAACCTCTTGGGTTAGCAGGTCATAGTCAGCTGAGCGCAAGGCCCATGGGCCTCTTGTTTGGCATGAGTGTACACTCATGCAGGTGAACACATGGTCCATGGACCATTTCGTTACCAAATGGAAGGATCTAACTGTGACATAAATTACGAGAAAAAAAATACACTCTTATTTCAGCATTTGGGCCAAAATTCATTGTTTTCCAGTTGCCGGCGCCACCCCTGTGATCTACTTTCTCTACCAACAGTAGCCAGATAGCAAGCTACCTCTAGGGTCCCTTTAAATATCACATTCTTTAAGCCTGCAAGACACTTCGCCAGCTCGGGGGTCAAGTGGCAGGGATTGATGCTCGAGTTGGAGTATACTCTGCGGTGTTGGGCGTACATGTACGAGTTGATGCTCGAGTTGGAGTATACTCTGCGGTGTTGGGCGGCCATGTCGATTTAGAGGAATCAGAGGAATCGGAGGAATCAGAGGAATCGGGCTGGAATCCAGAAAATCACAGTAAGATAAAATATAAAATTATCAGAATAGTTAATTCATAACATTTCCTTGGCTTTTCCTTGTTATAATAAACTCATCATCATCGAGGTTGGTGATAAGACAGTTAAAATGACTTGAGGGCCGAAAGCCAGCACTTTAGGAGAAAAGGGCCGAATTGCAAGTTCCACTAAAGCTGTTATGACGTTTACACAACCACGTGGCTGTGTTTATATATTTAGTACATGATATTCATGTGGTCGTGTGTGACTGATGGGCTGCAGACTGAATTTTCCTCTGATTCCTCTAAATCGACATGGCCGTGTTGGGCGTACATGTACAATACCCAATGAATGTCAGCAACCGTTCAAATACTTATCAGACCGGGGTAACATCTGAGAGTGTTTCCGTATGTCAGTGTTCCCTTTATTGTTTGTTCGATCTACAGGTGCTTCTGTGTGTCCCATCCCCTATTGTCAAGTCGATATTTCCGACAGACAATACGGTATGGCAACACTCACAGATGGGAACATTCAAAAGCGTTCCATTGTCTTGATCGTAGGCGGTCTGTGGAGTTGAACTTACGGCGCTTTTTGACGCTTGCTTCCATACCCTTGCACATTACCTGGCGCAGAAAAGCCTGTTAACACCCGGAGTTGTTGCCTCGGGTGCTACCCGCTTTTCAGCGACAGAGAAGATCAGCAAGATTTCAATACGTTAGCTACAGGACGCATCAATAGCCGAGGTTACACCTATTCAAAATCCCCGTGCTTTTTGAGACACGCGGTTTTTCCGAACCAGAAAAAACACGGCGTTGACGCGGCGAGCAGTTACACTCAGTACTAAAAGTGCGATTAGTAATAAGTTCCGTATCCCGTCGATAGGGGGACTGCATGTAGGCAATTCTCTGTCATACAGTGGCTACTGGAGGCGTGAAATATCCTACACGCATGCGCATGACTCATCGATTTGCATCGCCGTCTGTCGCCGGGTGCTTGGAACTACAAATAAACACGGGGATTTCGCGGTTACACTACATAAAATCCCCGTGTCTAAATAACCCCGGCGTTGCCGCTTCGAGCTCGCTGGGGCTAAAAGCAGCATCCGCGGGGAAAGCACGGGGATTTATGTAGTGTAACCACAGCTAATGTGATATCTTTTTATCAAACCCCCAAAGTGCAATATAGCCTAAGTCCATACCATGCTTATTTTCAATGATGTGAACAAGGGAGATCCAATTCGATGTGAAAGGTGGTGTATTGGGCCGCTTCGCGGCATACTCGGGCAAGAAAGCATCTGCTACTAATGACGGACTCTGTGATTCTTTCATTACATGGACAATGGGGGATACTATGGCCCGTCAGGACACGTTCCATTCAATGTTAAAAAACAAGGGTCTTATACAGCCTGATATAGAACATCAACGCATTAACTGCTGCATTACCTGTGCTGTACTATGCATGAAAATGAAATGTACATCCTTCGTTACTCTTGCAGTCGAGAGAACGTCCATCTGTCAATTAAGTAAAAAAAGGTATGAGTGTATGAGGACGAAAGACGCCTTCAGATACGCTGGTGCTAAGATGTACCAAAAAAAGGTATCCTTGTTTTGATGTTAGATTTCTGGGGCCTGTTTCATAAAGTGACTATGGTACCTTTAAAGCGAATTGATATCGAAAAAAAATTATTTAGCAATAGAATTTGAAAGGGACGAATTTTCGGGAAAAATGTAAACAGACCTCTCCAGAATGTAAACAAAGAAATGTTCGTGCATTCTGATTGGCTGAAATTTTGTGTTTACAAACACCAGCCAAATGTAAATAAAATCCGCTATCAATTCGCTTGAACCAAATGGAAAATGCATTGAGTTAATGGTACCATTAGCTTAAAGTCACATTATGAAACGGGCCCCTGGTTTCAAACACGTCAAATTGTCCCAACTGTACATACTCTTTAAGGGCGAGCCAACGTTTTGAATTTTTGAAACGTGGCCAGGCGTTGTAAATAAAAGATGTCAAAATACCATAAAAGTACAAGATATATGACGGAAATGAAGGCACCTGCGGTGTCTATAAGTCAAACGGAATTGGGTGAGATGTATCTTGGAACGCACTAATTAGCTAATAAGTTGGAACAAAAGACTAGTAATCAGTACACTTTCCCACGAAATGGTACATTTTGAGGATCAAACGACATGTGGATCATGAAGTTCGAGTTTTTTTCTATTTAGTCCACCCATTTTGACAGCAATATTTTCAACAGGTATAGAGTACTCGACATGTGATTTCTATGAATGCTGCCAGATTTTCCAAAACATTCAACATTTTACTTCCTGCTTGTCCTTTTTGTACTGAGCGTGTACGGTGTACATGAAGAGCATGTCAGGACACCCTCGCCACCCCAGGTTCTATGGGTTTGTGACATTGTTGCCACACCTTCAGTGTGTCATTTACATGCTAAATTGTACCTGTTTTTCGTGTTTGGTGAATTTCTTTGTTTACGATTACGGTATGTAATGTAATTAAGCTGTAATCCTTGGGACTTTCCTCATTTTCTGTGTCTATAAAGCACAGTGATCACATTGGACTATAAAAACAGTCAACTGGGGGTGTCTTTATTGCTTTTCTCAGAGGGGCCTGGATTGAAGCAATATGAAAATTTACAATGACAGCTCGCCCTTAAATTCCGGAAACTCCTCGACCCAAGCAAACACATTGCATATCTCAAAAGAAATTAGATTTCGTAGAATGAAAGTGGTGGAATCTGCCAAGCGAATACATGCGAATACACGGACAAATCTGATCTCCTCGTGGCCGGCAACGACCATTTACCAGACGGTAACCGCGGGTTGCCGAAAATCTAACATTTTTGTTTTCTCACCACGAAACTTTTTGTAGTGGCCACAAGACCACTGAGTTGTGAAGTGGGCTATGGGTAGGTGTAACGTGTGAAACAAAACCCCTAGTATCAACTATAAAAATGAAGACCCTACTACAGGGTGGGCAAAAAAATGTTACCAATTCTGATTGTGCACTACTTTTTTATGTGTGGATATTTTTCAATTTTTTTTTCAGAAATCTGTGTCAGAAGCATGAAATTTTTGTTTCATACTATTAGACTCCTGTTAAGTCACCATTTCTGAGCACGGTTCAATAATTAATGACGTGCTCATTCCACGCACCCCGTTACTGAATCATGTTGCCTCGGAGTACCAATATTGTCGTTTGACCTTGCACACTGTGGCCGGCCACTGTGTCCTTTATTTTCATCCCCAACTTTCCCTTTTCCCTGAATTTGTCCAGGCGACCCCTGAATGTTAGTCTGCTGGGTGCATTTCTCCTGCAGAAGTCCCTCCTGAATATTGTCACTAAGTGAGGACTACTGATTTCGTCGCAAAATACACCTCCACAATCTTTACCCTCTCTTGCACTGAATATCGAGTTGTTGGATCCATTGATGCTTTTGGAGGAAAATCTAAGGCTTCAACTATGATTCAGCTGAATTTGAGAGAAATATGTTAATTTTTGTAGAAATGACAAGAATTTCATAATTTAAAATGGTAAAAAAAATTTTGGCCCACCATGCAGGCGTATTTTGCGACGAAACCAGTAGTCCTCACTCAGCGACAATATTCAGGAGGGACTTTCGCAGGAGAAAAGCACCCAGCAGACTTACAATCAGGCGTCGCCTGGACAAATTCAGGAAAGCGGGAAAAGCTGGGGATAAAAATAAAGGACACAGTGACTAGCCACGGTCTGCAAGGTCAAACGACAATATTGGGACTCCGAGGCAACATGATTCAGCGACGGGGCGCCTGGATTGAGCACGTCGTTAATTATTGAACTGTGTCCAGAAATGATGACATAACAGGAGACTAATAGTATCAAACAAAAATTTCATGCTTCTGAGACAGGTTTCTGAAAAAAAAATTGAAAAATATCCACACATAAAAAAGTAGTGCACAATCAGAATTGGTAACATTTTTTTGGCCCACCCTGTATAAAACAAAGACCCTTCGTTTTATAGCTGAGAAGGTCTTTGTTGTATAGTACTAGTCCTATGGTCTTCGTTTTATATTTGATAGGGCCTTCGTTTTTATGTGATACGGTCTTTGTTTTGCAGTAGGATGTTCATTATCGCAGAGAGAAGATGCGAAACAACCGGGCTTTTAGTAAATTTTCTTTGACCAGGGCTGGGTTGTTCAAACAATCGGACTTTGTGCTATTTTGGCGTTATCTGCAATGGGCTTAACTGATGGACTATAACAACAAAATAGCATTAGTGACAAATACTATTTTGAACACCCGGGCCCAGGACTGTATTTGTTGTCTGTTACAAGAATAAAGGTTTAGAATTCAATTAACAGCGCGCCGCCATTCTTTTTTACCGCCAAGGACGGAGCCTCCGCATTGTACCTCCATTCCATACGAAGAAGGAACCAGAACGCTTTTGTTTTTCGTATCATGATTCCCGTCCATGGATATATATCCAGTATACGGAATATCCCATTCCCTGGGAAAGGGTCATGATTTTCAGTTTACAAAAGCGTAAACAGATCTACGGACTTCTGTATAATACATCGTATTATATACATTTAACTGGGTCTACGAAGGCCGTTTGGCGTGACAGTTTCGTAATCCTCTTTGTTTTAGATACGTTCAACAAAATTACAGACATAAAATTGTTTAATATCCCTGCAGGTAAAATGATAGGCCGTCTGACACTTCCACCGCTAAAAGAGAAATGCATCGCTCCTTACCTTGTAGAGGATATTGACCCATTCTCTACCATTAATATGGCCGTCTTCGGATTCCTTTGCGCTTCAAAACCTTGGAGCCGTTTTACAGATGACCTCACGCTGTCAATGTATAATACTGTTTTTAGTTACAAGGATGAAGACATCGTAGTATCATTGATCCATAATAAAACTATTAAGATCTTGGCCGGGGCCAAGCTTTTTTTTCCTCCGATGTGGAAAGCATTTATCTTTGGCGATTACCCATCGACTGCCTTCACGATTAATACCTGTGATAATAAAGGATGCATGCTTGCGGTTATTTATGATGTATACTTGGGTTCTGCAGTAAAACAATCGGCCTATGTACGCGTGATTCATGAAAAACATGCATTTTTTATGTTGTCACCAGACCGATTCGGAATTATTCTTGCCTGTAAAAATAAAGTAACGCACACGCTTGTCATCGATTGCGCCCCAGCTCATTCACTTCTGACAGCCCCAAAATACGACAAGTTCAGAGAGGATAAAATAGAACTTCCAATAGCCTGTGTTTCGCTCTACCGGTACCCTGGCAGACGCAAGGCGGTAATCGACCAGCACATGAATATTGCTCATTTGTATCTCAACAAAAACAATGGGGTTACCCTCCAGATAAGGTATTTTATGGTCAATAAGAATTAATTATATCGAAAACGGTGACTTGCCACTGAAGTAAGTGCCACTGCGTACCTTTTCACCTTGCATCCAATCACTGTGCATGACAATAGGAGGGTCGTGTTTTCCTATTTGCATCGACCTTAAAAACATGTCAGTTCCTCAGCCACGTAAATCTATACAATAAAAGGGAAAGTGCGATTCTTTGTCCGCTATGCACTGAAAACCGTTGGTATTTAGTGCATAACGGTCATGTTCAACGGATAGGGTATCACTCATAGATGGTTTTGCACAAACTAGAGCCATCCTGTGATGGCGCAGATTCGTCTCCATTTGAAAGTTATGAAATGGCATGCACAGCGGCAAAATAGGTGGGCAGGGTCCAAAGGGTACTTTGGGTACAAATATACCTAGTACCCTAAAGAAATTTGAGGGTACGATATTTGAGGGTACGATATAGTACCCTCAAATGAAATGGTCCATGGACCATGTGCTCACCCATTTGGACATAATAGTGTAATGACAGAGAGAGGTATATCAGTTATATGAGCAATCTGGGTAAGTCATTCCCAAGTTGTAGGACTTCAATGATTTTCAGTTTGTGCCACCTGGCGGCCATATTGGATGTCCAATCGGGCGAAAACTTCACATGCACATAAAGGTCATCTAGAGGGAGCCACATAGCACATTTGAGTGCACTGGGTCAAGTCGTTCCTGAGTTATTGCACATTTGATTATTTTCGGGTTACGCCACCTGGTGGCCATATTGGAACCTCAATCAGGCCGAAATTTGACGTGCTTGTAAAGGTCATCTAGAAGGAGGTACATATCAAATTTGATCGCTCTGGGTCAAGTTGTTCCTGAGTTATAGCACATTTGATGATTTTCAGGTTACGCCACCTGGCGGCCATATTGGAAGTTTAATCAGGCCGAAATTTGTCGTGCTTGTAAGGGCCATCTAGAGGGAGGTAAATATCAAGTTTGAGCACTCTGGGTCAAGCCGTTCCTGAG
>NMRB01000401.1:31629-45985 GCA_002633025.1 Notospermus geniculatus
CCCCCCCCCCCCCCCCCGTTTGCCAATGCCCCATACGCAAGACTGATCGAATAAGCCGCCACGTGACAGTGGAGGGTAAACATGTCTCTCTGTTTTTGAGTGTCCGGTAACAATAAAGCGAGCACTTTCATAAGGGATGCGTTCTCATTCATTACACCTGGAGGAGTTAGTGTAAAATGCAAGATAATGTTTTCCTCTTGTAAAGTGCTTAGAAAATGCTTTTAGCATTCAATTTAGCACTAAAATATAATAGATATTATTATTATTATTATTATTATAGTGTCTCAGCATTTATCTTTACGATACGCATCCAATTAATATATTATGTGTTCAATTTTTATAGGACAGGCAACTTCTTTCATTCAAGCGCCGCCGACCATCTAACATTTCTCCTCATGTGGTTGTATCGAAAAGCGATTTTTGGAGGTTCGCACAGAGTCTTGGAAGGTTAGTTATAATGATATCCCCATCAACCACACCATTCTATCAAGTTACAACTTATGGCATTGGGCGAGAATATTGTAAGGTAATGTACAACCTCACATTTTCTACGTTTAACCAACGCATAATTGGGATTATTTTTGATATGTATCAGCAATACCTCGTGTTTTATTATGAAAGCAGTTTGAAACATTACTCTCGTGTGTACCAGCTCGTCGACACCGAACACGGAGGACGTTTTATTAACCTTGCCATACCAAGGAGTGACAGTTGCTATTTTGCAGGGAAATTTCATGAAATTAGCATAGCTGTTGACTCCATGTTTCTTGTTTTTTGTACGACTCATAATGACGTTAGGGCAACGATCTACGAAATAGCCGAATCTGTCGAAGATGGCTCTCTTAAAATGAAACTTCGGAACGGAACCACTGTCCCAGTGAAATCTGCTCATATGATACTTTGTCAAAATATATACGTAACCGATGGGTACTCTGCAATTATAGTTTACGTCAAAGGGAGCCAATATCGCCCGAACGTTTACTTCTTCAAAAATACACAAGTCCTTTCAAGGTATAAGGGTAGAGGAATTGTCATAACGTTTGATATATCATCTAAAACACTGTTGTTGTTTAGTGTTCCTGGTTCTCTTGGCCTTGGATTTAGGGAACTCTACCAATGTAACGACAGTTTACCAGTATTTCAGGATGTTGTTGTGGCCTTTCATCGTGCACTAAAAGATACTGATTCGTCACATTATCATTTCCATCCTTTAGATAAATACTTCATCCATTTCATAACGGGTCCGAAACAGGCGAGCCCGGATTTTGATGCTCATTTTGTAGCAGTTGACATATATAATGTATTGTAGGGCGAAATTTGACGTTTTAAAGCGGCTGCTAGAAGTTCATATACCTAGAATTTCAGCCAGCACAGATCAGATGCCTACGTTTTGCGTACAGGCAGGAAAACTACTGGCAATTTACTTATGAATGGCAGTGGACCAGTTGACCTGAGTTAATCAGTGATAAAATATTTGAGGAGTACATCAACAACAAATGCCTAAAAATTCTTGAAATCTTCAGCCGTTTGATGTAGCCGTCACAAGTTCCTGATTCTCTGCACATACAGGGTGGTAATAAAACGCACAAGCATACTTCCACCACCCTCAGTCCCAAACCACTGGTATAAATGAATAGAGAACATTAGAAGAAAAATAAGACTAAAGCCTAGTCTACACTACCCGAGAATGCATCGCCGATGGACCCCGGACCGCGAACACAGGTTATTCGCGGTGACCCACCGCGAATAACCTGTGTTCGCGGTGTCACCGCGAATACCCGCGAACGTGTCTACACCTGATGAGTACTTGCGGCTACTCCCTGCCCTCCTATTGGCTCCCGGCCGGTGACCTCATTCTGATCAGCTACATCCGGGTCACCACGCCAGCTGCCACTGACCGCCGATGTCCCCGGGAAGGTGTCTCCACTGTTCGCGGTTATTCCCGGCCATTCGCGGCATGCCTGCCAACTCGCGGGCGGCGCGATTGCTTCGCGATTTTTTCAACATGTTGGAAACGGCCGCGAATGCCCGGGAACACTCGCGGGGTGTTCGCGGGCATTTCCATTCGCGGTCATTCGCGGTGCCGTGTCTCCACTTGGCCCGCGAATCACCGCCGATCACCAGCCGAGTCACCGCGAGTGTACTCGCGGTGACACTCGCGGTGGTTCGCGGGGACTCGCGGGCCAAGTGGAGACAGGCCTTAAGATAACTCGATTCGGTCCAGTACTTTTACCTCGAGAGTTATTATTTTGTGAAGCGAAGTCAGTGGTCTTTAATCTAACTAACTTACCGGTAGCCTAGCTGTGCCATAAAATGTTAAGTTGTTGTTGTTCAGTTTAAAAATAACATTTTCATGTTCTTCATGTAGCTGTACTTTATTTTTGTTTGATTTTTCCACAGGGTAATCCTTTGGTCAGTTACAAGGCTACGCTGTTGTGTATGCTCTCGATTGTTCTGTATGGAACAATTCGCCAAGGGCCTCGATCTTGCTTTACCAAATAGGGTCTGCAGATCGAACCACTCGAATGCGTCGGGATATCCTGGTGTCTTCTTTCTTCTAGAAAGATTCTCCATCCAATGCCATCAGTAGTTCTGAGCTCTGGGTAGTGGAAGTAGATCTATGCTTGTGCATATTTTTACCACCCAGTAGCCTACGCAGGATATATACATCATTCTCACCGACCTGCGGGCTCTTATCAAATTAGTCGATACCTATAAAAATGTACTTTGGTAGTGTGCACTGACAATCAGGTAGCCCTCGACAGGTAGCCCTCGCTGATAAGCGATAGTGCCCAATTATGCCTACACACTTCAGACCTGAAAGTACATTTAGCTTTCCAGGGAAATAAATCTCCCCCGAATACTTTACTTCTCGTCTTTCATGGTATGCATTACACAATGCATGATACATTCAGCTACATGAACAAAACTATTCGTTTTTTTCTGAATTCTTGCAGGTTATGATAATAAAGAAGAAATATGAAAAATGAAATATGTGAAATATTGGAAGTACTTTGCACTGGTTGATGATACTTTGTGAGACGTCGGTGCTGAAATGTTCCATAACACTTGCACACTTTTTTTCATGTAATGCGCCTCTTGCACTTCTGTTATTTATTTGTATAATACGTGTAGATCAATTACGAAATAAACATACCGGTATATAATAAACATACATGTATATGTTGTGATAGATCTTGACGAACTTTATCAACTATCAGGAGCCTGAAACAATTTTCCTGGTCCCTTTAAGGGTGCCTTTGTTGCGTTTTAAAGTTTTGTTTTCAATTTCTGCAGTGGACATAGCAATAACTGTGTCCTTGGAAATGGAAGCTTGGCAGGGCGACCCTTTGACGAAACGTGTTTTTCCCAAGGTCCTGATGTTTTATTTTTTTGAACATGTGCACGTGTACATCGGACAATATCATCATAGAACCAGTGCAACCGGAACACCAGGACCAAATCCCGCGAGATATTGCGAGACTTGGGTTTGGGATTTAGTCCCGGAGGAAAAATCACCGCCGCCATCTTGAATATCTTATTGCGCCCCCACCTATAGCTGGGATAGTGATGCGGCGACCGAACCACCTGGATCTACTTTCAGACTACTTTGACTCATCCACTAGAAGATATAGTTCGGTGAAACTCATCACTTTTGTGTCGAAAAAGAACCTAACGATGGCAGTTTTGGGTTAATTTAATACAATATGACACGCAAAAGTGAATTTTACTAAGATTTTGCGAGTTATTGTGCGTTTTTGCTCGGCCAAATCAGGATTTCCCCGGGATTCCCGCCATTATGCCATACAGTACAGAATGTACAGTGCACTGACATGCATTTCGCTGTTCTGATGCTGTGCGTCGACTGTGCGTTTGCCAGATTCCCAAAACAATAAAATATGCTATTATGGGTTTTCTTATGTAAATATGCGAATAAATTGACTTTATATATTTATTTCATCTGAAACCATCATAAAATACAATAAAAGTAGCAAATATTTATCAGAGAAATGTCATTTCTTTAGAACTACTTTTACCGCGGAAGTAGTTCTTCCACACCGGCGCTGTGAGGCGCGACGCATCACATAACCCTACGCAAATTGGCGGATTTGACTGTTGTTCGTCAGGGTCACAAACCGACGCAACGTCACCAGGTTTTTTGGAGGCTTGTGCCCTGTTGTTCAGGTTGAGAACCAGTGATGTCGTATTTCAACGGCCTTGAGATCTCCATCCATTATGATTAATGGCTGAATGCTACACTTGAGAGTACACTTCTACAAATCGTAAAGCATTATTTCTGTCGTATTCGGGCTGGTAAGCGAAAAGCACCACTATTTTACCATTCGGAGCGAATTCTGGTGTCATGCTGCTCATATCTACTATCCTTTCTCGTTTCACAGTATAAATAATCATTTCAGGTTTGAAAGAACTAGTTATAAACAAGGGTCTTATCGTCTCACAGTTCTCGTCGGGGCCCAGAAATACATATCTGTATCCATATTCTGTATTTTGCATGTTACAGTGAAACAAAGTTTGATGCTGTCGACTCCATTTTGAACCACAAGGGCTTCCACGAATGAAGTACGATGTTCCAGCCGTAACTATCTCACCGACATATCCGAGTTTCGATCGAAAAAGGAAGAAACCGGGTTTGATTAACTCGCAGTCTAGGATCACATCACTTTCAAAAGTGAATACACGATATTTAATAGCGTCGCATGCGTAAGGCAGTTTCAGGCGAACTGTATTTGACAACACGACCAATCTTCTAGCGTTAACCAGTGACATCGTGTGGAAATTTGCTGTTCCACTCCCTGGAGAACGATATCTGCAGGTGAACATAACTTTGTCTTTTTGAAATACAGGGGGTTGTATCATCGGTGAACGATGGCAACGGTCGTATTTCGGTAAGTGCATGATGTGTGTGACTGATTGATTAAACATATCGAGAAGTTGACATGTCATTTCACCAATTTTAGTATTAATTATAAAAACTAAAAACCTATCATTGTATAATTTCTTACACAGTACATAAGAATTTTTATATTTCACCAAGCGCTGAAGTTTTAACTTATCATTTTCAAGATTGTACAGTCTAATAGTGTTCGAGAATATACCGCCGTTCTTATTTATTAGTAAATACCCTGAAATCCTGTCATACCACCAGGTATCCCGACCAGCGCGAAATTTAAAAGCCGGCTTCAGTGAAGTCCTAGACATTCGTTTGTAAAATATGACTTCTTTCTGTTTCGAGCAGAACAAAATGGTAATTATGTAGTAACAAATAGCAAACACCACTGATTTCCAACAAAGTTTGGTCGGTATGCCGCAACAGCATGTACTCCTTTTTTGTACGTTTTATTGTAATTACATGTATGTTATCTATAAATACATAGTCAATTCTTTATGAAGTATTTTCCTGAAAAGACCTGATTAATGAATAGAATAGTACTTTGATAGTACATGTACGGTAAGACTTTCCTTGCAATGTCATGAAACTTGTTTCGCTACATGCCGCTCATGTACTATTTTTAAACCAAACTTCAGACAAACATTACGAATCATACACGGATTTCTGAGAGTCTGTTTTGTCTGAGCCTAAAGAGGGCAAAACAGATTCGGACAAAAAAACGTGGAATTGAGAGGGCTGACGTCATTCGGGCGGTTCGCTATTCCATTGAATAGATATACACCTCTTTCAGCACTGCAGTCCCACTTTGGAATTTCCGGCGGCGAATTTCATACACGCTGCCGGCTGCGTCAAATCCAATATCGTCAGGGCGTTGATAGTCCTGCAGCTGTACAAAGGACTGTGTCAGGAACCTCCCTGTGTCCCCAGAGTACAGTTTATTGCTTCCTGTCCCGATGATAGGATCAAAGTCTAACCCGTTTAAGTGTGAAATAGGGCCGTCATAAGCGAATACGTATTGAAAAGGCGAACGTGGATGACCGTAAATTATTAAATCGTTTTTCATACCGGTACTGTATTTTGCCACAAGACGTTTTGAATAAACTTTAGCTGCCGTTTTTTGGAATAGCGTTATCGTGCAGTGCACTTTTAAATGTGACCCAAAACAAAGAATGTAGTCTGATATCAGCCTCGCATCTCTACAATGTCGAAGCGACAACCGCGTGCCGTCCTGTAAACATATTTGTCCCAATCGGTCAGCCACGTCATAGACCATCGTCATCTCTGTCAGATAAAAATGACTTGTCTCCTTAAAAAAACTCATCAATGCCTGCTTCTTCCAAATCTGTAAACTAAGCCGGCCTGTCTTTACATAATAATGAAAATCTCTCCCCAGGGAGTTTCTGATGTACTTTTTTTCCCTATCGTTAAGGTATATTGAACCAATAATCTCCGTGGTTAGGTCAAAGACTAAAATATCCGGCTTCATGTTAGAGGTGAAGAAAATGAAATTCTGATAGATTTGGAAATTTTGGCAATGCAGCTCTACTTCATTCTCAAAGGAAACCCATATATTGCGCGCTATGGTATATTCCAGTTTTGTTTTATTGAACTGAAATAGTAGGATGTTTGTTTTTGACACCGCAATAAGGAAACCTTTTGGGTAGCTGAAAGTATGGAGATAGCGGTATTTTATATATGGTATTGGTGGTACAATGCGAGCTTTATGTGATGGCGTCATCCTCAAAATCTTTGGCTACAGTATTCACGGTGGAGAATCGGCAGCCGCCTTTCCGAGTATTTCGTTGCGGCAGCAACCCTCTCCGAGTCTTATCGTGCACATCACCGAGTAAAAATGGCGGATGTTGCTGAAACGCCGACAAAACTGGTGGTTTTATATCTCCTACCTCCGAGTAAGTCTTTTATGATCCCATCGAGGCTATTTTAATTTGTATACTCCATCGTTCGGTAGAAAGTTATCAGGCTTTAAGCTTGCAATCGGCTGTATGAAGTGAAACTGTTGGGAAGGTTGTCCTCGGACAACATGCCTCTTTTAGTCAAGTACAAACTCTAAAGTGGTTATCTTCGTGATCATAATTAAGTTTTAGTCTTAATCTTGGAAGAAACAAGGCGTCTGCGAGATAAAAAGGCTAATACAGTAGTTGACTAAAATAGGCCTTTTTCGTCCGAGGATGATGTGATTGACACAGGCCAGTGGATTTTAGGCAGATCGGCAACCATCCCAACAATTTCTCTGGTATATTATACAGATTGGGCAGTCAACCGTGAATTCACCCAGAACTGAACTTCTAAGCTAAATTCATTTATGACCTGTTCAACATTTCAGAATAATTTTTTGTTTTTATGACACTTTGATCTTTATACTCCATCACCTCAGAATCTTATCAGTGTACTTATTTGAATAACATATCAAAATTTGATTTCAAAAGTGGTATCAAAAACAGGTTTTGCAAGTTTGAGCAAGCCATGGCTTGGTAGAATTGCAACTTTAAAAATGCAAAATATGCTGCAAAACATGGGCTATCACATACACTTTGTGGTATGTTGAAAAAAAGATGCACTTTAAAATTAAATTGAATTGAATGATTTTCAATGCCATTGTGTCAACTTTAAACGTCATTTTGAGGAAATTGAGGAATTTGTTTGAAATACCACAACTGACGGCTACTCGATCAGTGTTCTAAGAAGATGGGACAGTTTGTTTTATTTCTGTACGTCTATCCATTGGTTGCACATATCCATTTTTCGAAAATGTTTCTCTGTTTTCACTTGGTATCTCCAATCTTCCATCTTGGATGTCCAAGTTCGAGGTGACTGTTGTTATAGCGGTAAACACGTACCAGGTAACTGTTGTTAAAGTGTAAACATGTTAAGCCTCAATCAGTTCTTTGACTAATTAGCACCTTCGGCCTGGCTGTATTTGTAGCCGCATTGACTTGTATAGGCATGTATGTTCTATATAGTCAGTAAGGTCAGCACTAGAATACGCCTTCATGCAAAACTTCCCTCCAGCGTGTCTTCACACTAAAAATTCCTGAGACAGAGGGGAAAAGATTGGTGCATACATGTACAGTCTTGTTAAAAAATAAAAAGACAGTGATGTTTCCTATTCTGCTGAGAGGATGCCAGTGGTCATTTGTGGGCAGGATTGCCCTTTTTATACACAAAAATATGTTGCCTAACTGATGACATACCAAATTTAGGATTTGTGGCAAATATTAGAATTTCAAAATATCAAGAAAAAACACAATTTTTAAAATCACCAATTTTCATTTCAAAATTTGCTTGATATTAATCTCTGGTGATTTGCAAGAAATTCTGTGAAAAAAGTTTCGAAAAATCTCTTGTCGTTTTCAAGAAATATCAAAATATCATCAGACAAACATGCCATATTTTTGGGGCATTTTAAGACTTTCGTTAAATTCTCCATCGTTGAAGTAAAAATGATGGAATAATCAGCATGAATTTTTATGTTATGATGATGAGTGACTGTTGACGAGAGAAAAATATGGGAACTATCAAATTTGGCAAAATATCAAATTCATAAAAACTGATGATATTCTGATACATGTATTATATCTGGAAAATGAGAAACGATTTTTAAAAAGTTTCTTCACCGGAATTCATAGGATCGACTGGTGAATGATATCACGCTGATTTTAAATTCTAAATTCGGAATTTTGAAAAATGAGGTTTTTTGATATTGATATTAAGTTGGGCGTAGAACCATAGTGTTTTAATGAATTAGGAGAAAAATACATTCACTTTTCATAACTTTTTAAAAATCTTCAAATTTTAGATTTTCCTTCTTACGTGTCTTATGCCTGAACTGACTAACATCCTGCAACTTTTCCATTTAAACATATCTCTTTTGGTATTTTGTAGCAATAAATCCCACTCGAACAGTCAAGTGGGCCAAGACAGCCCCTCTTTACAGATTTTGTAGTCTGAAATCTAGGGATTGAATAAGGGAACGAATGATTGAGTTGATATGGTCAGCTAGCTAAGGACATTTTAATGTGTGGGTTTCTAAGGTGGTTGCAGCAAACAACAACCATCGGAAAGAGCCTACACTTGGGCCCTTTTTATCACATTATAATTAAGAATGGGTCCAAGCCAGAATCGAAGTGACAGGTGCCAAAGTTTCCATTTCAACAATCACAGGCCCCAGCTTGTATCTAAAATGATATGTGTTTCTCGCAGGGAGTAATTGTTAACTGTTCATCAATCAACTTAACTTGTAAATAATTTTCAATCACCATTATCTTGTAAATATAATTTGTACGGTAAAAATATTGTTTAGAGGCTTTTGCTTCTTCTAAAGTAAGCCTGTATAAGGCCTACTCTTGCTCCAAACGTATTGTACCAAAAGAGCAGAAGTTTCGCACATCAACCAATCTTGTTGTGTGCGTTATTGTGTAGATCACAACTTTCTCCTCCATCCCCTACATATACTGCCAGTACAGCACTACTACAACATATTTCTACAGTGAGTTTGCACATGTGAATACCATTCAAAAGATCAACTGTAAAAATCACACCTCATGGAAATGTGCCCCTCCTCGAGACAATAGTGTTTGATTAAGCTGTAATCCTACCAGGGATCACTTTCTAAAAATAGTTTGCAGGAGAAAAAGCTCTTGGCCCAGAAAATGCTACGCTTGATTGCCCAAAATTTAGAATATACCAGAGTTCACTTCATACAGCCGATTGCAAGCTAAAACCCTGATAAACTTTCTACCGAACGATGGAGTATACAAATTAAAATAGCCTCGACGGGATCATAAAAGACTTACTCTCAGGTAGGAGTTATAAAACCACCAGTAGAGTTTTGTCGGCGTTTTCTGTCTCATCAGCGACATCCGCCATTTTTACTCGGTGAGGTGTAAGATAAGACTCGGAGAGGGTTGCTGCCGGAACGAAATACTCGGAAAGGTGGCTGCCGATTCTCCACGGTGGTATTGAACGTCTTCTAACGAGTTGTGTCAAGTCAAAATGCAGCGTGCATTCTTTATGCAGCTGATGTTGATGTTTTTTTTTCATTTTATTTATAAACAGTGTATGGTATTCAACAAACTCTGGTCGTTTCCCCACATGTACCCTTGTAGTTTTAAGGGCTAGGTTTAGCGAGCAAACAAAGCCCAGTTTTCTAAAAGGTCAAATTATCAGAAGTTAATCTCTTGGTTCTTTGTAATAAGGCGGCATTATGTACCGAAAGCTACACCTAATAAACACGTGCAACAGACATGTCATTTCATCATTAAGAAGTTAAGGTTATGAAATCAGTTTAATGGAAGGATTCAAAAGGCTCTAACCACCGTGGAGAATCGGCAGCAGCTTTTCCGAGTAGCAGCAACCCTCTCCGAGTTTTATTTTACACCTCACCGACTGAGTAAAAATGGCGGATGTCGCTGATGAGACAGAAAACGACGACAAAACTGGTGGATTTATAAGTCTTACCTCAAAGTAAGTCTTTTATGATCCCGTGGAGGCTATTTTAGTTTGTATACTTCATCATTCGGTAGAAAGGTTATCAGGGTTTTAGCTTGCAATCGGCTGTATGAAGTGAAATGGTTGGGATGGTTGCCGATCTGCGTAAAATTCACTCATCCTCGGACGAAAAGGCCTCTTTTACAGTACAGGTCACAATTGACATCCCTACGGCTTCGAGTAAGTTACTGGTAAGTTACGAGTAAGTTACGCGTGACTCACGGCTTTGGTTTCGCGTAACTCACCGCGTAACTCGCCAAAATCGCGTAACTCACCCGGAACTCGCCTTGTAACTCACCGCGTAACTAGCGAAATTCGCGTATCTCACCGCGTAACTCACCTCGTAAGTTACGCGTAACATAGCTCGTGAGTTGTTGCGTAAGTTACGAGTGACTTACGTGCAACTTACGCGAATTGTGACCTGTACTGTAGTTGACTGCTGGCCTTTTTATCTCGCAGACACCTTGTTTCTTCCAAGATTAAGACTAAAACTTAATTATGATCACGAAGATAACAATTTTAGTGTTTTTACTTGACTAAAAGAGGCATGTTCGTCCGAGGATGAAGCGATTGACACAGTGGATTTTATGCAGATCGGCAACCTTCCCAACAATTTCACTTCGTACAGCCGATTGCAAACTAAAACCCCGAAAAACTTTCTACCGAACGATGGAGTATACAAATTAAAATAGCTTCGACGGGATCATAAAATTCTTACTTTGAGGTAAGAGTTATAAATCCACCAGTTTTGTCGGCGTTTCGGCGACATCCGCCATTTTTACTCGGTGAGGTGTGAGATAAGACTCGGAGAGGGTTGCTGCCGGAACGAAATACTCGGAAAGGCTGCTGCCGATTCTCCACGGTGCTAACAGGTGTGGCTAGCATCAGATAACCTACGAATTTGGGGTCAAATGTACAGTCATGGACATTAGTTTATCTACACCTGCGACTTTGAATATCTCAAATACTTCTGGGCCAATTTTAACATGGTTTTGTTCCATATGAACGTACATCTTGTTGGTCATATTTCTGCATCAAAATTTTGGAAATTTGGAAATATCGTAATTATGTAATAGCTCATCAGAAAAAAATCCTAAAAATCAACATTTTTATTATGTAATTTTGTTGTGACTTTTGTTGCAGTTTTGAAAGAGTGGAACCTTCTAATGATCATGGACTTTGTTTCATCAAAATCTGTTGAGCGTTGCTGAGATATTTGAGATTATCAAAATTTCAATCAAAATTTCGATAGTTTGAGATTTTTCAGTTTTGCACAAAATTTTGATATCAGTAGACAGAGCACACCTAAAAACCACGAAATATGAAGTTTTGGAACGTTTAGCCTAAACGGGTAAGAAGTTAGGCATGTTTTTCAAAATATCAAAAGGGGCTGGAAGGTGAAAAATCAAAAAGTCCAGTTCTGCGCCTGTAAGAGGGGACATGAGTAATGGCTGGAATGTCCGTAAGAAAAATGAATAGAAAAACACTCCAGTGACCCCATCCTGGCACACCAGGGGCATCGCGTGACTACACCTCCCGTTACATCACTCATACCCCTGGCGTCAATAGCAGCATTTCTATTTCACGGCTTGGTCCTAGTCGCGAGTGGCCAATCAAAATGCCCCTTTTATAAACCGCGGCGTCGTCTGTCAATCTGACTTCCAGGAATACAAATATTTTTTGTTGTACATTTTAAGTACAGTTTTGTCCGTCATGTCGGAAATTTACTGGAAATCCAAGCATTTTCGAGACATAAATCGGGAAACTTGACTCGATTCGATCCACTGCAGTGCACTGTACAGCTGACATGGCAACTTGCAATCCAAGGCTCTTCTGCAACGCGTAATCCGATTGGCTAATATTTGGCACGTAAACTAAATGGAACAGCCACCTTGAACAGTGTGTAGTGGGTATTGCTGCCTGGGGTAGAAGTCTGTAGTTCGACGGAATGGCGCACTACCCCAGGTAGGCCTGGATGCAGTGACCCAGGCTTATCCATTTCTGACTTGACCTGATGACGAGTTCAATAGATAGGGATCAGGGCTTTATTGACCATCCATGGGGTGGGATTGCATAATCTTTGCCAGGCCTTTCCTTTCATACTAGGTCAAACAATTTCTTTTGATTATTGCTTTGAATAAAGTTGTTGACTGTGGGCTTTTTGTCTACATGATGGTAAGAATGAAAAACACTTTAACTTCATTCAAAGACAACCTTTGTGTTATATCATTTTGTCTGTCGATCTTTTTGTGCCTGACTTTTGATTAACTTCATTCGCAAGGCCCAATCAGGGTATTGAAGCCAAGTGTATGCTGAGGGTATTGGAAGGGCCTATGGAGGTTTGTCATACACCTTGGAAGCTCCACCGGGTAAGCATGGGGTCTCAGGATCTCATGGACTTGTGTGAGGCATGCGGTGCTTTTGTGCAACAAAAGTCTCTGGCTCGACATTTGTTCGCATGTAGACGGAATGCAAAGGTTACCTTTAAGTGTCAGCGATGTGATCACATCTTCAAAAAGGGTACATCAAATCATCCATGCCCTTTCTCACCCAGGCCTTGGGAATTGGAAAACTGTGCTACTTTTCATTTGCCAACAAATTATAAGGAAATCCTTAAGGCTTTATTGACAAACCGTCCTATAGACCAGATAACAATCTGTAAAGCTGGACATTTGGCACTTCCGGGAATATGGCCATTTGCTTTTTTATCAAAGAACACCAACAATGATGCTTTGACCAAATTCAAGCGAATGTCCGCAGTTAATCCGTACCACCGCATTCGTGAAGTGTTGGATTGTAGTGACCAGGTTGAATATCCATCCGAAGTCCACATCATTGATGAGCAGACTGGAGAACATTTTTTCTGGGGTGAGCAGACATCAGTACCTAAGTGTCCCGCTGCCAGAGCTGGACTGTTGTTCACTGTGACTGAAGGAAGAGTGACAGTCAGTCGATCATTGGTGAGTATAGAAAGAACTTTTTACATGCCGTAAACCGGGGTTACTTTAGCCCTATAGGGGGTTAAATTGACCAGTTTATCTTGCCGCTGGAGTCCGCCAGACCATAGTTTTGGTCGCCAGACCAGTACAGTTGTCCAAAGTGACTACACAAATGTAGATTAACCCTTTACTCTGCTTTTTTATTCACTCTAACACCTGATGGATTCCATTACGTTGTACATTCATGAAAAACTCTTCTCCTGAAAACTTATCAATATCTTTGGCAAAGGGAAAAGTGAATAGTCTCCCCATATTCATCAAGCTTGTTAACTTAAATTGTTTCAGGAGCTCCAAATGTAAACATTCATTGATTTACTAAAGTCTAGTGAGATTAGGAATTTGCAAATTGAAGTATTTTTATACTAGTACTTTTTTCAACAGATATCTGCATCTACTGAAGCTGGAGTGAGCACATCAGACAGAGTGCAATTAAACACCTTCACTGAATCTGCATTGGACACAGAGATTTATGCTGGTGATACTTCTGCCCTGTCAGTGGAGAGAAACGTTGGGATGCATTCAGTCTCCTACTTGGATACTTTTTGGATTCGAATGGTGGAGCTGACGATTTGAACATAAGTGGTAATATTGAAGATCTTACCGTGGCTGGAAAGTATCATATTTATTTTTTTTTCTGAATATTTATTTTTTTTTCTGAATATTTTTTTTTTCTAAATTATTATTTTTCATTCTAAATTCGAGTTTTCAATTTCCGCCGCCTGGCGAAAATTATTTCCGCCGTGCCCATAATTATTTCCGCCACCTGGCGAAAATTATTCCCGCCGTGCCCATAATTATTTCCGCCGCGTGGCGAAAATTATTTCCGCCGTGCCCATAATTATTTCCGCCGCCTGCCGGAAATTATTTCCGCCGTGCCCATAATTATTTCCGCTGCCTGGCGGAAATTATTTCCGCCGTGCCCATAATTATTTCCGCC
>NMRB01000401.1:48069-73328 GCA_002633025.1 Notospermus geniculatus
AATGAGGTGGTCGCGTAACTAATCCGCGTGGTGGCGCTGTCAGTGTAAGACCCGGAAGTTGACAATCAGCAGTTCACGCCATGACATGAGTCGTCTGCTGTGAATGTGCACACGCCGCCGGACATGGATAGGCCTAAACCAAATAATTACGTTTCCTGGACGCTCCCAGAGCTTCGGAATGAGTTGAAGAAACGAGAAGTGAAAGTTAGCGGCCGAAAACATGAATTAGTTTCGAGGTGAGTAATTTTTCGAGCCGTGCGTGAGCAGTGAGAACCGTGCCCGCCGCCCCGTGGGCGTGGCAAACATGCATGGCAAGAGCCAAAGAAAGATCGTCCGTGCATCATCATCTGATCATCTCATCAATCATGCAGTCAGACATCATCTATGGTAGGCTAGGCCTAGGCCTATGTCATGCAGTCCCCGCCCGCCCCCAGCATGTCCAGCACGCACATTCACCATGTTCATCACCGTCCATGTCCACACACTACACAGCCATGCATTGCAGACAGACAGTGCAGCATGTGCAGTGAGAGTGATCCGGCGGTGCCGGTGATGTGCAAGGGAAGGCATAGGCTAGCCTACGTGTGTCACGTGTCATTGCGTGTGTGCCGTCGTGTGCACTGGTGAATGGTGTGGCATTTCGGAAATGAATGCATGCCACTTCCATGACTTCACTCATCATGCTCATGCACTTCACTTGTCTTGCATGCTTGCCATGCCTCTAGGCCTAGGCCTATTGTCATATTATTGATGTGCACCTGACTTGATCATCTGACATGTCTGATCATGTTGATAGGGTAGGCCCTAGGGTAGGCCTAGGCCTATAGGCACGGCATACATAAGCATAGGCCTACCCGCTGGGCATATGCTAGGCCCCTAGCTATTTTTATTGTCTGGGCCTAGGCCCTACGCCTAGCCACATTCATCGCAAAGCACTGTATTACGTAACAGGTCATCTGCAATGACATACGGCACACCGTCCGAGCCAAACCTTACCCATTGTCTCTACTGGGTATCTACACCATGTAGGCCTACTCCAGTCTGCTTCCTTACTTCTTTCAAGACAGTTTTTATGTTTTCTTTTGAATTCGGATTCACTGGGATTATTTCTCCCATTTGAATTTTAGGGGGAGATTGGGGATGGCCACTTTGAACAAGACAATACATGTCCTCCCTGCTACCGCTAGAACTAGGAGGAATGAGGTGGTCGCGTAACTAATCCGCGTGGTGGCGCTGTCAGTGTAAGACCCGGAAGTTGACAATCAGCAGTTCACGCCATGACATGAGTCGTCTGCTGTGAATGTGCACACGCCGCCGGACATGGATAGGCCTAAACCAAATAATTACGTTTCCTGGACGCTCCCAGAGCTTCGGAATGAGTTGAAGAAACGAGAAGTGAAAGTTAGCGGCCGAAAACATGAATTAGTTTCGAGGTGAGTAATTTTTCGAGCCGTGCGTGAGCCGTGAGAACCGTGCCCGCCGTGGGCGTGCATGGGCATGGTGGTGGGCCGTGCCCGTGGCAAACATGGCAAGAGCCAAAGAAACTGAAGAAAGATCGTCCGTGCATCATCATCTGATCATCTCATCAATCAATCATTCATGCAATCAGACATCATCCATGGTAGGCTAGGCCTAGGCCTATGTCATGCAGTCCCCGCCCGCCCCCAGCATGCACATTCACCATGTTCATATGTTCACTCCGACTCACAATCACATGACTGTCCACCGTCCATGTCCACACAGACATGCAGACAGACAGTGCAGTGATCCGGCGGTGATGTGCAAGGGAAGGCATAGGCTAGCCTACGTGTGTCACGTGTCATTGCGTGTGTGCCGTCGTGTGCACTGGTGACTGGTGTGGCAGAAATGAATGCATGCCACTTCCATGACTTCACTTCACTTGTCTTGCATGCTTGCCAGGCCTAGGCCTATTGACATAGGCTACTAGGCCTATTGTCATATTATTGATGTGCACTTGACTTGATCATGTTGATAATGATAGGGTAGGCCCTAGGGCTAGGCCTCTATAGATAGGCACGGCATACATAGGCCTACCCGCTGGGCATATGCTAGGCCCCTAGCTTTTTTTATTGTCTGGGCCTAGGCCATACGCCTATCATGCTATTGATGCATGGCCACGCCATGGCCCTAGGCCTATACGCCTACCACACCCGGCTTAGCTACCCCACCACACACAGCCTAGGCCTACTATAAATTTAGGGATGTTATTCATTGCTCCTTTGGTCAACTCTGACTTTCATCATGTTCATCTCTTGCTCCATCACAGGTTAGAAGATCTTGACATGATGGGGGTGAAAGCGGAAGAATTGGAAGCCGAATTTTCCATGACCCTCCAAGATCGGGCGTTGTACAAGGACATCCACAATGAAATGGTCCTGACATCACTGCCTCACACGAGCATTGTCAAATATTTTGAAAATAACAACAAAAAGTTTGAAAACAGGTTTAAGGAACTGTATAAGGAAAGGTAAGCAGTAAGATTGAAGCAAGAACTCTGGCTTCAAGAACCTTGTATGATGCATGATTGAGATGGAAGCATTTTGTTTTTTCCATGTGACATTTAATACTTATAGGCCTGTTCCTGAAAACATCACTTCACCAGTTGGAATGGATGACCACATGAGCTTTATTTTGGCTTAGAAGATGTTGTGGGTATGATGATATCAACTGATGACTAATTAAAATTTTCTACCCTCAGGTTCATCAAATACGTGAGGGCAGCAAAGGTCAAAGACATTACATATTTTAGCGGATGTGTATGGGCAGAAATGAAGAAAACCGTATCCTATGTTGTTGACTTCAGCATAGATGCATTTGGGGTTGTACAAGAAGCACAATGTGAATGCGGTGCTGGCCAAGGCCCCACAGCACACTGCAAACATATTGGCTGCGTTATGTATGCAGTTTATGTCTTTTCTATGAGTGGAGACATCATCACCGGACAAACCTGCACACAGGTAAGAAAACTGTGTGAGCTTGGTTCCTGGTGTCTCCAGTCCTCTGCACAATGTTTATGTGTAGAAGCTTTTCAGGAATGATTTCAGATGCTGATTGTCCCTATAAGTACACACACGCTTTAGAGACAAACATAGGAGTTTGCAAATTCTGTATGTAGGATTGTCATCTTATCAGTATTTTGTTTCAGGTACTTCAAACATTCCACCATGCCAAGCGACACAAAGGCTCACCACTGAAGTCACATGACTTGAAAAAGATCAGAAACCATGAAAAACTAGAATACGACCCACGGCCAGCCAAGTTTAGAAATGATCCAGCTTACCCAGCCAACTTTAGAAATATTATTTTGAATTACCAGGTAAAAATTAACACACTGATCTGTTAATATCAGGCATTGGATGATACTGAGCATGTACAGATGTCTTTTGTTCAAGCCTGATGGAATACTTGTCAACAAGTATACATTTTTTTTATTTTCATTTTCACAGGCGCACCATACTGAAGAAGGGAAAATGCCAATGCTGCAACTCTTTGAACCAGCAAACCCATATGGAACAAAAATCACGATCATGATTATGGAACATCAGCTGTGGAGCATTTCTTATCACAATCTAAGGTGATATACTGTATTCTCGTGCCATTAGCGACCAGTATGCGCCATTTTCTGGTAGTAATATATGCACAGCCGGGTTTGGCGTTTGTCAATAGGCCCGCCCAGAGACCAGCCGACCCTGGTATAAATTTGAGTTATAAGCCCCAAAAAATCATTTTCACAGAAAGAGTTTTATACTACATGACCTACATGACGTTACAACTTAGGCTACATTAGTATGGTAAGCTTACAACGTATCATATTCTGTTACAGCTGCATAATGTTACTACTGAGGACAGGGACAACTTAGAAGAAGCTACTCGTGGTCAGAGTGTCACAAAAACATGGACAGCAGCACGGGCCATCAGAATAACATCATCCAATTTCGGCACTATCTGTAACATGACAGAACGACGAGACAAGGCCAAGCTGGTTCAGCAACTTCAGAACCCAGTTCCTTTCCGAAGTAAATCAACGGATTATGGGCGAAGTTATGAACAGGTAGCGGTGCAAAAATTCGAGGAGCGTTTTGGGCAAACAACTGAATGTGGTCTCTTTATCTCGGTGGACCATCCATGGATGGCAGCATCACCAGACAGACTTTACAAGGACCACTGCGTAGTGGAGGTAAAATGTCCATATGCATCAAGGGACATGGAAATAAAGGAAAACACTGTTCCTTACCTAGAGAAAGAAGGTGACTTCTTTAGACTCAAAAGGAATCATGATTACTACTTCCAGGTGCAGGGTCAGCTTTACTGTTCTGAGAGAGAGATTTGTTATTTTTGTGTCTTCACAAAGAAGGATTTTTGTGTCATGAAAATTTGTCGGGATCAGCAGTTCATAGATGGAATGATTGACAGCCTGCAAGTGTTTTACGATGAGAACTTTTTACCTGCACTTCTGGAAAAGAATGTCTTCAGGTCGTATAGCAAATTAAAATGAACAGTACCTCTCTGTGTACTCAAAACGTCAGTTGGCAAATGAGCACTGTTTTGAATCTTTGCAGTTAATACTACGGTAGATGAATTGAAATTAAGAACTTATTTCATTGAAATTAATTTATTTTGCACATTGTGTACATGGTGTAAGAACAAACTAGGCAGCTTTCATAAGATTTTTCCAGAATTGTGACTTCATCAACCTCTAAAAGGACTTCTCACCCTGCCTGAACAAAAAAAATGGCTTCTTATTGATAAAATTTAAATGTTTCATTTTTTATAAAACATTTAAATTTCATAAATGTTTCATAAATGAAACAATTAAATTTCATAATTTTAATGTTTCATAATTCAAATGAAATATTTGAATTATGCAACAGGTGATGTACTAATAAATTATTTCAATTGTGCAATAAATAATGTAAATAAAATTGACAAAATATTTCAACTGTAAATAACGTACTTGTATTGTAAATAGAATTGACAAAATATTTCATAACAAATTTGTACTCAACTTTCATTCCTGACAAATGTGTGGCGATCTAGGAAAACCCGTCAGAAGTCGCTGAATGATCAACAAGGGCTTTCAGCCTGTGCATTGATCTGCTACTTTAATACATGTACTTACCTGTTGCAGCTATTGAAATTTGCGAGTTCACCAATGCCATTAACACTTTCCTCAAACGCGACATCCGACGGGTTTTCCTAGACCACCTCTGAAATAACACATCATGCTTATGGGATATCACAGTTTTCACCACTCGACCAGTGTCCAGAACAGGAAAAACGAACACATCATGTTTATGGGATATCACAGTTTTCACCACTCGACCAGTGTCCAGAACAGGAAAAACGATCACATCATGCTTATGGGATATCACAGTTTTCACCACTCGACCAGTGTCCAGAACAGGAAAAACGATCACAGCAACACATTCAATCAGAGGGACCTGACACAATATTTATGGGGTAGGATGTACTGTTCATGGTATGGATAGTTCTAATGAAGATCACAAAAACTTTATTAGAACAACCCCCACAATCATGATCAACATCTTCAACCCCACAAATGTTGTCTCAGGATCCTATCACATATCGACTAGATGACAAAGAAGAAAGCACAAAAACTGACACACAAAGTGGATAATATCAAGAAGTCCACACTAGATTTCAGAAAAGACTTTTTTCTGAAATCTAGTGTGGAAAAGTGCCAGCCTACTCTTTTCTGAAATCTAGTGTGGAAAAGTGCCAGCCTACTCTTTTCTGAAATCTAGTGTGGAAAAGTGCCAGCCTGAAGAAGACCACGGTTGGGATCGAAAATTTGCTAATTCCTGGAAGTTGACTTCTTGATATTATTATCCACTTTGTGGGTCAGTTTTTGTGCTTTCTCTTCAGGCTGGCACTTTTCCACACTAGATTTCAGAAAATAGTCTTTTCTGAAACCTAGTGTGGAAAAGTGCCAGCCTGAAGAAGACCCCGGTTGGCAAAAGAGTTCATATTGAAAGGCTACATGTAGATGGACGGTGTAAAGAGTCAAGCATCAGGTGGAACAATACATGTTCGAAAATTACAAAGTGTGAATACCACTTTGATAATCAGAGTAGCTAATGATGATTCGATGGGTGTCATTGGCTCAATCAGGATCCTGTACGTTTTACCGAGGCCTATTAGCCTTTCAATATGAACTCTTTTGCTTGCTATTGTTCTATCTTTAGCTACAGACTTGCACGACATTCGATTTTTTTTCTTGAAATACGAGGGAATGTTCACCTCTACATGGTACGGGATGAGAAGATCATCAATATTAAAGCCTTTGTCAACCATAACCTGGTCACCTGGATCACACATTTTTGGAATATCTGATCGCTCAATCACCTGGCGGTCACTGGTGGACCCACCATACGCTGGAGACACATAAGATACTAGGCCCCCTGGGCATCCCCCTACAACGGTCTTGACTGTGTTTCTGTTCTTATACGTCGAAAAAGTTCCTTGTTGAGCAAACGCGGAACCTGGCTTCTGGATAGGGCACTCAACTCCGTCTAAAATTACTCTGGTTTTGGGGAACTTTGATTTAAAGTCAGATGGGCAGTAATACTGCACAAGTTCCTTAACTGGCCAGAAATCTATTTCCTTCCACTGAGAGTTCATGAAATTTATCCATGTAATAAATGTATTGGACACCTGCTTCTCATCAATATTGAACAAGAAGGCCAATTCCTGATGCGGTGTATGCCGCCTAAGTTTAACCAATGTCATCAGTAACTGGTCCTCCAACGACAGTGGGGGTGGTCCTCCATGATAATATGCCAGATAATGCACAGCTTGTCCCAGTGATGACAAAACCATTTTGAACTTGTCATACGTTTCTAAACCGGTATAGAAGTGTAACATTCTATCCAGACTCAGATTCACAGCAGTGAATTTCTCTCTCTGGCCGACTTGAATTCCAACTTCAGTGAACTTCCGACAAGGCTCAATGACAGGTACAAGAGCTGTAAGAGAAAATGGAGAGATAAATTCCATCGCCATTTCATATTAAAAATATATATAAGGCATGGTACAGGTCTAATATCAGTAATGACCATTCCATCCTCCCAAGGTTTATTTTGTAATTTCTGTGCACCACCTGTCTTTACAGCAGAGCATTGATATTTAAACTCAACTGATCATTGGATCACATCACTTAAATAAATGTGAAGGGCCTTTGACTTACTGTCTTCTGCTTCCTCAATGACAGTTGCAACAACCTCTTCTTCGACACCAACATTATCAAAGGCACGTTCCCTCTCCAACTCCATCTCCTTCCTTCTTTTCTCCCTCGCAGCCACTCGCTTTTCAGTTCTCCTTTCACGTGCAGATGGCCTGGATGGTGACGGGTGTTTATAACATGAGGAGTGACAAGTGAAGACACTTGGAACCACACCTTTCTTAAGTATATGTCTCTGTGACATATTACCTAAAAATAGAAATAAAAATATTGATGACAATCAGCATCATGCTGTGTTGGTGGATGGACAAAGTCTACTGAATTACATTAATTATTTAAAAACTGAAAAAGGTTAGGACCTAGGTTGTTAGGCCTGACCTTAGATGAGTCAATGCTCCCTCCCTCAAACTGATGTCAATGTAGGCCTAGGCCTAGCTTAAAGTCACTTTATGAAATAGGCCCCATCATGCCATACATGGCCATCATGCCATACATGACTGTATGTTGACGTCATGTACAAAATGTATATGACCTGCCTACACTACCATGATGACTAGGCCTAGGCCTACAGCTCATGCAATCATGCATGTCAGCATGAATAATGCACAGCCATGACACTGACAGCGCGGCGCCTCGCGGCTGGCCTAATTTCGTAAATAGGCCTAGGACTTTTTAGTTAGTACATGTTTCGTCATCTGTAGTTTCCCATTCTTGATCACAGATATTTTAGTAGCAACTCACCGTCGAAGGTGACACTATTGAAGTCGCTTTCCTTGAAATGCGCCCGGCAAACGCAAGCTCTCCGTCCTGGTTTCCAATTCCATCGCCATTGCTGCCGGCGGCGGCGTCTGCCTTGAACGCTACATTCAGATCGCTTTATGGCAGATACCCATTGCTTTCTCAGCTTAGAGTCGTCAGGAAACTTGTGTCCACCGACATTTCGACAATTTGGGACGGAACACTGAGGCATATTTGATTAATTTGACATTTAATCATGTTCTCGAGGAATGGACGCCATCATCATGAGATGATCAATGTTGACGCATGAAGAACATGCCGGTTGGTGATGCAGTCGCTATATTTTTCACCTACCCTATTCTGGTGTTGATTCTGGCTGGTGTATTCTTGAAGGAGCCCCTCGGTTGGTGCGACGGATTAGTGATGTTAGTTATGATATGCGGTGTTGTTTTTGTTGTGCAGCCGACATTTCTGAGAAATCTTCTGGCTAAGCACTCAAAAAAGAGCATTTTGGAAAATTCGACTGTGCACTTCACAAGTGATGAAATCAGCAAAAGTTTGGATTTGAACAATACTAAAATTGATAACGTCAACAAAACATTGGCTTGGAACAGCACAAAAATTGATGACGTCAACAAAACGTTGGCTTGGAACAGCACAAGAATTGATGACGTCAACAACACGTTGGCTTGGAACGATACGAAAATCTATGACGTCGACAAAAATCTGGCCCTGAATGGTACTAAAACTGATGACGTCAACAAAACTTTGAATGGTACAAAAATTAACGACGACAACAGAAGTTTGGTTTTGAACGGCACTAAAGCTGACAACGTCAACAAAACTTTGGCCCAGAACGGCACAAAACCTACTGACGTCAGTAGACATTTGGTTTTGAACGGTACTAAAGCTGATAACGTCAACAAGACTTTGGCTCAGAACCGTACTAAAACTGATGACGTCAAGAAAACTTTTGCACAGAACGATACCAAAACTGACAACGTCAACAAAACTTTGGCTCGGAACAGTACAAAAACTAATGACGTACCCAAATGTTTGGTTTTGAACGGTACTAAAACTGATGACGTCAACAAAACTTTGGTTCAGAATGGTACCAAAGCTGACGACGTCAACAAAACTTTATCTCAGAACGATACTAAAAGTGGTGAGAGTCATACGAGGTATGATCGAGTGCGCAACTGTACACAAGACCAAGGTGAAATAATTCAACTCAAAGACAATCAGACGACAAAAAGGAATACATCGACAAAGAAAGAAGTGCGGACTACTAGCAGGAAAACTACGGCAAACGTTGATAAAAGCATGGATGTTTCTTTCCTCATTACACGAATCCCGCGCGTCGGGGCGAGTCTCCTGATGGTCGTGGCAGCATTCTTCTCATCAGTATCAGTGGTCCTGAGGAGGAAAGTTCTTGACGTACCAACATCGACCATCATTTCACACGTTCACACCATCCTCCTTGTCTCCGGGATTGTACTCACCTCAAGTTTAGGAACATGGAACTTCCCAACTGATGCCATACCGTGGCTGTGGTTTATGAGTGTGGCAATTACTATACTTCTAGGACTATTTCTGGAGACTCTGGCCCTTAAATATGAAACTGCAGCAATAGTTTCCATCGCTAGAACAATGCAGATTCCACTAGCGTATACTTTACAGGTTGGCTTCCATCACAGAGCGCCCGGTGTATTCTCTATTGTTGGTGCCGCCATGATCACGATCGCTGTCATTGCCGCGGGTGTAAGGAAAATGGTACTGGAGAAGAGGAAACGGGACGCAGAGAACGAGAGGAAGGGAAACCCATTATTGATAATTCCTCGCTTAAAAGGTGAAGTTTTGTGCGATGGGCCCCGGAGAAATACAAAAGCCATCAGCGGGTGTGGCTCCTAAACGCCGCAGGTTACCGAATCCCTTTACCTGAAACAGTTCGGTCAATTCCGACATGGAAGTTCTTCCAATGACCTGGAAAATTTGCACTAGGAATGTAAATGATTTAATCATTCTGTGATGATTGACATGCCATAACAACAAAGACTTTAGAAAAATTAACATAACCATGTTGATATTACAAGCGGAATAGTCAGCAGGTGAAATGTGAAAATTGTTCAACATGGCATCCAAACTATTTCCCATAAATGACCCTTTCAAATTTACAGTGGAACCTCGGTTAGTGGACCACCCACGGGACTGGAGCAAGAGTGGTCAGATGAGGTGGTGTCCCGTTACCGAATTTGTCATACCAAATGTGAAATTGGAAAAATATGAAATAAAAGTGATATTTAATTCATTAACATCCTCATTGCAGTAGGTAGTCTAGTCAGTATCGGGTGTTACAAGCAGGTCTTGTACCGACTGGTGAGCTAAGCCTAAATGGACCTTCCGTCATGTCTCTGATCTACAGTAGATCATCATAAACACGGTCGTTCCCGTTTTCTTTGAGTTTACTCTCACTGGTCAACTTAGCTGGTGAATTTCCTTACGGACTGCCAATTTGAGTGATCCTGCAGGTCCTGGTACCGAGGTGGTCCTGTTACCGAGGTCATGTTAATGGAAATTAATGATAAAATAATCGGGACTGGACTAAAGTGGTCCACTAAGGTGAGGTGGTCTCATCACCGAGGTGGTCTCAAACCGAGGTTCCACTGTATGTGTTTTTAGAATTCATAAGCGAATTACAATACCAGGGAAAAACACAGGTGTTTCCATCGATGCTGAGTTGAAATGAGTCAAACCCCCGGGTCAAACCGCCTATCTTATACATTGTCTGTCTATCAGCCAGCCGATAATGAGGCATGGAAGCAGAATAGAGTCAGGCCTACTTGACCTAAAAGTACTGGCTCGAATTAAAAGTTTCGTGCACTACCTGGGTCGAGCGCTGAGCTCGAACTGTACACTACCTGGGTCGATGAGCAGGGGAGGGGTGCTTCAAAAAGAAGGATCCAGAGTATGGAATCTCCAGAACATCGTTACGACTGCAGCGCCACCCAACGTCTTTCTCAGCTACGACTCAAGATTACATCAGAATGACTCGTGAGATCATTACTTTACAGCGTCTTTTATTTTGGAACGTGGTTATTTGCTGATACAACCTCCCTTAATCCACGGCAGCAGCTGCCTCGCACTTCTTTCATCAAGCACGGACGAACTGCTCCGTCCACGTGCTGCTTCACGGAGAGTGGGTGGGCGCAATCTCCGTGACTGGCCGGCTGACTGGATCATTTCACGTTTATAGTTATTTCCCATCAATCACCATCAACCCACTATTTCCGTACAATCATGCAGTTGGGAAGCTTGCTTTACGAGACTGAACAGCTAGTAATTCTGGTAATCAGCGTATCGCTTGGCATGTTGGACGACAATGCTAAGACCCCCGGTAAGAATCGCTTCAAGGAGGGCCACATTATATACTGACCTTTCCCTGAGGAAACAGGCAGATATAAGACAGGACATCAAAATCTCTTTCCCGACATTTCTTAAGGGCAAACGGTATCCCCCCCCCAAACCAGTTGAGGAAGAGTGTCACTCAGGAACTTGCAACTCCGCGTTCATGACGGACTGAAGATTAGCGCATGCCTGATTGGCTGCCGCTAATTTGTTACGCTCGATTTCTGATTGGTTGTGGATTATTTTGATTGTGTGCCCGTCAGCGTACGTTCTTGAATCACAAACCGTAAGAAGCAATTGATTGTATCTATTTCAGGCCCGAGAGTGAATGATGTAGGCTACTGCCCGTGAGGAAGATGGTCTGTCATGTCTGTCTTAAATATACTGTGAATTAGTCACTGATATAATAAAAGGAGTCGTCCTCCAGAAATTTAGCAAATTTTCGACCCCAAGCGGGGTCTTCTTCAGGCTGGCACTTTCAAGTCGAGCTACAAGAAGTAAGGATAACCATAAGCTACAACAAGATGTAGTAAAGAATATTTCAATCACGTCAATAATCCAGCATGTTTAAGCAGAAAGAGCTAATATATCACACTTATTGGCCCAGAACGTTTCTGTTTATCTTATCGAAAGGTAAAGCACTATACTTGACAAGACTTTCCTGTTACGAGGACAATAATTGGCTGTGTACTATACTTGACAAGACTTTCCTGTTACGAGGACAATAATTGGCTGTGAATAGTCGCTCGCAGTCACGTGATACCTCTCAATGGATGACTCAAAGAAAAATAAAGATATTTTGAAATAACACACTCGTTAATGAACTGATATTATTTTTTCCGAAATAGCAAGGGCTACTGTAACATTCAAGGTACGGATTCGTGCTAAGAACAGGGACGTATTATGCATGTTATGGGTGCATTCGATTACTTCCGTGCCTGCTCGTGTCTCCAAGACAGCGTTCGGTTTGGTGATGATGTCACCATTCGTGCCAGCTCGGGTCTGTTCCAAGTGGCCCTACCCAAGGGGGTGAGCTTCTTCGGGAAGTATCCCAGAATGCATCGCTCCAAGATGGCGCCGAGATTGCTTTGATCACTTTCTAGGCCTTATCAAAATACAGTCATCGACATTGTTAACCATTGTCTGCATAACAGTTCGCTGCATATCAATCAAAACCAAGGCCATGGCTCTTTTTCTGCGTTCCAACTCCATCCCCGTATGTCATGTAGGGCCTAGGTTGTATTTCCCGCAGAGCAGATGAAGAGATCGCCATGACACTTACACACAGAGCTAGCCTGAAATCGTTCTTTTACTCGCCCTCACTGCGCATGTCATTTCTTCCCAAGGACGCGAGCACGGGGAAGCCCGGTGGAAGTAATCGAATGCGTCCTTTATGGCTAGCGGTATGAGATGAGCTCATTCTTGACACTAGAGGGCGTTCCAAATAACACCCTCTAGTATCGATCAGCTATCGCCATGTTGAAAAGAAGTGCAGCGCAGTAATATGTGTAAGGATTCCTTACCATTGTGAAGCGGTCGACCGTTCACTCAATATAAGCAAGCGTCGCCATGCGCAGTAGATCTAGTGCACGGTTATACGCCCACGGAAGGCATAAATACTCTACTTTCTCCATTGTCTGGTCACTCCAGGCAAAATCATAGCACCTCCCAGGTATGAATATTCAGGATAGTCCATAACAACATGTGTGGTGTGATTGGATTGAATTTTAATCACATTTCCATTGAGGCGGTGCCAGTCTAAAACTGATCAAGTGCATTGATCTGAGGTCAATTGGCGTCAAAATTCTTTACACTCATCTCTTACCACTAATAGGCCTAGATTGTCATTTTCATGATCACTTCTTTGAGTCTAAAGGGTATACCAAAACGAATTGCACAACCAATTCATTTTCTTATAAAAGAAAGGCCGTTTTGTACCGGGCATTTGGTGCACCAGGAAAAATGACACCACAAGTCCTGGCGACCCCAGTCTTCTGAGATTTTTGAAATCTGACAAGGATCATTTTAGTAATTGAACCTAGGCCTATAGGTCTAATTTCCCAGAAGTGCAAGTAGGCCCTATCCCATTGGATTCCAAGATACAATAGGTAACACTGTAATTCAGGTCACCTGGTCAGTAGTAGGAGGTGCTATGATTTTGCCTGGAGTGACCAGACAATGGAGAAAGTAGAGTAATATTATACAGGCCTGCTTAGGTCAAAATGAGGCTTAGATGCAACACAATAAAAATATTTGTGAAGCATAATCATTTTGTGGCAAGATATCTCGAGGTTTTTCGACAGTTATTCTGAGACCAAAGTAGTCCATGGCCGCGTGCGTTTTGTTTACCCACGTGACCAAACATCCCTCAGATGTTCTACACTTATTCTACTTATAAAGTCAAAGGAAATATATATTTATTACTATTCACTTCAAAATTGTGACACATCGATTGCAGGGAGAAGTTTAGGCGTGAATGTAGTTGTTTAAGCGCAAGGTTCTGATTTTCGCGGAGTATCACGGTTGTGATATGCGAGGCCTGATCACATATCCATCCGCGGCCGTAAAAATCAAAATGGCGGATGCCGATCGATGACAGTGTCGATATTGCGTAGAAATTCGGCACTGTGTACAGTTTGGAGATGAGCTATTTCAAACATGACACGTGATAATCAATAATCAATGTAGGGGTCGCAGTGCGGTCGGAACCTCTTGGATAATTTGCCCATTAGTTTTCTGATGTACTATACACTCCAATTGTCATGACACCACGAGACCACTGAGTCCTCGCAGATTCTTGCAAATATTTACAAAAGTATCGCTCGGCCTTGAAATTTGAATTAACCGATAATCATCAGTCCGTACATTAAGTCAACATCCCCAAGTGTCGCGGCAGATAAATAGTTTTTGTCACGAGCTTCCACACTGTGATGTTTGAAATCACGAAATGTAGATTTGGCACCGAAATGAGAAAATGTTTGTGTCAATACTGTGAAGTCCTGCGGACGCGGACCTCGATCAACAGGTGGCAGCACTGTCGGAATAAGCGTTACTAGTATTAGCGCCATCTATAAATCAACTGTCTGTCTGTCTCATTCGTGGGATTTTCACATGTAGCTATCCTGCAAACCTGCACAAGCCAGATAGGGTTTTCGGACGTTGAAGGCCCAGTGTCCATCTGTTTTGTCATGTCGGGATGTCATAGGTAATCTAGATTATACCTCCGACTCGACTGGTCCATTTCCAAGCATAGGTTTCATTTCGCTCTCCTCTTTAGCGGCAAACAGCTTCTGTATCCGTCTGTTCCTCAGTCTATTCCTCTCATAAACCGCAAGGGCCTTCACTGCCGAGACCAGCACAGCGAGGGTGACAATAGTTGCACCAACCGCTGCGAAAACACCAGAAAACTCCCGAAAAAATGTAACTTGTAGGACATAAGCGAATGGAATCTGCATTATTCTTGCGGTTCCTACCAAAGCCTCGCTCTCGAATTCCAAGGCTAAGACTTGCATAAAGTGTCCCATGACCATAGCGAGTGTTGCGGCAAGAAGATAGATCCACTGGTGAGGTTTAGGTGGGAAGACCCACCGACCAAGTGTTGCTGTTAGGAATATACCGGGGACGATTGCAAATAGATGAGAATGGGATTCAATAGTCGCTAAAGGGATTTTGGTGCCCTTTCTCAAAGCGGTGACCGAAAGTGCTGAAGCAAGTGCCGAAAATATTATCATCGCCGAGGCCGTGACTCTTGATATATGGTGAAGAGATAACATATCGGGATCCTTCTCTGGATCAGGATGAACACAGTTCGTAGAGTTCCCGCTAGATGTCTCATTAGAGTGACCAGTCTGGTGGTTATTCACGGTGACCGTGCTCGTGTTGTATATTGTAACGTTGCCCAGGCGGACAGTAGGTCTATGTCTATAGCATTCATTACTTGCTTGTCCAGGCAATAGGTCCAACAAAAATGGCGGCTGCACAACGAGTACTGTACCGAAAAAGGCAAACAACATGACGAATGTGTTTAACCAATCGCATGGCTCCTTCAGGAAAATCGAGGCCAGGATCCAAGAAAAGGTCAAGTAAACGAAATACATTGCAAACGCGTCTCCCATTGGTAGGTTTTGCACAGCCACAGTGAACAGGTAATAGTAACACATTGAGAAAGGTGCGCTCGCCCAAACCCAGGCCTGTCGCCAAGCCGCTATGGGTTTTTCGGTCACCTGACAGTACAGGGATACAAGAATGAATCCAAAACACGAACGCAGGCACGCGATTTCCAGTCCATCCATGGACGTGGTGAATTTGACGAACAAGGCACACATGGTGTAGCACAGTGAAGACAGAGTGGCCAGCAAGACACCCATAGTTCGGGCACATTTTTTATCCTCAAACAACACATTGTTTTTATACTTAAAGGAATCCATTATGAACTAGTCGCTTAGACGTATCGCACAACCTGAATTCCGTTTAATTTAAATTGCATGGGATTGAAATACATGATACATGTAGGCATGGCCTAGTTCAGTTTTTATTTGCTACAGGTTGCGTTGTTTGCGTGGTGTTATGGGCCTACCTGCTGTTGCCTATTAATTACAGGTGTTCATGATGCCTCGATGAAATTTACAGCTGCACGACGCACTGACAACGACGGCGGTGTCGTGCATCTTGATACCGAGAGCATGCCTCCCCGCTAGTCCAATTGGGATACCGAGAGCATGCTTCCCCGCTAGTCCAATTGGGATTACCGAGAGCATGCTTCCCCGCTAGTCCAATTGGGATACCGAGAGCATGCCTCCCCGCTAGTCCAATTGGGATACCGAGAGCATGCTTCCCCGCTAGTCCAATTGGGATACCGAGAGCATGCTTCCCCGCTAGTCCAATTGGGATACCGAGAGCATGCTTCCCCGCTAGTCCAATTGGGATACCGAGAGCATGCTTCCCCGCTAGTCCAATTGGGATACCGAGAGCATGCTTCCCCGCTAGTCCAATTGGGATACCGAGAGCATGCTTCCCCGCTAGTCCAATTGGGATACCGAGAGCATGCTTCCCCGCTAGTCCAATTGGGATACCGAGAGCATGCTTCCCCGCTAGTCCAATTGGGATACCGAGAGCATGCTTCCCCGCTAGTCCAATTGGGATACCGAGAGCATGCTTCCCCGCTAGTCCAATTGGGATACCGAGAGCATGCTTCCCCGCTAGTCCAATTGGGATACCGAGAGCATGCTTCCCCGCTAGTCCAATTGGGATACCGAGAGCATGCTTCCCCGCTAGTCCAATTGGGATACCGAGAGCATGCTTCCCCGCTAGTCCAATTGGGATACCGAGAGCATGCTTCCCCGCTAGTCCAATTGGGATACCGAGAGCATGCTTCCCCGCTAGTCCAATTGGGATACCGAGAGCATGCNAGCATCTCGAGGCCTATACTGTCATGTGACACGCTGCAGCCGAGATAAACATTAGTGACAAATGGGGTCATAAATCACTCATTGTCAACTTGGGGTGAAAACTTTGGAATTGGAAACCAACCACTCGATCAGAGTTCGCCGAGTTCGCTCAGTTCGCCCAGTTCGCTGTTTATTGATGCCCCATTGATCTGTTCAGCGTAATATCTCCTACACAAACCAGAATAAACCATCACAATTGCCTTCATATCATTGCAACAACAATCTAACAGCTCTTGCCAGAGGGCTGTTGGGAGTTTTTTGGGCAATCGTCCAAGTTTTACCACCCGGAAGATGTTGAGTATCATTGAGATGTCTTGTAACCCAGGCTACTTGAATATGTTTGGGCGTCAAAAAAATGTCTATCTTTTTTTGTAAGAGCATGAGTTGCAGGATAATATCTCATACGGTTTGCTCACACAGCCTCGGCGTGGAAAAGACCCATCTCTGGATGGCGACAGTGCTGCCACCTGCAGACCTGATGACGTCACTCGCCATCTATCAATGATACCAACGATGTGACAGGAGATTTTTCAGTCTTGATGAATGAATTGTCAATCATCGTGAATGAACCAACTCCTCCCAGACATCAACACACCCATGATTCATGTCATATGACAATCTCATTGATTCTCTGGTCGAGGGCAGCGCAACATTTTAAAATCACAAACGAGATATGTTATCGCGTTGAGACAGGTGGTGGGCGAGATTATAAACTATTCTTTTCAGTGGATTTCAGTAGAAAGCGCTAAGCTCCACATAGATCTATAAGCTCCACATAGATCTATTCCATCATCGCTCCCTACCTCAGCGGACTGACCTGTTGATGAACTTTATCTCTCACGAGATCTCGTGCAGCGATATCAGCCATTGCGATAATTACCACATAAGTTAACTCCGCCGCAGGATGTTTACCAAATGCATCCCAAAAGCCCTCGACTTGATTCTGCCAGTCTTATTAATTTATTGCCATCCACATATTTCCTCTTACGCTGATTGCTTCTGAATAGTGCAATCAACATGGTCTCGTCAAAATGGTACTTACTATGCTTACCAGGCTCAAGATAGCCCATTTCTAGCGCATATCGCCCGGCTAGGAATGCGTATTCAAGCTTATCCATGATTTGGAGATGTTGCCATTCGTCACCAGTTGAATAGGATCGAAATTTATAAGCTGTACACCATGACTCAGATTCATACAGTCTCCCAATATAGGATAGTGGCAAAAATACATACATGAAGATGACATTTTGGTAATAGGCCTATGAATCAAGTCCAACACATGTACAGGTACCGGTACATATGTATTGCTTTAGTTTGACTTCAATTTTGTACACAGCCCTCTAATACAGCAGAAAATATTAGCATTCACTTGTTTTTATTCATCCTCATTGCGTAGCCTATCTGAGGCTGTACAATATAAACTGAAATGTACGTTGGTGCGGATTTACGATAGCAATGGACAGCAGCAGTGATAATATTTGAGTAAACTGATGACCAATGATGATCACCTGCGACAAGCTCCTGCTTTTTCTGGAGCGGATCACATTTTATATCGTTCAGGCGTGACGAGTCATCACATCAATCAAACAATGTGCCAAAGGAAAATGGAACTAAGAACAGCATACTCTCAAAGTATCACTTGATTTCTGCTCCAAGCAGTCCAATCTAACAGCAATGCTCCAAGCAGTCCAATCTAACAGCAATGAAGGCGGCCAAAGTGCTGGCCTTCCGCATGACATGAACCCGCCAGTTATTGGTAACGGCATTTTAATTTCCAAACCAACTATTTCCTCCAACAGTTTCGATCGATGCCGTTAAACTCCGTTCATTTCTCCCGACATGCCCCACGCTATTCAGTGCGCTGAAATCTACAGCACGTGACCAGATGCACTTTACGAACAAACAGCAACATCAACCGGGGAGAAGGAGATAAATGAGAGCGTGTTCGGATGAGAAGTATCGGGTCAGCCATGGGTCAGGCTGGTAGCCGATGAGTTCGATCAGAAGTACCACACGGTAGTATGCATGAAGTATCCCTCCCCACCTTGATAAGACTGGTGTCCTGTCCAACCCAATAGCCCGTGGTAACACCGAGGCTGGACTGATATGTCTGTCGAAACCTTTGCTGATAAAAATGACCGCCCATCCTTTTCATCACTTGAGAAGTTCAACTCGCTGTTATAGCATGACTAACCCTTCATCAGCTAATTAATAGGTGACGTAGACCATTCAAATTGATAGATTTGAAAAGTCTTGCCGAGCATGCATTGGCACAAAATCATATCAACCTCGCCACCATGAATTAGTCCTGTCGTATACGGTGTACATACATTGATCGCATCTGTAAACCAATAAACGTCACGAGGTTGCTAAAGGTCAAAGGTTGCGTCGGCCGCCACGAGATAGAAAATCTAATGCACACAGAGGCGCTTTACGTAAGTACGTGAACGCTATCGGCACACAGCTGGATTATAGTTGACAGTTGATGGGGTACCTTTGTATCGAGTTTGAGTACTCCCGACCAAGTAAAATCGTCCAATAGCAGCACACAGCTCAACTTTTGTCCATCTGTGATGGCGTAGATTTTCGTGCCTTCCAGAATGGTACAGATCTGTCCTGGCGCCAAGATCGTCTGTTTTCATTCAAACCAAGATTCAATCATTCCCCAATGAATTACGACGGCACCAAAATACAAACTGTGTACGAACGATACTGATCTCTCACACTCCAACTGAGCGGAAAACAGCCAAAGAAAAAAATCCATATTACTGAAATTATTATTAGGGAGATGAGTAATTCAGGCACATCGCTATAAAAACCATGCGGTATTATTGGACTAGTTCTTGGTTCTTAATTTCATCTTCATATTTTCATCCGTACTGTGAAATGTACGAGATTCTTTGCTATTCATTGCATTCAATTAATTGCATTTCAATGGGGAGGGCGGGGGACCAGTGTGCAGAGTAAGCGTGTTTGACTCGTGACCATGATGAAGCCGCGGGTTCGATGGCCGGCGCCGTCGCCTCTGCAGTCTCTACTGGTCTGAAAGGACCAAAGGAACTGAATGAGCTGCTCCGCGAGTTCCTCAGAGAGGTTTCTGGACTGTGAGAGACTGGAGTGATATTGTGAAAAGCCTTTGTCACTTTGATAGAGTAAAAAGGGGATGTGGTAGATGAAGTTGAACGTGACACGACTGTCAAAACTAAAGTAAGCGTTCCACGACTCCTTGCTCCACAAACAACTTGAGGTAGCTGCGTTTCAAAGCTGCAGAAACTCCGCCAGACGATCAACAATAATCAGCGGATCTTTGAGAGGTGAGAAGAAGGTAACAGTCATAACAACCAATAGCATTCATCAGATAATGATCTCTTCTCGTAGTGATGTGCTGAACACGATCAGCATTCTGAAGCAATCATCACATCGTTCAGGAAAAAAGGCCAAGCGTCTGATTTCCATCAGCGTTCAGTCGTAATCGTCTTACCGCTGCCGACGGGAAATAAAGTCATTGATGGGAACATCGGGGAATCGAAACAGGCCTAAGCTCGGCAATACCCGCGAAAGTTTGTGACCGAGTCAATCGGAAGACCAAATGAAGGGGCTTACCTGAGGTTTGATTTCCGGCGGTCACGATGCGTCCTTCCCTACTAGGGAGATGGTGGTAATTCGACGATCGTTATCTTACTACAAGCGACAACAACAACCGCAGGCGGTCTCATTGAACAGTATGGTAGAACTACGCACATACTCCGTATCTGGCTCTTAAATCGATACTTTTGCGGGACGTTTTTTTTTTTACTTCGTCATCTAATATTCCTCGATGAAGATTTACCATCGACCTCTTGTTACAACCAATAGAGTCGAGTTTCCAATTATATTTGAACAGTCCTGGCTCTTGATAGTTCAGTCAATTAACAGTAAATATCAAATGGGTTGAGAGTAAACTGAACGATGTCGCCTCTCTTATGAATTATAGAATAAGTGCATTTTCTATTAGCCTCATATATGGTCAGATTTCTTCGCGGATTATTGACTCTTTTTGGCTGCTGTATGCTGTTCATGGCAATCTCTACCATGATTTATGCTCTTATATTTCAGTGAGTTGATGTTGGGCCCAATTTATGCCTGTGGCTAAATTGTAAAAAAATAGAAAATATTCTCTGCACCGGTAGGTTCGCGGCTTGGGCAACATCACCAGGACGTAACACGAAGTAAGAATTGCGAAATTCAACTAGGACCTAAAGTATTTCTGGAGATGGTTGGTACCACAAATGTCCCTGCCGCCAATGTATCTTTTAGCATTTCATGTATAGGCCTAAGACCGAGAGATCCTGCATCTTGAATTTTTAAATTTCCACTTCGTATGTAGGCACGGAGTAGAAACGAAAGATAAATTTCAAGTTTAATAGGCTACACCAGAAAGACGCTCTTACAGCAGGCGATATTTGTGGTACACGTACCAACCATTACATCTCCTGAAATATATTACGTCATGGAAATGAAGTCCAATTTTGTACATTTGTATTCCGTACGTGTACTTTGTTTTTCGTCAGATTTGCGAAACCTCACTACTACTATGTCAAGAATACATCACTGAGCTACTTGTATTTAGTCCCTTGAAAAGTCATTTAGGGCCTGGTCACAGGCAAACACCAAGGCAAGCGATTCGGGACCTTCAGTCTACAGCATTCTTACCGGCGAGGTTCCGATTCTAGTTACCATGACAACGTAACAACACCAATGACAACCTGGTCGGTTGCCAAGCAATCAGTCACTTCCGATGTAAACATGTAATATGGTGTGTCATGTCATCGTTCGTTAACCTGAAGTATTGACAACTTGTTGAGGATCGGCCCTATTCAGCTCATTAAACACCGTGTATTGCCGGGTGAATTGGTTAACCCGTCTTCGCAATGATTGGGAGAAAAAAGCAATAAGCGAATCTTTTTCTCATTATCAATATCTAACACTCGGATTTCTCCACAAAACGCCGAGCGACTCGAGCTATGGACATTACCATAAAGGAATCAAACACAAAAGGTTGAACTCTCTGCGAACGATGAAATAACTGAGGGATACACTTCATGTGTTGCCACCAGATGTCTCTCACTACCTGAATTTTGGCTTTACATAAATTAAGATATGTTTTCCACATCACACATTATATCGAAGATTTCCAATTTATGTATAGGATGAAGTCGAAGAGATCCATCAGAACTTCAATACCGAAGAATACGACTGACGTGTTCTAATGACAGCGGACTAAAGTGTCTTCACCGTCGATCCGATTCGTCTGAGTAAAATAATGCGCCCGTCGAGAGGTTGACGGTCGTCTTATGAATTGATACATGCAAGCTTATGAAAGTGACTCTCATCATCAACATAGTATGTGCATAGAATGACGAAACACTCTACGGTATCGGCAAAATGCATGGCCGAGTTCGTCAGAGTACTTCACCGAGATTTCTGGTGTTTTGAGTCTGCCGCATCACGAGTGTAAGTAACGAATAGAAAAAGTCAGGAGAAAGTGAAGAATCGATTTTGTTAAGAGCGTTGTGCAAATATTTATCGAATATCACCTCGTCGGTGCATCTTTTAAATTGTAGATGCGCGGATGATTTAGATGGTGTGTGAAATCGGACGACTTCTGAGGAGAATATTGTGAAGTACCAAAAGTGATATTGCCACTTTATCGCGATCTCTTAATCTTGTCGGCGATGACTTGCAATATTAGACACGACGAATGTAACCAGCTGACGGCGACTGCCGCGTAAAGATGAGGACATTGACGAGCCTCTGCAATTTAACCAATCGGAATCCACCAATAAGTTTCTCCGCGGTAAAAAAAATTGAAATTTGGGTTAGTGCGATATCAACAACGGTAGAGGTGTCATACGACTTACACTTTATCCCCAGTCTATAATCCTGAAATCTTCAGATGAGCTGCTCATTCAGCGCTACAATCTAAGCATTGCATTGGATTCTATAGACAGATCAAGACCCTTAATCCTGTGACAAACAATGCAGGGGGACATCAGAAAGACGGGGGCATTCGATTCTATCACACCTGGACCCTCTGACCGCTAGACGGTGACCCGAACCACTACACCGCCGTGGCTCCGTAGTGAAAATCATCATAGTCTAGTGAAACTTCAGGTCGTTTCAAATCAATTCTACTTCTGCCGATCGATTTTGTTGTGAATAGGCCAGCCCTTCAATGGGGATTCATCAACATCGTCTGGGCCCATACAACGATTGCCACGATGATCTAGAAAAGGAGCCATATCACCGCATCACTAACTTGATCAAAGAGAAGGTTGATGAAGTGAGTCTGGAGGAGACATGGAGATGCCGTCATCCGGCCGCCTCGTGTCCTTCATTGGGAGGTCGATGGCATCCCGTCTATCTGATGTAATGTGCCGGCGATGACAGCCAAAGGAGGGGCAGATTTGCAAGAAAGGCGCTGCCCCACGTGAGAGTTTTCTCGTGGGAGTTGGCTCTCGATGGGCCAACTAGTTTCACTTTCCTTAAATACGCCTTGTGCCGAGACCGAAGACACAAACGACGGATTTTATAGTTTCCTATGGTCCGAGTTGCCCAACCGGCGCCCGGCGCCCGGAGAACTATCATGGGGGAGAGGCACCTTGAGTACGCTGCAGTGGCCGGGGAGTCGTACGGGTCTCATGTGCCGTCGACCCCTTCCTACTGAATCAAGCATTCGACACTAACGTGCAGGCACGAGTTGAAATGTTCATGTAGTGTTTAATTGACGAAAACTTCCAAGTACATGTATATCAGAAAATCTGCTATAAGGGATGCGCTAGTCTACAAATAGTGAATGTCAACTCATCTGCGTGAAGAGTTCACCATTGAAAAACGAAAGGATAGTAAAAATTTCTGCTTACCTATCTTCAACGTTTAACAAGAGTAATCACCATGTTGCTGGTGTACCGCCGATCAGAATGATACGAGCAGACGACTCGTGAACTAATGATTGCGTTAAGACGGTCCAGAGGCTGGATGGTAGCGATCAATGAGATATGTGGTTAGTACGGAGCCCGGTAGGGATCGCATCAATCGGGTGTGAATGTTTGGGGAACCAGTGAATAATGGGTATTGACATAAAGACATCAAACCCCTAAAGCAACCACCTGGTTTTCGACATTCGGAGAAAAACGTGATATCCAAAGAAATTTTCAATGCAACTTTCTCCAATTGTTTTTTATATGATAGCTATGGGTCTTCTCCATGATGTGTGAAAATTTCATACGATTCCATTCAGTAGTTCTTGTGATATGGAACATTTAGCAGCCAGCCCCCTTGCGCACAATCTGTCTCTCGGGTACCGGTATCTGCTATACATTTAGATAGACTACTGTACATATGTACAGGGATGTAACCAACAGGTTTATATTTATCCAGCCCTGGCATATTTATGAATTGGTCATTCTTCACCAATTTGGGCTCAGGGCTAGTGGATTGTTGTATGCTACGGCCACCAACCCAAATTTGGTTAGAAATATTATTTTAACATGGAAATTTGGGTGATAAGAGCCATCTGGTGAGAAAAACTGGAACTCATCGGACAAGCACCAGCGTCATGCCCAAGTGGTTGCTTTAGGGGTTTATAGCGTATGACGTTAGACCGATAGAGTGACGGAAATTTACCTTTCGTTTCCACTTCGCAGATACGAAGAGGAAATTTGAAAATCCAAGAGATGCACCATATTAGATACTCTCTCGGTCTTAGACTGGAAGCCCGTCCTAACTCGTTTACGTTATGAAATTAGCAAATGTTAGGACGGGTAGTGGCCGTGCCGTTCTCAAATGTGATTGGTCAGGGTGGCGCATGTGGCAGAAATCAAAACTACACTTTTGCGCGGAGGACTGAACAAATGACGTCATTGATTCCCCACAAAACACACCGAAATAGAGGTTTTTCTGTGCATGTCAACAACTGAATCGACATATGTTAGCCCTCTCAGATTAGTAACTTTTATAATAACGGGTTAAAACGTGGTTTGGGGGGTGAAAGCGAATGTTTGATCGAGTCAGTTTTCCCCCATGCATCACTCTGTACAAAAATGTACAGAGGAATACCGTCGGTTAAATTTGCAAATTTGGGATTGTTCGGGCCTTAAAAACTTACCTGCATCATCCGTTCATCTACGTGTGTTTCGATTATAATATCCATTCAGATTGTACAAGATAAAACCTCCTGGTTGAACGTCAATTCTTCCAAATGACAGTTGAAGCGAGGACACGGATGATGTTTACAATAAACTGCAAACACACGTGCTCCACGATGTACGCCTTCCCATTGGTTAACAGGTTCAGTGCATGAATAATTAATTACTACCCTGGATTCCGGGCAATATGGTGGCCACGACTGGTCCTACCATTCAGCAAATCCAAAAGCGACACCATCGGTAGGACCAGGTACTAGTCTA
>NMRB01000401.1:74673-87629 GCA_002633025.1 Notospermus geniculatus
GACTCTATAGACAGATCAAGACCCTTAATCCTGTGACGAACAATGCAGGGGGACATCAGAAAGACCGGGACATTCGATTCTATCACACCTGGACCCTCTGACCGCTAGACGGAGACCCGAACCACTACACCGCCGTGGCTCCATAGTGAAAATCATCATACTCTAGCGAAACTTCAGGTCGTTTCAAATCAATTCTACTTCTGGCGATCGATTTCGTTGTGAATAGGCCAGCCCTTCAATGGGGATTCATCAACATCGTCTGGGCCCATACAACGATTGCCACGATGATCTTGAAAAGGAGCCATATCACCGCATCACTAACTTGATCAAAGAGAAGGTTGATGAAGTGAGTCTGGAGGAGACATGGAGATGCCGTCATCCGGCCGCCTCGTGTCCTTCATTGGGAGGTCGATGGCATCCCGGCTATCTGATGTTGTAGTAATGTGCCGGCGATGACAGCCAAAGGAGGGGCAGATTTGCAAGAAAGGCGCTGCCCAAAGTGAGAGTTTTCTCGTGGGAGTTGGCTCTCGATGGGCCAATCTCCAGTTTTACTTTCCTTACGCCTTGTGCCAAGACCGAAGACACAAACGACGGATTTTATAGTTTCCTATGGTCCGAGTTGCCCAACCGGCGCCCGGAGAACTATTCCTACCGAATCAAGCATTCGACACTAACGTGCAGGCACGAGTTGAAATGTTCATGTAGTGTTTAATTGACGAAAACTTCCAAGTACATGTATATCAGAAAATCTGCTATAAGGGATGCGCTAGTCTACAAATAGTGAATGTCAACTCATCTGCGTGAAGAGTTCACCATTGAAAAACGAAAGGATAGTAAAAATTTCTGCTTACCTATCTTCAACGTTTAACAAGAGTAATCACCATGTTGCTGGTGTACCGCCGATCAGAATGATACGAGCAGACGACTCGTGAACTAATGATTGCGTTAAGACGGTCCAGAGGCTGGATGGTAGCGATCAATGAGATATGTGGTTAGTACGGAGCCCGGTAGGGATCGCATCAATCGGGTGTGAATGTTTGGGGAACCAGTGAATAATGGGTATTGACATAAAGACATCAAACCCCTAAAGCAACCACCTGGTTTTCGACATTCGGAGAAAAACGTGATTTCCAAAGAAATTTCCAATGCAACTTTCTCCAATTGTTTTATATATGATAGTTATGGGTCTTCTCCATGATGTGTGAAAATTGCATACGATTCCATTCAGTAGTTCTTGTGATATGGAACATTTAGCAGCCAGTGCCCTTGCGCACAATCTGTCTCTCGGGTATCTGCTATACATTTAGATAGACTACTGTACATATGTACAGGGATGTAACCAACAGGTTTATCCAGCCCTGGCATATATTTATGAATTGGTCGTTCTTCACCAATTTGGGCTCAGGGCTAGTGGATTGTTGTATGCTACGGCCACCAACCCAAATTTGGTTGGAAATATTATTTTAACATGGAAATTTGGGTGATAAGAGCCATCTGGTGAGAAAAACTGGAACTCATCGGACAAGCACCAGCGTGTGCCCAAGTGGTTGCTTTAGGGGTTTATAGCGTATGACGTTAGACCGATAGAGTGACGGAAATTTATCTTTCGTTTCCACTTCGCAGATACGAAGAGGAAATTTGAAAATCCAAGATGCACCATATTAGAAACTCTCTCGGTCTTGCATGATGCTAAAAAGACGCACTGGCAGCAGGGACATGGTATAGGCCTACCATGCAGGTCCTGGAAAGAAGTTGAATTTCGTATTTCGTACTTCGTTTGTTTCGCAGATTTGCGAAACCTCACTACAGACGTGCACAGTGATGAATACATGTCATGATGTAGGTCTATGTTCGACTTCTTGATTTGCCTGCTGAAGAATGCCTTTTCTGTGTGGAGCGTGACCAGGGCTCGACAGCAGAACCTCCCTAAAAGCTGACATGTTTGCATTACCCAATGGCTTTGGCTGAATAATAAAATACCTGCCGCGCCACAGCGCGAAATTCAAACGTCGAGGTAGGTCCTTCATCGCGGAACACCTCTCAGACCACCATTACCGGTACCCCAAATACCTCCCAGGTGTCGCTGTCATTCGAATGAAAGTCGTCGAGCTGGAAGGATGGCGAGTGCTCCCTAGGTCAGTAGGCCTACAAGTACAATGCTGTAGGCGTCTACATAGACAATCGGGTCACGCCTAGGCCTATATACAATGTACATGATCCAAGATTGACGACTAAGCACTAGCGAAAAGTAGCCTTCAACACTCCCAAACAACAGAAAACACCAAAAACTAACCATGATAGGCCTACGTCAAAACGGATAATATTCCAACTTACCTGCATAACGTGAATCACTTTGTGAACTCCGAAAGGGGAGATAAAATCGAATTCACATGCCATTCTCACAACAAAGTTCCTACCGCTTCTGCCATTTTTGTTCCATTGACCAGTTGACCAACGCCCCTGACAATGCCTGAGTGCATGACCCTGTCTGCAGGACACAAAACGTAGGCCCTACGTGCCAGGCCTACTCTGTCAACATAGGTTAGGCTTGGTGCCCTTTATTGAACCTCAAATAGATCAGGGCCCATGTTCCCGAAGCCGTCGTTAGGTTAACGATATCGTTAAAACTGGTAAAATGCATAGCGTAACGACATCGTTAACCTTACGACGGCTTCCGGAACATGGGTCCTGGGCCCATNCCCCCCCCCCCCAATAAGCGGCACCATTGAATTGGACTCCAGAGATACCAAGACCGTTCCTGTGTCAAACAACACAGGGGACATCAGGAAGACGGGGCATTAGATGGTATCAGACCCGAACCTATAGTGTAGATGGGAGCAATATCTTATCAAAGCCAATGGTCACTTCGCCCTCCGTGGATTGAGCGAGAGTAGGAATGATGGGACTATTAAACAAGCTCGACGTCCAAGTTGTAAACAAACTGGTTTGTTTACAAACAGTGGCCAGCAAACTAGTTTTATTCCTTCGTGAAGGTGGCAGCACCAGTACGCCCCGTGATCGTTAGACTGGTGCCCGGTCCAATGCAACTCACTCACGATATTCACGTCAGTACATATCACCGACAATGGGTGGCAGTTTACAAGAGTTAATTTACCACCACACCACTGTATCTTACTTGTATATGTACATTGTCTCTGTATTCCACGTTTTATAATAAACTATCAATTACAAAAAAGACAATAGGTGGCAGCACCGCAGGCGTCGCGTGGATAGAGAACCAGTGAGTGTTTACAACTTGGACGTCCAGCTCCTTTAAGCAAGCTCAAGATCAAAGATTCATCTTATAGAATAAATGACTGGAAGCCAATGCTGATCTGAAAATATCTGATCTGAAACGTGGAGAACTCCACCCATGCAATCTCCAACACAGAGGTCAGACAGTTTCGCGAACTGACTCTGCCTTCAAACGTCAAGTGGAGCAAACCGAAAACACGGAACGTCAGGAAATGTTTAGGAATGATAAAGACAGTGAACGGAATCTTTCAAGAATATGCGGAGAGGTTGCTGAATGAATGCGGATTTACTAAACTTGCATTCCACGTCTTGTCCGCGCCCTATAGTTGACGCCAGGTTTTACTTGACAAATATCTTTTGGAATTCTTGTAACGTTACCTGTACAGAGGTCCGAGTAGTTTTTTTGAGATTACCCCCTTGCCTCGTGTGTCATCATTGTTTTTCTCTTCTCACCTTTTCCTGTGCAAATATCTTTTGTAACTTCTTTGTAACTCTTGTACCTGTGTTAAGGTCCGAGTAATAAATTTATTCATTCATCCACTCGAGGCACCGGTCACTTTGCCCTCCGTGGATTGAGCGAGAGTAGAGTGATAGAAACGCTTGTCAGGACAAGATGGGCAGCAACGATGGGACGCCATTTGGGTCAACGCATGCCGAGCAACGTAGCTACAGCCAATGGCGGATTGGGGGGGGGGGGNCAGGGTGGCACATCCGCCCCTGATTAGCTGACCCGTGATCGGATGAAGCAAGCAAAGCTGACGGAAGCCAACGTGATCTGAGACGTGGAGAACTCCATGTACCCAATACCCAATCTCCAACGCAATCGTCAGACGGTTTCGCCCACTGACTCTGCCTTCAAACGCCAAGTGGAGCAAACCGAAAACACGGAACACCGGCGCTCTGGGCAAGCGAGATTGAACTCCACCCCTCCACAAGCACCAAACCAGGTACAAAAGCATCCTCGATTTGAGAAATAACAAGCACTAACCTTTGCTTTGGTCAGCCGTCCGAAACGGGTGCCATGACAACGGGAGCCACGGTGGTGTAGTGGTTCGGGCCTCCGACTAGCGGTCAGAGGGTCCCGGGTTCGAATCCCACTAGGCGTGAGACTTTGGGCAAGTCTCTTTGCCTCACTGGCCTCTCTCCACCCAGGTGTATAAATGGGTACTGGTCGGAAATGCTCGGATTGTAGCGCTGAGTGAGCAGCTCATCTGAGTTCAGCTGAAAGGTTTCAGGATAGACTGGGGTTGAAGTGTAAAGTCGGATGACACCTCTACCGTTGTTGATATCAGACTATAAACCCAAACTTTAACTTATAACTTTTTTTAACGGCTGAATCAGCATCTGTTAATTTCTGGGAGAGTGGTGGCTGCAGCGCATGGCGGAAACAAGGAGCGGTTTCGGACGGCATCTGCGTATCCCTACTCGACTCTCTGTCCGCACATGACCCAAGCAGAACGCGAACATTAGCGGTACGAGGTGGCACACAGGGTCAAATGCAACCTGTGTTAGATCCCTTGGCAATGAAAGAAATAGGAAAATGGAGGCCTATCCCACTTAACAATTTTATGGAGCTTGTTATTCAACTGAAATTTCAGGGTATAGTATCCCCCCCCCCCCCCCCAATAAGCGGCACCGTTGAATTGGACTCCAGACGAGAGACCAAGACTTCCTGTGCCAAACAACACAGGGGACATCAGGAAGACGGGGCATTAGATTGTATCACACCCGAACCTATAGTGCAGATGGCAGCAATCTTATCATTATCAAAGCCAACGGTCACTTCACCCTCCGTAGATTGAGCGAGAGTAGGAATGATGGGCCTTTATTAAACAAGCTAAAGATCAAAGAATCATCTTATGGAATAAATGACTGGAAGCCAACGCTGATCTGAAACGTGGAGAACTCCACCCATGCAATCTCCAACGCAGAGGTCAGACGGTTTCGCCTACTGACTCTGCCTTCGAACGTCAAGTGGAGCAAACCGAAAACACGGAACGCCAGGAAATGTTTAGGAATGATATGCGGAGAGGTTGCTGAATGAATGCGGATTTACTAAACTTGCATTCCACGTCTTGTCCGCGCCCTAGATGACGCCAGGTTTTACTTGACAAATATCTTTTGGAATTCTTGTAACGTTACCTGTACAGAGGTCCGAGAAGTTTTTTTGAGGTCCATGTGTCATCATTGTTTTTCTCATCTCACCTTTTCCTTATTTTTTCTAAAATAGCTTCTTCTTAATTGTCCAGCGGCCACCCGTGGGGCTTGGTCGCTATTCTTTCCTTAATTACTTGTTTGTCCTGTCTACACAGATTTATGTAGTTCTACATTCGGGTATCAGCTCAGTCTTTTCTGGACTAGTTTCAGATTGTAAAGTTCCACTTGAAAAAGACCCCGGTTGGGGTCGAAAATTCGTGAATTCTGGAGATTGACTTCTTGTTTATTATCACCTTTTCCTGTGCAAATATCTTTTGTAACTTCTTTGTAACTCTTGTCTAAGCCCGGTGGTCGAGTGGTTAGCGCGCTCGACTACCAAACTGTGCAATGGGTCGGCGCGGGTTCGACTCCGGGCGAAGGCATGTACAAAAAGTTGTGAAACATTAATGCAGGGTCCGTCGGATGGGACTAAAAGCCGTGGTCCCTTGTACCTGAGTGTCTATGCCAGGGCAAGTAAAAGACCCCACACAGGTGGACAGTAGCCTGTCGTGGACTCCATACCTCCGGCAAAAATCCAACAGGGTTACGACGCCGGTAATGATATATATAGATTACTTGTGTTAAGGTCCGAGTAATAAATTTATTCATTCATCCACTCGAGGCATCGGTCACTTCGCCCTCCGTGGATTGAGCGAGAGTAGAGTGATAGAAACGCTTTTCAGGACAAGATGGGCAGCAACGATGGGAAGCCATTTGGCTCAACGCATGCCGAGCAACGTAGCTACAGCCAGAGGCGGATGGGGGGCAGCGGCGCGCCCTCTTTTGGAGGCAGAGTCTGGGAAATGCATATTTGGCATCCCCATTTTGAAAATTTTCCGGGGGGCGCCCCCTTCCGAAAACCCAGGGTGGCAGGTCCGCCCCTGATTAGCTGACCCGTGATGGGACGAAGCAAGCAAAACTGACGGAAGCCAACGCTGAGCTGAGACGTTGAGAACTCTATGCACCCAATACCCAATCTCCAACGCAACGGTCAGACGGTTTCGCCCACTGACTCTGCCTTCAAAGCAAAGTGGAGCAAACCGAAAACACGGAACACCAGGGCTCTGGGCTGGCGAGATTGAACTCCACAAGCACCAAATCAGGTACAAAAGCAGCCTCGATTTGAGAAATAACAAGCACTAACCTTTGCTTTGGTCAGCCGTCCGAAACGGGTGCCATGACAATGGCTGAATCAGCATCTGTTAATTTCTGGGAGAGTGGTGGCTGCAGCGCATGGCGAAAACAAGGAGCTAATGCGAACATAGCGGTATGAGGTGGCACACAGGGTCAAATATAACCTGTGTTGGCAACAGATAGATTCCTTGGCAATGAAAGAAATAGGAAAATGGAGGCCTATCCCACTTAACAATTTTATGGAGCTTGTTATTCAACTGAAATTTCAGGGTATAGTAGGCCCTTAACACCAGTCGCGGCCATTGTAGGCCTATGAAATGTTTACCCATTCAAGTCTACCATTGTCCCGGAAGATCGTCTCAGAGCATAGGCCTAGTTGGGCAATAACTTTCATCACTGGAGATGGCGGGAAAAAGCATAAGCAACAGAAACTTTGGTGGATCAAGCGGGTAGGTTAATTGATGACAAAGTGTGGTCCTCTCTTGGCCTGCCTCCTCCCCGGGCCTCCTCGATGAACTAGGTAGGCGACGTGGCTTGCTAGGCTGGACTAAAATTTACTTTCGTTTTGTTAATGTGGCTGTGTGCAGACGGTCCTGTACATGATTAGGTTAGGCCTACGTACACCGTTAGGGCCTACTTTCATATGAAATGATCACAACTGTAGGCTCGCCCCACGACTCGAACAGTAGTTCAAATTAACCCTGTTTATTCCAGGACGGCAGTGACTGCCTGGCAAAGGAACAATGAGCTGGTATCCATGTTGGACGACCTTCGCGACCACATCCAAAATGGCCGCGGACACGAAGCCATGGCTGTCGTCCGCACGATTCAGAGAAATGGGGAAGAATTCAAGATGGCCGTCAGCACTGTCAATGGTCGAGTTAACGACGCTTACAAACAGAAAAAAAGTGAATTAAAGGCCATGACGTCTAAGATGCATGTTGTACGAGATAAGATTCCTGCCCTGGAAGCGGGAATTGATGATTGCAAGATGAGGATCGCCAAACATGAGAAGGAAGAAGCTCGTTGCGAGCAAAAACGAAGGGACGCAAATGCCAGCTATAACCAGGCGCAAAGGGACTGGGAGGCAGGGGAAGAGAAAACGGAATTGCGATGGTGGCAAATTGCAATACCTATCGTAGGCCCGATTGTAGGGATCGGCATGAAGATTGCTGGTGCCAAACAGATGGCTGAGGCGGACGAAAGGAAAGACTCTGCTCTACGAAGAGAAAACGAAGCGAATCGGGAGATGTTGGAAGCAAAGAGGCAGATGGACGAGCAACAGCAAAAGCGCACGCAGATCGGACATCTGGTGGGTGACTGTGAGAGCCTGAAAGATGAGCTGCACTCAGAAGTCGGTATTTTGAGGTCTGCAGCATGTTTCACTTTACAGCTTAGCGGAGTCTTGGAAAATGTTCTCGTTGCCACAAACAGTGCCCTGGGACGGACTGGACAGCTGAAAGCAGCGCTTGACCGCTTCGACACGAGGCCAGAAATTTTAAGCAGCCGGGGTACGGCAACTGCTATGGAAGCTTCCACGGATCGCTGGCGTGAGGTCAATGAGATTTTGGTCAAAGAAATGCCGCGTGGTGTCCAAAATGCTGTCACTTGCAGCGAGGACCAAACCTGGTAAGAATCGAACATGGCAAGATGATTTTTTCCCTTCAATCGCCAACAAGAAAAGGGGGAGATTCAAAACATTGGGACGTTTTCGCAAAGACCCCGAAACGCCAGCGCGAACGCCAATCCCAATAATTTGATGCACGAGGAGTGCACCGAACAAAAGGACAGACGTTCGCATTGGCGTTTCGGGGGCTTTGCGAAAACTCTAAATTGACTCCCTTTGCCTTGCAATTGATGCTGAAGATATATTTGGGTTCGGTTCGTACTTCTAGCTTGTCGGCTGTCTTGTTCCAAATGGACATCTCCTACAGGAAGTTCCACGATCTGTTGGCACGGTTACGGCGGGAGATCGCGACTGGCACATCGACAGATGCGACGCAAACACTTGAAATGATCCACAGAGAAATCGATGGTATTGAACAGCAGGTCAAGGAACGTCACGCCGCAAGGACTGAACATCTCCGGGGGATGGTGAGCAAAGTCGAGGCCGAAAAAACGCGGACGCAGAAGTGGATATCTATTGAGAAACAGGAGAGGTCACTCGGTATTGGTGGCTCGGATGCCAAGCTGGCAGAACTTCGTGAAGAAGATCGTCGGCTAACTGGAAGAATTGCCGAGCTGGTTGGTTCGCTTCAAGCGGAGAAAGAGAGGGGCTTGCAAAAGACACTCGGTCCTGTTCGACAACTCTGGCTGGAGATCCGGGAACTGGCGAGAAAGATGCCAGGTGGGGATGAACAGAATCCAGAGGATGGCAGGTACATTACTGCAACAGCAAGTACATCATGCTAAGGCCGGGTATTCTAGAAGCTTCTTTTACTCTTAGGTTTTCCTTTAGCTTTTGTTTGCAGGGCAAAATACAAAAGCTTAAGGTGGACCTTAGTGTTAAGGAGGCTTCCACACCGAAATGATGTGTACACAGCGCCTGTGGAATAACTCCCTCACGCGCACTGAGCAACAGCGTAGTTCGACGATCGCCGAATGTCTGCGCCACAGGTAACTGGAATGCGGAAGAAAGAAATGCGACGCATATTTGCGGTTTTACTTGCTTAGCGGTCAAGACTGCGACCAATAAGTGCATATTACGTTTAGCAAATAAAGTGTCAGACTGGCGCGTAAGCAACGCGTCCGAAAGCGTTCAACCAATCAGGCAGGCGGTAACATGGACCGAAACACCTACCGAAGAACCTGATTGGCGGAACGCCTGCAGGACGCGCGGCGTACGCGCCAGTCTGTCATACCTGCTTTATTGTTATTGTTATTGTTGTATGATGGTCACGAGCGATTAAAACCAGGTGCTGTCACTTGGGGTCGTATGCACGAACGAAGATTATCTTGAACTCAGGTTGAGCCACAACTTTCCAATTGTTCATGTTTGCCAGGGCATGATGTGACAATGGAAAAGTTGTGGCTCAACCTGAGTTCAAGATAATCTTCGTTGGTGCATACGGCCCTTTGAGCGGAGAGCAAACCTGGTAAGAATCGAACATCGCAAGATGATTTTTTCCTCGTCAATCGCCAACAAGAAAAGGGGGAGATTCAAAACATTGGCAGCGCGAACGCCAATCCCATTGTTCGATGCCACGAGGAGAGCACCGAACAAAAGAATAGACGTTCGCGTTGGCGTTTCGGGGGCTTTGCGAAAACTCCATTTTACTGACTCCCTTTGCCTTGCAATTAATGCTGAAGATATATTTGGGTTCGATTTGTATTTCTAGCTTGTCGGCTGTCTTGTTCGAAATGGACATCTCCTACAGGAAGTTCCGCGATCTGCTGCGACGGTTACGGCGGGAGATCGCGACTGGCACATTGACAGATGGGACGCAGACACTTGAAATGATGCACAGAGAAAGCGATGGTATTGAACAGCAGGTCAAAGAACGTCACACCGCGACGATTGAACGTCTCCGGGCAATGGTGAGGAAATGCGAGGCCGAAAAAGCGTGGACGCGGAAGTGGATATCTATTGATAAACAGGCGAGATCACTCGGTATTGGTGGCTCGGATGCCAAGCTGGCAGAACTTCGTGAAGAAGATCGTCGGCTAACTGGAAGAATTGCCAAGCTGGTTGGTTCGCTTCAAGCGGAGAAAGAGGGGGGCTTGCAAAACGCACTCGGTCCTGTTCGACAACTCTGGCTGGAGATCCGAGAACTGGTGAGAGAGATGCCAGGCGGGGAGACAAATCAACAGAATCCAGAGGACGGCAGGTAGATTGCAACAGCGACTACATCATTCTAAGTAAATTAGGGCCGTATTCTAGAAGCTTCTTTTACTCTAAGGTTTTCCTTTGGCTTTTGTTTGCAGGGCAGAATACAAAACCTTAGCGTTAAGGAGGCTTCTAGAATACGGGCCTTTAGAGTCTTCTGCACACTCATGAGCCCATGACACGTTAACCTGTCCGCCAGCACCACCGTCACCACGACCATCATCACTACTTTCGCATTCAATTCCTCTTCGTTTGTCCCCAGACGAGGACTCTAGCCTACTCGTGACACCGCACATCTCTCCCTATTTCTTTCAGACCACTTGTTTTATCTTTTGCAGGCTTTCCCCTGTTTTCGACACCATAAATCGGGAGGCACATGCCACACTTCGGGACTTAGAAGAAGAAATAAACTCCGGTCGGGCTAAAACTGCATTAAAAATGATTGTTATAATACGGGGCCTGTTCCTTGACATTCGTAAAACCTTCTCGGAATGGTTACATTTACGAATGGGTGTTGAAGAAAGATTGAGACAGCTTGGAGAGCGGTGTCTCATCAGTAACTTGTCGTTTACGACGGAGTGTGAGGGGCAGAGGATGTTGGAAGGGTTGCCTAAATGGAAGGAGCAGTGCTGGCAGGAGTTCACTGCGGTGTTATCTGAAGCTGAGAGGGAAGTAAAAGTGTTAGACAAGAAGCTGTCGATGGCTCGTATGTTCTCACGATCGACGGTAAAAAGAGCATGTTGGGTGAAGCCGCTGGTGGAACAAGCGAAAAGGGTACAGGATGGTTGGGTAGCAGTCATCGGCAGCATAGAACACTGTAGAAAGTGTAAATACCTGGATTCACCATCCAATATGTTGCACAATATGGAGCCCAAATGGGGGTCATGTGCTTCTGGCATGATGGATAGAAGAAGATGGCAACAGTATTACCCATCTTGATCCTCATGTTGTGCAATAGAATGGGCCGGTTAAGGATTGATAGGCTTGGCGTCTTACAGCCAGCCACATCGTAGGTCATCCTGAGAACATCAGGCGTTCTTAGTGCTCGCTACCTTCGTCGCCGTGACGAAGGGAGCGAGAAGTAAGAACGCCTGATATTCTCAGGATGTCGTAGGTCGGTGACTGAGTCATCCATAACCGAACCCAAAACTCAACCATGTCATCGTATGCCTTGCCTATAGGTAGCTACACTCCTTTCGCAGTGTCTTCTCACTCGTACCTATCGTTCATAGACACTGCTTACAATGGCCCGATCCCCGCCGATTTACCACTAGAGGGTGTTTGCGTAACTAACGAAATACATGAAACATTTTCTGATTGGTTCACTGTCAGCGTCCTTGACAACCACGGCAGACTGGTCACTCGTCGGAAAGCATTTTATATGGGACAGTTGCATTATGACGTAGCACGACTAGTCTACAACAACAGCAAGGCTGCCCCCCGCCGTGTCCAGTATGCAGTGTCACTTTGCACTTTTCAGTGTTTAGCTCATGCCTTTTTTGTTTTGAAACATCGCTAAAGAAGTGGATAACGGCGCTCTATACGAGATTATTCTGTTTGTAGTGATTGATCTTGTTGAACAGGCCGAAGCTGGGAGCAACGCCGGCGCTGTTTCCCGCGCTATTTGGCCGCTGACTAGTGCTGCCACCTTGCGGTAAATCGGCGGGGATCGGGCCATTGTAAGCAGTGTCTATGAACGATAGGTACGAGTGAGAAGACACTGCGAAAGGAGTGTAATAGGTAGCTAGCTGGTAATGAGGTGAGCAAGCTTGGTCTACTAGGCTCAAGGTCAGAGGCTGGTCGTCTTTGAAACTCACGTGCGGAACCCCGCCCTCTCCCAGCTCGAAACCAGTACAAAAGCACCCTCTTCAATCTTGGCTCCTTTGCGTGCAAAAGCATTGATTTTCTTGGAAATCCTGGTCCTCGGAATTCGTGGAAGATGTTCCCGGCAGGTCGAGATGACAACGATAACAACAATGGGAGTGCGCTGTTGCTAGGGGTCTCCAAGGACAGCAGGTGTGTGAAGGGGAACAAGATGACATTCTCCAGCCGTCAATACGCGTTGGATGAAGAAAACAATCCTACCAATCAGCGCGCTGCAGTCGGACGTGGCTTGTTTGATGAGACTAGTATTGGCCGCCATTTGTGGAATGACGTCACTAGGACGTCAGTGACGTCACTTGGAAATTTTATGTAAAGTATGTAAATTTATTGAATTCTCAATACGGCTGACGTACAGGTGTGACAGGAATCAACGTCCTAGGAATGCAAGTCCGCCAAACAATAGCCCACTATTGTAAGGTTATATTCGAATGGTCATGGTCTCTATAGCCATATATTCTAATCCCACGCTGAACAATTAGGACCGGACTTTGGTTCCTGGGGGGAGTTGGATTCACACCTGAGCCCTGTCAAAATTTGTGCCACACCGCAGGGAACATAGGCCTACATCCTGTACATGTATTTTAATGTCATCCCTTTAAACTAGAATGGCCGCATAAACAAGGCAGAACTTTTTTTGCTGTGCACGCCATTTGACATTATA
>NMRB01000401.1:87901-123959 GCA_002633025.1 Notospermus geniculatus
GCGGATCAAACGCGTAAGTAAATACAGTGTAATCCGTTGTCTTGATACTTGATGAAAAGAGTGGGTTCCCTGGCTATTCCTCAACGCAGGTGACGAAGACGTGCCTGCTGGGCCAAGATTAATTTTACATGTACATGTACATGTACATGTACATGCACATGCACATGCACAGGACTTTCGTTTTGTCACTCTGGCTGTGCAGATAATGCAGACAAATCTAGGGCCTAGACCTACACGACGGCGGTGATACACTGGGGCCTACCTTCAGTGACAGACTGGCGCGAAAGCAACGTGTCGGGAAAGCGTTCAATCGATCAGTGCATTGTAATGAGACTATTTCAGCCTTCCCGGTAGACAGTTTTCCGGGAATTGTTACTCGGAATTGTTATTTCCTGGAATAGTGTTCTAGAATTCGACAAAACGGTTGGGTTGAGGCATTTCATATCTTATGTGGAAAGAGGAGCTGAAGGTCAAAATGCCGGACTAAGACAAAACTGAAGATGACATGTACAGTCTTTCGAATGTGAATGGACCCCGGAATGGACACAGGAAAATCGAATTTTCTCAAAAACGGCTGGCGATAAATCGATGCGGTTTGTGAACATTTCATGATATCTACCACTTGGAAATTTGCCATTTCATGTAATGAGGAACCCGCGTGCCGTTTATCCCGACAGGTCGGCGCAGCGATCGATGTGATCGAACCGATGTCATTGACGTTGCGTCATGAAAAAATCTGCTGTACATTTTTCTACAGGAAAAAATGAGATAAAGACGTTGCCGTTATCGCCATCCTATCTCTTTATTTTAAGGAAAAAAGCAATGAAAGTGCAGAAATTTTCATCCGCGACAAGATGGTGTAAATTTTAATGTCATGCGACCGCAGAAATAGGGTTGATTTCACTCCAGAAGTTAATGGAAATGACTGGAAATCACTTTGAAAAAAAGAAACTTCGGTCTCATCGATCGAAGCGCCACGTCGTGACGTTAGTTCGTCCGGTTCCTCATTAGTCAAGTTAAACTGTTCATTTCAGGACGGCAGTGACTGCCTTTAAAAGGAACAATGAACTGGTATCCATGTTGGCCGACCTTAGCGACCACATCCAAAATGGCCGCGGGCACGAAGCCATGGCTGTCGTCCGCACGATTCAGAGAGACGGGGAAGAATTCAAGATGGCGGTCAGCACCGTCAAGGATCGAGTTAACGATGCTTACGAACAGAAAAAAAGTGAATTAGATGCCGTGACGTCTAAGATGTATGATGTAAGCGATAAGATTCCTGCCCTGGAAGCGGGAATTGATGAGTGCAAGATGAGGATCGCCCAACATGAGAAGGAAGAAGCTCGTTGCCAGCAAAAACAAAGGGACGCAAATGCCAGCTATAAACAAGCGCAAAGGGACAGTGAGGCAGGAAAAGAAAAGATAGGACTGCGATGGTGGCGCATTGCAATACAGGTTGCAGGGATCATGAACATTGCTGGTGCCATAGATGTACGTGAGGCTAACGAAAGGAAAGACAATGCCCTCCGAAGAGAAAAAGAAGCGAAGCGGGAGATGTCAAAAGCAAAGAAGCAGATAAAGGAGCAAGAGAAAAGGCGCACGAAGATCGGACATCTGGTGGATGACTGTGAGAGTCTGGAGAAGGAGCTACACTCAGAAGTCGGTATTTTGAGATCTGCAGCAAGTTTCACTTTACAGCTCAGCGGAGTCTTGGAAAATGTTCTCGTTGCAACGAAGAGCGCCCTGGGACGAACTGGAAAGCTGAAAGCAGCGCTTGACCGCTTCGACACGAGGCCAGAAATTTTAAGCAGCCGGGGTACGGCAATCGCTATGGAAGCCTCCACGGATCGCTGGCGTGAGGTCAAAGAGATTTTGGTCAACGAGATGCCGTGTGGTGTCCAGAATGCTGTCACTTCGAGCGGAGAGCAAACCTGGTAAGTAGGCCTATCGAACACCGCAAGATGAGTTTTTCCCGTCAGTCGCCAACCCCATCCTGAGAATATCAGGCGTTCTTACTGCTCGCTCCCTTCGTCACCGCAGCGGATGAAGAGGAGCGAGGTAAAAACCCCTGCTGTGGGAGGATGGCCAACCCTGTCAAATTTATTATGAGACCTGCAAACTGCCGCCACAAGATGATTAGATAGTAGGTCATCGGCATGAATAATATCGCAACACTGTCTACTTGAAAAACACAGCTTTATCAACAGCGCGGTCCAATTAGAGATCGAATTTCGGATTAGATTGACAAGATCAGCAAAGAATTGTGCGATATTATTCATGCCGATGACCTACCACCTGTTATCTTACTGTACGCCTACGTAGTAAACGGAAATTCGGTTTTTCAAAAAAAATCAGGCTGAAAACACTTCACAACAATGAGAAAACAGCGACGCGAGCGCCACCTGTTGTCTTCAACAACATAAACATTTTCTCCATGCCCGGGAACATTTCGATTTAACATTTTGTCATTTGTTCCTTCTGGTGCATTCACCCAGGTGAGCACATGGTCCATGGACCATTTCATTTATATTCATCCTTCAGCTGGTCTGCTCTCTCACTCGAAATGGACATCTCCTACGCGAAAATCCGCGGCCTGTTGACACAGCTACGAGGGGAGATCGCGCCAAGCAATGCCGAAGACGAGGTGAGTTTGGATGCATTGCAAACACTTGAAATGATCCGCATGGAAAGCCGTGGTATTGTTTGGCAGGTCAGAGAGCGTACTTACGCCGCGAATCAAAAGCGCCTCAGGGCGACCATGAAAAACGTCCGTGCCGCAAGAATGCGGACGCGAAGGCAGATATCTATTGAGGAGCGGGCAAAATCACTCGGTATTGGTGGCTCTGATGCTCGGATAACGAAACTAAAAGAAGAATTAGATCAGCTACCTCATGGGGGATATAAAGAGTTGGTTGGCTCGATTCGAGCGGAGAGAGAGAGGTGCTTGGAAAACGCATTCGGTCCTGTTCGAGAAGTCTGGCTGGAGATACGGAATCTGGTCCGAGTACACCCAGACAGGTTCGTAACGTTATATCTCTTCAAAAATTCATGTAAAATGCACGTGCGTTGTAAAATGTTGGGTCTCATTCGTGAGACTCTGAACTATTACCATGATAAACTGGATGATGACACCCGTTCACTGGTACATGTACCGCTTCTTTCGAACGTCCGGTCCACGTCGCGCGCCAACAGGAGCAGTCAGTCGCGCGTATTGCCAAAAGATGGCAGCAGAGTTCTAGCGGACCAATACACAGGAAAATCCACGTGATTGGTGCTCCATCAAGAATGAATGGGTCCGCTATATGCACATCCTCCCACAGCAGGGGTTTTTACCTCGCTCCTCTTCATCCGCTCACACAAACATCTGCGGTGACGAAGGGAGCGAGCAGTAAGAACGCCTGATATTCTCAGGATGCTGAATTGGGCCGTAGTGAGATCCCGAGTGAGATACCTAAATTGGTCAGCACACTGAGAGCTCCTAATTGCCAATTGCGCCCGCGCATGCACATATGAGCTACACACTTGACACTAGATGGCGTTATCTTCTATAACACCACCAGCGCAGGTGCTAGGTTTCCATCTTGAAAGTAGTGCAGATTACTACATTTTGGTAAAGGTTTTTAACAATCGTGAACAGGCCAGCCGTGTCACCGCCAACCCAGTGGCATCTACGCTAGATGATAAATGATGTTGAAAAGTGGTGCTGTTGGGTTCAAGGCGAATATTTTCAGACTAAAGGACTTCGTGTTGATAACAAGTGGTATTAGAAATGAACTGAATACTAATTAGAAAGAATTGTGCGATTAGGCCGACCGAACTATTTCTACATGCGCGCCGGCAAAATCCAAGATGGCGGCCTTCCACCTATGCTAATGGTGAAATGAGGCACGATATTTCGCCGCTAGTGTCAAGTGTGCCGCAGCTACATGTACTGCTGTTTGTTCGGTCAATCATCTTTCTAACGACCTCGTTATAGTTTTTGTACTCGTCTTTTGCAGATGGCGACATCTACGTCATCACGCCGACCGAATAATTGAAACGGCCCTACAAGATCTAGACGAGAGCGATTACTACAATCATTTGAAGTCGCTCAAACAGAAGCGACCGCATAGAAAGTCCGAAATGAAATGAAAGTGACATCCCGCGGGTCCTGCCTGTATCGTAATTATGATCTGCATTGGATTCTGGACAGACCCGAACCCAGACGGCTGACATCAGGAAGAGACGGGGGCATTAGATTCTATCAACGATGGTAACGCATACCAAGCCAACCAGCTACTAGCTGACCCCGTGACAAGAAGCCAACGCTGATTCTGAGACGTGGAGAACTACCCTCTCCACCAATCTCGTTCCCATCGTCATCCGTACCGTTCCGCCTTTTATGATGGCTCACTATACTGTCGGAAGAATGAAGACTAGTATAGGTAGCGCTCTGAGGAGTTGCCTCTCCACAAGCACCAAATCAGGTACAAAAGCATCCTCTTCAATCTTGGCTCCTTTGGGTGCAAAAGCATTGATTTTCTTGGAAATCCTGGTCCTCGGAATTCCTGGAAGATGTTCCCGGCAAGGTCGAGATGACAACGATAACAACAATGGGAGTGCGCTGTTGCTAGGGGTCTCCAAGGACAGCAGGTGTGTGAAGGGGAACAAGATGACATTCTCCAGCCGTCAATACGCGTTGGATGAAGAAAACAATCCTACCAATCAGCGCGCTGCAGTCGGACGTGGCTTGTTTGATGAGACGAGAATTGGCCGCCATTTGTGGAGTGACGTCACTTGGACGTCAGTGACGTCACTTGGAAATTTTATGTAAATTATGTAAAATTAATGGATTCCTGTCAAACCTGAATGCAAGGTGTCATGAAAATAGGAATTTCAAAATGTCAATGTATTTTTTTAAAAACTCCATGAAGCCAATTCTTTTTTTTTCAAAAACTGAAATGGCGACCATGAAGTTAGCCGACCCTCCCCATGAAAAAATTTACACTTCTTTGACTTCAAGGTATTTTTGAGACGGCCCCTTACCCATCGTCTCGAAATAAATAATCAGATAGCAGTTTTTGAGGTATACGGTACTGTGGAAATACCAACTTTCATTTTTCTGAATCACTCGATCAGGAGATGATGGCGGGAAGAAGCATCTTCAGCAGAAACACTGGCGGATCAAACGCGTAAGTAAATAATCCGTGGTCTTGATACTTGATTGATGAAAAGAGTGGGTTCTCTGGAACTTCCTGAACGCAGGTGACGAAGACGTGCCTGCCATGCCTGCTGGGCCAATACATGCACACAGGACTACTTTCGATTTGTCACTCTGGCTGTGCAGATAGTGCAGACAAATCTAGGGCCTAGACCTACACGACGCCGGTGTATACACTGGGGCCTACCTTCAGTGACAGACTGGCGCGAAAGCAACGTGTCGGGAAAGCGTTCAATCTACCAGGGAGGGGGTAACACGGACCGAAACACATCTGATTGGCAGAACGCCAGCAGGACGCGCCGCGTTCGCGCCATTTTGCGTCAAGTAGCGCGGAAGTTTCACCGTTCAGACACAAAGCGAACGCGACCAAAAAAAAAACGGCCGCGCGACCTTCCGCGAGTCTTTCCGCGATGATTGCTCTCAGAGCGATTTTTGGAAGAAGTTCGCGCGACTTTTGCCCACAGTGCATTGTAATGAGACTATTTCAGCTTTCCCGGTAGACAATTTTCCGGGAATTGTTACTCGGAATTGTTATTTCCTGGAATAGTGTTCCAGAATTCGACACAACGGTTGAGGCGTTTCATTTTATGTTGAAAGAGGACCTGAAGGTCAAAGTGCCGGACAAAGACAAAACTGAAGAGATGTACAGTCTTTCGAATAAGTGAATGGACACAGGAAAATCGAATTTTCTCAAAAACAGCTGGTGATAAATCGATGCGGTTTGCGGCATTTGATAGGACATTTATTGTGCATCATACCACTTGGAAATTTGCCATTTTATGTTATAGTCAAGTTAAACTGTTCATTTCAGGACGGCAGTAGTGACTGCCTGGCAAAGGAACAATGAGCTGGTATCCATGTTGGCCGACCTTCGCGACCACATCCAAAATGGCCGCGGGCACGACGCCATGGCTGTCGTCCGCACGATTCAGAGAGACGGGGAAGAATTCAAGATGGCGGTCAGCACCGTCAAGGATCGAGTTAACGATGCTTACGAACAGAAAAGAAGTGAATTAAAGACCGTGCAGTCTAAGATTCATGATGTACAAGACAAGATTCCTGCTCTGGAAGCGGGAATTGATGATTGCAGGAAGAGGATCGCCCAACATGAGAAGGAAAAAGCTCGTTGCCAGCAAAAACAAAGGGCCGCAGATGCCAGCTACGAACAGGCGCAAAGGGATTGGGAGGAAGGGGAACAGAAGACGGGGCCGCGATGGTGGTATTTTGCAATACCTATCGTAGGCCCCATTGTAGGGATCAGCAGAGACTCCAAGGGTCGCAAGCAGATGGCTGAGGCGGACGAAAGAAAAGACTCTGCTCTCCGAAGAGAAAACGAAGCGAAGCGGGGGATGTCGGAAGCAAAGAAGCAGATGGAGGAGCAACAGGAAAGGCGCACGAAGTTCGGACATCTGGTGAATGACTGTGAGAGTCTGGAGGATGAGCTGCACAAGGAAGTCGGCATTTTGAAATCTGCAACACCTTTCCTTTCAGAGCTTCACCATGTCTTGGAAAATGTTCTCGTTGCCACAGAGGGTGCCCTGGGACGGACTGGAAAGCTGAAAGTAGAGCTAGACCACTTCAGTCAGATGCCAGAAATCTTAAAAAGCCGCGGCATGGCGGCCGCTTTGGAAGGCTCCACGGATCACTGGCGTGAGGTCAAAGAGATTTTGGTCAACGAGATGCCGTGTGGTGTCCAGAATGCTGTCACTTCGAGCGGAGAGCAAGCCTGGTAAGTAGGCCTATCGAACACCGCAAGATGAGTTTTTCCCATCAATCGCCAACCCTGTCAAATTTATTATGAGACCTGCAAACTACCGCCACTTTGAGGTGCTGTGAGCGGTGAAATAGTATTGGACGTTTCGTCCGGTAACGTTTTTGAATGTTCCCCATCTAGTGTTCTCCGACTATTGTCTCATTGAAGTTGCGACTTGACAACAGACACAGAGAGAAACGTGCCGATCTTTGATCCACCGACGCTTCCGAAACAATAGAACATTTACATCATTACATCACTCTTTTTTACTGCAAGATTATCAGTCTTTTACTGATAAGACAACAACAGTACATGCACAGAGTTGACGTCACCATGGTCTTACTCTAGGTCACGTGCCATCACCGCCATCTTAGGCGACCACTGCCAGTCGCCATGGTCACCATCATGGCGGCACCAGCGCCGCCTAGCGGCGACTGGGACTTGCCGCACCCCAGCGCCCCCTTGCGTCGACTGAGGCGGAGCGATTACTACTGCAACCATTTTACTGATAACAGGTTCCCCGTATCCTATGGCTTTTCCAAATAGCACCACTGAATACAGAAGGATTAAAAAACAGGGCTAAAACGAGCAGCACACACCAGGCGATATCGCAAGCGATCGCCAGCAAGCAAAATCGGCTGCTGACGCTTGGTGACACCGAAAACGTCTTTCTCTAGTCTTTTTGTCGGGGTTTTCCTTAATTTGATATTCGACAAGGCCAAACTCTAGTTTATCGACATGCCCGAAGTCTTGCTTTTTACCGGTTATTCATCCTTCAGCTGGTCGGCTCTCTCACTCGAAATGGATACCGGTATCTCCTACACGAAAATCCGCGGCCTTTTGACACAGCTACGANTACTTTCGTATGAAAAAATCATCGAATGATTAAACAGCAGTGTAGAGTGAAACATTTCCGATCCGTGGATACCAATTTAGTTTTAGATTTATCGTGAATGATATGAATGAAACTGATCTGGAAACAGCCAAGCTACTCACCAATCCCCAAAATGTGTTAGCCTACTGAAGAAATTGCCGACTGTGGCCTCTTTTAAATATGCACTAACAGCTACTAAGTAACTCTTGGTGAGGGCATGTGCCAAAATGGTCTCCTAGGTTCATTTTCTGAAGGTACGGCAACAAAAAGGCATGACACAATATGTATGAGAAGGTAAAGTAGGATGTGGCAGGATGGGACGAAGGTGAATTGAGAAAAGGCCAGTCAAGACAAAGGCAGAATAAAACAAAGGCAAGATAAGCGAAGGCAAATTTAGAAAAGGCGAGATGAGAAATGGCAAAATGAGAAAAGGCAAATCGGGAAGAAGGTGAAATGGGACAAAGGCTAATCGAGAAAATGCGAAAAGAGAAAAGGCAAAATAATACAAAGGCAGAATAGAACAAAGGCGAAATATGAGAAGGCGATTGGGGATGAGGCGAGATGAGATAAAGGTGAATTGGGAGTAAGGCAAGTTAAGACAAAGGCAGAATAATACAAAGGCAAGTTAAGTGAAGGCGAATTGAGAAAAGGCGAGATGTGGAATGGCAAAATGAGAAAAGGCAAAATGAGAGAAGGCGAATTGAGATAAGGCGAATAGAGCAGACACCGATTCGAGCGGAGAGAGAGAGGTGCTTGGAAAACGCATCCGGTCCTGTTCGAGAAATCTGGCTGGAGATACGGGAGCTGGTCCGAGCACAACCAGACAGGTACGGAACGTTTATATCTAGGAAGTGGTTATTTGGCAAGCAAATGCTTGACGAATACCCAGAAATTAGTCTTAAAGGACCACAGTATTGCTTCCCAATCCTGCGTTACACGTACCCGCGTTAAGGGGGAGACCTCTATTAACGACTTGGTAAACTACCGCATGCAACTAGTCTCGCGCAGCCAGCCGTTTCGTTCCGCAGTACTGCTACACAAACTTGTTGGATCCCAGCGGCTGGGTGACCGAGACTGTAATCATACATTCTCCAACACTGGGGCGAAAGGCATAACTACAGTATTGGAGCATGGTGCCGGTGGCGCCGGCTGTCGACAAAAAGATGCAATACAGTGGTCCTTTAAATGGCAAGCAAACATTAGTGAATATTCATGACCACCGATCAGTATGGACCAATGAAAATTAAGGCCTAATTAGACCCCATTAATTATGCAAACAGTAGACGAAGATGGAGTCCTCCGACTAACCTTCGCCGCCGTCGCAAAATGGCACCGAAAAGTTGTGATTGGGAGCAGCAGGCTATGCCTCCAACGAAGATTAAGACGGCGTTAAAGGCATCAAACTGTTTATTTGCACAGCTAACTGCTGTGTATGCAGTAAAAGCGTAGTCTTGGACGCACGTCTAGCTCATTAATTATGCAGCGCTCTTAGAGCAGCTGGCAGGGGAGATAGTGGCGTGTGGTGGAGGGTGCCTTGCGGTATGGAGCCACCAACAAGCGATTTTCAGAAGAAAATGTCCATTTATCGAGCCTGGTTTGCCAAACAGTACGCCAAGTTTGGCTTAAACGTCGAGTTACACGCATTGCCCTGAACCAGGTAACAAATATCCTCCGCATGTCTGCAGTCAGTTGATTAGCGTAGTGCACAGGATGTAGGCTCATCAACCTGAAGGTCAAAGGTTCGAAACTCGCGTGGTCTCACTCGTGATTTTTTGTTTTTTTCTATTTTTTCCATTCTCTCTTGTTTTCTTTTTCTTTTTCTCTCAGAAAAGGCACATCAAGAAGAAACGTTATGTGTTTTCGTACAAAAATAGACCCGAACAGTCGAGGGTGCCAACAAACGACTGCCGGATGGTGGCCTCAGTAGTCAATGCTCATAGGTGTGGTTGCCATTGACTTGAATTTTGACTTGAATATTTTTGTTTGGGTCCCGTTAAGTAAGTTCCAGATAAAAATACTCATATTTATCGCCCCCGCCTGCTTAAAATCAGGGCCGTGCCTCTCAAAAAGTACAACATGAACATCAAGTTTTTACTCTGTGTAATTGTGCCCCTGCCCCCCCCCCCACACACTGATCTCCTTAGGCCCTTGCTTGCGCCTGGATAGGTTAAAATTTCCTCCGAAACAATTGGCATACATGTATTTGCTTGCTCAATAACCGAACGTGCTGAATAATATGGCAAGCACATACCCTGATTAATATTCATTAGGGGGCGTGACATGCTTGCCAAATAGGGACATTTTTCAGCATTAGATGGCAAGCATGCTTGCTAAATAAGAACGAAAAAGGGAACTGCTTGGCAAGCATGCTTGCCAAATAAACCCGGCCTTATATCTATTCAAAAATTCACGTTGGGTCACATTCGTGAGACAGACCTATTAGTCCGATTTCGTAAATCTGACGAAAGTCGAAGTACGAAATACGAAATTACTTCATTTCCATGATGTAACGTATTCAGGCGATGGTTGGTGACCACAAATATCGCCTGCTGGAAGAGCGTATAACGTTAGACCGACCGATAGAGGTACGTTGTACATTAGACTTTGAAATTAATAATTTTTTCGTTTCTACTTCGTAGCTACGAAGGGAAAATTAAAAAATTCAAGAGACGCACCAAAACTCTCTCGGTCGTACATGATAATGCTAATAAAAGACGCTCTTGCAGCAGGCGATATTTGTGGTACCAACCATCATCAAATATTATGTCATGGAAATGAACTTAAGTAGAATTTCGTATTTCGTACTTCGTGTTTCGTCAGGTTTGCGAAACCTCACTTAGATTACACCTCACTGATAGCTCTTCTTCCGAACGTCCGATCCACATCGTGCAGCACATTGCGCACATGCCGCAGCTACTGGTGTTTGTTCGGCCAAACGACCTGTTGTAGGCCCCTGTTACTCATCTTTTGCAGATGGCAACGTCACCGTCGTTTCATCGACCGAATAATTGAAATGGCCCTTCACCAACTAGACGAGAGAGATGACTACGTGTAGTACCAATAACGCAGGTCTCCATCTCAAAAGTGTCGTACCGATACGACCACGTGGGTAAATGGTGATGTAAATCAGAATTGGTGTACATGTAAAAGAATCTAATCNAACCCCCCCCCCCCCCCCCCGATATATGACGTATTAGATTCTATCACACCACACCTCAGTCTATGTAAAGGGACAGCGGCATATTGACATATCAAGGTTAGGCCGCAACAAACACAGCGATTTGAAGATTAGAATCTCTCTATTCTGTGAAAAAAGGGGAACTTGGAGATGAATTTCACTACCGGTACCTTCTGGACTGTCCTAAACATATTATCTCTGTCTGTTTGTTTTATCGTTTCCTTATGTTCTATGTATTTTAATTTTTGTAAATGTCTTATGTTCATTTGTTTTGTGCTCAATAAAGCTTCAAATACAAATACAAATACAAGTTCTTAGGACATTATTGTCATCACCCAGTAGATGTGAACAAGCTATGCTATGTGTCAAGACACGGAAAAGAGATTAAATAAGCCGGCTTTATTCTGTCATCAAATTCTGAACGTTTTTTGAGGCCACCCTCTTGCCTCGTACATGTATGTCACAGTGTTCTCCTTTTCATCCATTCCTGTAACTGGACAGATATCTTTTGGAATAGGAGCAGTCAGCCTCGCGTATTGCCAAAAGATGGCAGCAAAGTTCTAGCGGACCAACACAGGGAAATCCACGTGACTGGCGCTTGATCAAGAATGAATGGGTCCGCTATATGCATTGAATTAGGCCGTAGTGACACCTATTGGTCAACTCACTGACAGCTCCTATTGTTGTAACGTTACCTGTACTAAGGGCTGAGTAGGTTTTTTTGCGGCTACCCACTTGCCTCGTGTGTCGCAGTGTTTTCCTTTTCATCCATTCCTGTAAAGCCTGCCGCACACTAGAGCCATCTGCGGAGCAAAAAGTCATTCGAGACCGTTTGCTCAGCAGATAGCTGGCGTGTGCGCGTATTTTCGGTGAGTTTTCTGCCTCGCGAGGCAGGAACCAAGGATGCTAAAATTGGCGGTATGAAGTTGGACAATCACCAGTGACCTACATTGTTTTCCAACGGAGCCCCTTGGCAATGAGGAAGTATAAGATGAAAATGAAAATGAAAATGCACCCCACTCGGAACTTCTGCATGTATGCCAAGAAATCAACTTTATTTTATGGAACTTTGGTATTTGACTGAACTAGGAGGGCAGGTCTCGCGACCATCATGAAGTGTTACGCATTTCGATGTTGACCTACGATGGCTAAGATCATCTGATAGCACAGTTTTTGGGGGGTAATACTGCGGAAATACCAACTTTCATTCTTCTCAATGAGTTATTCATTGGAGAAGGCGGGAAGAAGCAACAACAGCAGAAATATCGGTGGACCAAAGGCGTATAGGTTCTGACAAGAGTTGGGAGGCCTAGGCGCGGTTCCTTGGTTCCTATGGAACTTTGGTATTTGACTGAACTCTTGAGGGCAGGTGTCGCGACCATTATATGAAGTGTTTACCTATTTAGATACCATTGTCCCGAAGATAATCTGATACCACAGTTTTGGCGGAATACTTGCGGAAATATCAACTTTCATTCTTCTGAGTGGTCTCGCGCGGCTGGCCCTTTCGTTATCCTCTGTGTTAAGAAAGTTGACCCTAACAATGACCTTTCCCATCAGCCAATCATTCTACTCTTCAGTGAGTAACAGGTGTTCTGATTGGTTCCCACGTTCTTGCACTCGACTGTGGTGCAAACTATATAGTTTGCACCACAGTATCGGATCCGCAGATTCGTAAGAGCGGCTGGGTGACCGACACTAGTTCCGAGTCGCTCACTGGAGATGGCGGGAAGAAGCATCACCAGCAGAAACACTGGCGGATCAAACGCGTAAGTAAATAATCCGTGGTCTTGATACCTGATTGTTGAAAAGAGTGGGTTGTCTGGAACTTCCTCCTGGGCCAAGATTAATTTTGCTTTCGTGTTGTTACTGTGGTTGATGTACAGACGGACGTACCCATACACTGTTAGAAATTTTTGTAATATTTTTACAGAAATTGCCTTTGAGTCTGAATTTTACAGATCACGTCCTGAAACTCTGCTGCAGGGATTTTCTGTAAAATCCTCTGTTTTTTCGAACACTATATAGGGCCTACACTTACACGACACCACCTTCACTCATGATCACCTTTGTAAATGCTAGGCTGTTGTGTTCAATGGTGCCAATTTGTCAATTTAACCATATCAAAAATATATAACACCAATTCATTTCAGGACGGCAGTGACCGCCTTTAAAAAGAGCAATGAGCTGGTATCCATGTTGGACGACCTTCGCGACCACATCCAAAATGGCCGCGGGAACGACGCCATAGCTGTCGTCCGCACGATTCAGAGAAACGGGGAACAATTCAAGATGGCCGTCAGCACCGTCAAGGATAGAGTTAACGATACTTGCGAACAGAAAAAAGGTGAATTAAAGGCCGTGCATTCTAAGGTTGAAGATGTTGGAAAAAAGCTTCCTGCCGTGAAAGCGGGAATTGGTGTTTGCAAGAAGAGGATCGCCCAACATGAGGAGGAAGAAGTTCGTTCCCAGCAGAAACGAAGGGAGGCAAATGCCAGCTCTCAACAGGCGCAAAGGGACTGGGTGGCAGGGGAAAAGAAAACGGGAATGCGATGGTGGTACATTGCAATACCTATTGTGGGCCCTATTGTAGGGATCAGCAGAGACCTCATTGGTCGCACGCAGATGGCCATTGCGGTCGAAAGGAAAGACTCTGCTCTCCGAAGAGGAAAAGAAGCGGATTGGGAGATGTTGGAAGCAATGAGGCAGAGGGGGGAGCAAGCGGAAAAGTGCACGAACATGGAACATTTGCTGGGTGACTGTAGGAGTCTGGAGGCTGAGCTGCACCAAGAAGTCGGCATTTTGACATCTGCAACAGCTTTCCTTACAAATCTTAGCGGAGTCTTGGAAAGTGTTCTCGTTGCAACAGACAGAGCCCTGGGACAGACTGGAAGGCTGAAAGCAGTGCTTGACAACTTCAGTACAAGGCCAGAAATCCGCAGCAGCTGGGGCGCGGCGGCCGCTGTGAAAGACTTCACGGATGGCTGGGGGGATGTCATAAAGAAGACCAGCAAGGTACCGCGTGGTGTCACTTGCAGCGCAGAGCAAATCTGGTAAGTAGGCCTATATCGAACACCGCAAGATGAGTTTTCCCCGTCAATCGCCAACTCCGTCAAATTTATTATGAGAAACTTGCAAACTACCGCCACTTGGAGGTGGTGTGAGCGGTTAGGCCTACCTCTTTATCCGACGTTTCGTCCGGTAATGGTTTTGAATGTTCCCATCTATGAGTGTCCCCGACTATTGTCTCATTGAAACTGCGACTTGACAACAGACAGAGAGAGAAACGTGTTGATCCTAGATCTACCATGCAACATTTCCTAAACAATAAAGCCAGCAGCACACACCAGGCGATCGCAAGCTATCGATCGCCTGCTAGCAAAATGACTGTTCGCCAACTATTCCATCTTGACATATCAAGGCCTACGGTCACTTCGTCCTTCGAACTACGCTCCCAGGCGAGGGTAGGAGTGATAGGAGCACTTGTCATGAAAAACGTCTTTCTGCAGTCTTTTTTTTGACGGGGGCATCCCTTAAATTGATAAATCGACATGGCCAAACTCTTCTTTATCGAGATGCTCAAAAGTCTTGTTTTTTATGTCCATCTTTCAGCCATGTCAGCTGGTCTGCTCTCACACTCGAATTGAACTTCTCCTACAGGAGAGTCCGCGGCCTGTTGACACAGCTACGAGGAGAGATCGCGTCAGGTAATGCCATAGAGGGTACAATGCAAACACTTGACGTGATCAGGAGAGAAAGCCATGATATTGCGCAGCAGATCAGAGCCGCGAATGAAAAGCAGCTCACGGCGACCATGAAAAACGTCCATGACGCAAGAATGCGGACCCAAAGGCAGATATCTATTGAGGAGCGGGCAAAATCACTCGGTATTGGTGGCTCCGACATGTCCGACGCCAAGATAAAGCAACTAAAAGAAGAATTAGATCAGCTACCTGAGGGATTTGAACTGGTTCGCTCGAATTCATCAGAGAGAGAGAGGTGCTTGCAAAACGCACTGGGTCCTGTTCGAGAAGTCTGGCTGGAGATCCAGGATCTGGTCCGAGCACACCCAGACAGGTACTTAGGCCTACATGTTCCTTCATAAATCGGAGACTAACTCGTTCGTCGTTATATCATATCTTCGTTCGTTTATTTCGTAAGAATAACAGCAACTACAGATGATGACATTCATCGTACAGCATCATCGCCATCAGCTCGGTAGTCTCTTCTTTCTTTCTACGGGGAGACACCACGTGTTTCTCATGGGGTCCCTACTGCTATCCTACTACGGGGCTCTCATTATCATGTATCTAGGTCACAACTTAACTGGGTCATTAAAACAAAAATCTTCATAACAATCTCAAGAAGTATCAAACCGAATACGAAACTGCCCCAAAATTGACGGTGTGATAAGACAAAGAGATATCGAGATGAAATTCACACAGTTCTTTATCTTATCGTAACCTTTTATTTTGGTGCAGTTTTATTGCTTTCGGTCCAATTCCTCAGGAGATATTGAAGTTTGAAATTAAGTGGGACGTTTTTTTGGGACCCGATGGGTCTCATTTGTGAGACTGAAATACATGTATTACCATGCTCCGGGACCATGGATGACACCAGTTCACTGGTACCTTTTCTTCCGAACGTCCAGGCCACATCAGTACCACACATTACCCATCGCGCGCACATGCCGCACTTTTCTGGTGTTTGTTCGGCCAAACACTGGGCCTATCATTTTTCCAACGACCTCGTTTTAGTTTTTGTTACTCATCTTTTGCAGATGGGATGGCAACGCTGACCGAATAACTAAAAGGGCCATTCAAGAACTAGACGAGAGAGATTCCCCATTAAAAACCTGGCTATGGTACCTTATGGTATCCTGTGGTATCCTGTGCTGCATGGTGTGTGGTATACCATGGTATATTGCTATTGTACCTATATTGTTGTACGGTATTATACGTTGGATCACCCGCATATAGATCAGTTTGCAATTCACGACGGCAGTCGTCAACGAATCGCAAACTCGTCGCCGTCAACGAATCGCAAACTCGTCGAAAAGTAGTCGCAAACTGATCGTAAAGAAATGACGTGACATCCACCGAACCAAATCAAACATGTTTGACCTCGTCGCAAACTTATACGTCGTCAACAGAAATAACGTCCAAGGAGCAAGCCACCTACCACGCCATCTAGAAATAATCAGTCAAACGATTTAGACTTACCACTCCGTCGTGTAAGTTCCATTCCATTCCTTGCTCCCACTCGGCACAACTGTCCAAGAACCAGCTGATGATCCAAACAGCGACCAGGGCAATCCCGATCTCTATCATCAGGAAGACGGCAAGAGATCACAACGTTTGGAATGTTTCTCCTTGTATCGGAATGTCAGATACTTTGAATGGCGTTTAAAATATCTTGGTACGGCGTTTTAGAAAAGTCCGGAATCGTCTCAGCGTCCGTTTAGATGCGTTTCGATGGAAGAAGCGTTTTCGATATCTCGGACGTTTCTAATATTCTCAAGACGTTTCAAATATCTTCACGCAACGTTTCGGAATTAAAATATCGCCGTGCAACGTTTCGCAAACATCTATACGACGTTCCATATATTCTCGGGACGTTTCAAACATGCAACGTTTCAGAATCCAATCGTCACGTAACGTTTCACAAACATCTGTACGACGTTCCATACATGTAGGCCTAGACTCTGTATTCTCGGGATGCTTCCAATCATGTAACGTTTCAGAATGTAAATATCGCCACGCAACGTTTCACAAACCTTGTACGACGTTCCATATATTCCCGGGACATTTCAAATATCTTCTGGCAACGTTTCAAAATTGAATTCCATATATTCCCGGTGCGTTTCAAATATCTTCGTGCAACGTTTCGGAATGTAAATATCGCCACGCAACGCTTCATAAACGTCTGTACAACGTTCCATATATGTATATTCTCGTTGAGTTTCAAATATCTTCATGTATTGTTTGGGATTTCAATCGCCATGCAACGCTTCACAAACTTCTGTACGACGTTCCATATACATGTAACATGTATTCACGGGACGTTTCAAATATCTTCATGCAACGTTTCAGTATTCAAATCGTTATAGAGTGTTAGAAACTTCTGTATTACATGTAACAATATTCTGCTTATCTATTTTTGGTTTCCTAGACGTTTCGATACATGTATTTGATTATCGTTTCCAAGCTAAGAAAAGAGTTCTAACGTTATTGTTCTATACTTCGAGATCGTTACAATGTTACGGATGGATTTTTGAAATCTGGTCAAGAAAATTATTCAATTGCAAATAATACATTACGTAAAATACGATTTTTGTGTAAATAATTGACGAAAATAAATTTATAATCACAGTTTTGTGTGTGGCACGTGTCGGAGATCAGCATACTAACACCCAATTTGGCCCCCCTAATAAAGAAAGCGTAATATTGTTCCAAACTTCTTTTGTAATAATAGGCAGCAGTTTCAACTCCTTATATTTAACGAAAATAATGATCAAATTGTTCCTAACAGCCGCAACACGTCCTTTGATGAGTAAAAGATGACGGTCTGATAGAAAGATAGGTCCTAAGTCCTAAATATTTGGAATGGAATACTGTTCAGTGCATAGGTCACCTTTGTGACGTCATCAGTCATGGTGGGTTGTGGCTGTGGTTCATCCACTTCCAGCGAATGTCCGATACACGATCTGACAGGTCCGTATCCACCATCTTGGATGACCTGGGGTCAGGAAACCCTCCGAATGATCTCGTCTCACACTGCCCCCTGTTCTTTATCTTCTTGATCATACAATCTTTAACTGGTTGCTCAACGAAAGTAGGCCTAGATGCACAAGGAAGGTGTAGAAGGAATCCACGTCCCCTGGAATCAAAGTAAAATAAGATCTTATTGTTCAGCGAGGGATTCGAATGGTCATGGTATCCATTAGCCACGTATTCTAATCCCTCGCTGAACAATAAAACCGGACTTAGATTCCAGGGGGACTTGGATTCCTGTCACACCTGAATACAAGGTGTCATGAAAATAGGAATTTCAAAATGTCAATATATTGTTTTAAATTCCATGAAGCTTTTTTTTTCTCAAAAACTGAAATGGCGACCATGAAGTTAGCCCCCCCCCCCGTGAAAAAATTACACTTCTTTGACTTCAAGGTATTTTTGAGACGGTCCCTTATCCATACGGTACTGGTGGACATACCAACTTTCATTCTTCTGAATCACTCGATCAGTGGAGATGATGGCGGAAAGAAGCATCATCAGCAGAAACACTGGCGGATCAGACGCGTAAGTAAATAATCCGTGCTCTTGATACTTGATTGATGAAAAGAGTGGGTTCTTTGGAACTTCCTGAACGCAGGTGACGAAGACGTGCCTGCTGGTGTGTACATGCACAGGACTTTCGTTTTGTCACTCTGGCTGTGCAGATAGTGCAGACAAATCTAGGGCCTAGACCTACACGACGCCGGTGTATACAGTGGGGCCTACCTTCAATGACAGACTGGGGCGAAAGCAACGTGTCGGGAAAGCGTTCAATCTACCAGGGAGGGGGCATGACACAAACCGAAACTCATCTGATTGGCAGAACGCCAGCAGGACGCGTCGCGTTCGCGCCATTTTGCGGCAAGTCGCGCGGAAGTTCCACCGTTCAGACACAAAGCGAACGCGACCAAAAAACGGCCGTGCGACATTCCGCGCGTCTTTCCGCGATAATTGCTCTCAGAGCGATTTTTTGGAAGAAGTTCGCGCGACTTTTGCCAACAGTGCATTGTAATGAGACTATTTCAGCTCTCCCGGTAGACAGTTTTCCGGGAATTTTTACTCGGAATTGTTATTTCCTGGAATAGTGTTCCAGAATTCGACACAACGGTTGAGGCATTTCATATTTTATTATGAAAGAGGAGCTGAAGGTCAAAGTGCCGGACAAAGACAAAACTTAAAGATAATGTATCACGGGTATTTTCGCGGGCCACGAAATTCATTGTTTATTTACATTTTGTTTGTTTATGTCCAGGCTTTCTTTGTCTTATGAGTAATTTGTTGATAGCATGCCCCTCTAGAAAATCTGTTGATTCCAAAAGTATTCATTTTGGTGGGTTGGCATGTCCCAAAAGTCCAAAACAACATGATGTAAACATCCATGTTTACAAACATTGAATGCAAACAATGAAGTCGTGATCTTTAAGAGATGTACAGTCTTTCGAATAAGTGAATGGACACACGAAAATCGAATTTTCTCAAAAACGGCTGGTGATAAATCGATACGGTTTGCGGCATTTGATAGGACATTAGCATCATGATTATCTATACCACTTGGAGGAAATTTGCCATTTTATGTAATACATATAGTCAAGTTAAACTGTTCATTTCAGGACGGCAGTAGTGACTGCCTGGCAAAGGAACAATGAGCTGGTATCCATGTTGGCCGACCTTAGCGACCACATCCAAAATGGCCGCGGACACGACGCCATGGCTGTCGTCCGCACGATTCAGAGAGACGGGGAAGAATTCAAGATGGCGGTCAGCACCGTCAAGGATAAAGTTAACGATGCTTACGAGCAGAAGAGAAGAGAATTAGATGCCGTGACGTCTAAGATGCATGATGTAAGAGATAAGATTCCTGCCCTGGAAGCGGGAATTGATGTTTGCAAGATGAGGATCGCCAAACATGAGAAGGAAAAAGCTCGTTGCGAGCAAAAACGAAGGGCCGCAAATGCCAGCTATGAACGAGCGCAAAGGGACAGGGAGGCAGGGGAAGAGAAAATAGGACTGCGATGGTGGCACGTTGCAATACCTATCGTAGGCCAGGTTGCAGGGATCGGCATGAACATCGCTGGTGCCATAGAGGTAAGCGACGCTAACGAAAGGAAAGGCAGTGCCCTCCGGAGAGAAAACGACGCGAAGCGGGAGATGTCGAAAGCAAAGAAGCAGATGGAGGAGCAACAGGAAAGGCGCACGAAGATCGGACATCTGGTGGGTGACTGTGAGAGTCTGGAGAAGGAGCTACACTCAGAAGTCGGCATTTTGAGATCTGCAGCAAGTTTCACTTTACAGCTTAGCGGAGTCTTGGAAAATGTTCTCGTTGCAACAAAGAGCGCCCTGTGACGAACTGGACAGCTGAAAGCAGCGCTTGACCGCTTCGACACGAGGCCAGAAATTTTAAGCAGCCGGGGTACGGCAACCGCTATGGAAGCCTCCACGGATCGGTGGCGTGAGGTCAATGAGATTTTGGTCAACGAGATGCCGCGTGGTGTCCAGAATGCTGTCACTTCGAGCGGAGAGCAAAGCTGGTAAGTAGGCCTATCGAACACCGCAAGATTGAGTTTTTCCCGTCAATCGCCAACCCCGTCAAATGTATTATGAGAAACCTGCAACTATGCCGCCACTTCCAAGTGCTGTGCCAAGAGCACATTTGCGCCAAAACTCAATGCATTTAGCTGCGTTTACCAGACATCCGGAATGCGGTATACGGGAGGCGGAAGCGATATGTTGTATACGAAAATATACCGGGTATACCGCTTCCGCATTCCGGGTGTCCAGTAAACGCATGGGTCCACATGTGCGTACTACGCTGCGTGATGCGTTAAATCTTTTGTTATTTTCCGCCGCTCTGCTTCCAAACAATGGGCGAGGCGTCACTAAAACGCAGCGTAAAACGCATGTGGACCCAGACCTTTAAGCTGCTTTTCCACGAGGCATTTGCGGGCGCGGGTGGAAAAAATCGAACCAACGTATTCCCATTAGCTGTTTCACTCGCACCCGCTCCCGCCACCGAAACCGCGTCCGCAAACGTCTCGTGGAAAAGCAGCTTTATGGGTGTCGACTGTCGACTGATAACGCTGTCGAATCGTCATTCAGCTTGTCAGCAGTCCCACTCGAAATTGACATCTCCTATAAGAAGCTCCGCGACCTGTTGACACGGTTACGAGGAGAGATCACATCAAGCAAGGCCAACGACGGAATGCAAACACTTGAAATGATCCGCAGAGAAAGCGATAGTATTCAGCAGCAAGCCAATGAACAAAGTTTCGTCGCGACGGTAGAAAGCCTCCAGGCGATGAGGAACAGCTTCTCGTCCACAAACCGGTCAACGTATAGGCTGATATCTATTGAAGAAAAGGCGAAATCACTCGGTATCGAATGCTCCGACGCTCGGATGACGAAACTGAGAGACGAACATGAGCAGCTGTCTCGGCGATATGAAGAGTTGTCTCGCTCATTTCGAGAAGAGGGAGAGAGGTGCTTGCAGAACGCGTTGGGTCCTGTTCGAGAAGTCTGGCTGGAGATCCGTGATCTGGTCCGAGCACACCCAGACAGGTAGGTACAACGTTATATCGCCAGGACAGATCACTCTGGCATGTCTGGTAGCTCTTCCTCTGAACGTCCGGTTCACTTTTGCCAATCGTGCGCACCGTGTCGCAGCTACTGGACAGGTGCGTCGAACACCTCGTCATGGTTCCCGATCATCAAGATCGGGAACCATATTGTTTTTGGTCGTGGTGTGTGTGTGTAGTTGCGTGCGTGCGTGCGTGTGTGTGTGTGTGTGTGTCTGTCTGTGTGTGTGTCCGGTCTCTCACGCCTTCATATCTCATCTCCTTCAACAGCTACAGCTTTGGAAACAAATCCTACCCCTAGGTTTGTCAACCTGGGCAATCCAATGAGCTAATCATTTCAATCTCAGATGCCTCCATCATGACGTAATCAACATATCAGACTTGATATTTTGTCCGTCAAGCTTTTATCTGATGGCATAACTTGGCTCCTTCATCAACTATATGGAAATAAGTTCTACCCTTAAGTTTTCATACCATAGGAATCGAATGGAATGATTACTTTTGATGCCCTGCTTTTGATGTGAGATGTTGGGGTCATGGTGATATCGATATCACAAACTTGATATTTTCAGATAACTTGCCATATTCTCAACTGAGCAACATGAAACAAGTCTTAGTTCATGCCTACTTATCCAAGGACTGGACTATGATAAAATTTTCGGCCTCAAGTGTCCGGGTGTTCGAAATATCATGAGATTTTGATAGATCAAACTTGATAATTCGAAATATCTCTGCCTGTGGTAGAGGTAGAGGCATGATATCACCCACACTTAAGTTATTGAGGATGCCCATTTTGATTATGCAATGACCTTGATGATCAGACGTCAAGGTCAAACTTGATGATTTGAAATACCTCTGCATGTGGCTGCGAGCAGACTGCCTATGTCATGCCTGTAGGGTCCTCTTAAGTTAAACAAGCGGGAACCATCAGACATTCATAGTGTCATCTTGTTACTCATCTTTTGCAGATGGCAAGGCCTCCATAGTGGCGCCGACCAAATGATTGAAGAGGCCCTCAACGAACTCGACCAGCAGAGATTAGGCCTTTTTACTACATGTAGTATACTGTAGGTCTCCACCTCGAAAATAATGTCGAATTGAAAGGGCCCTAGACGAATGAATTAGACCAGCGAGATTAGGCCCTACGACATGTAGTAGCGAGAACACTAGTTAGCCTCCACCTAAAAATAGTGTGTACACATACGACCTGTATTCTGTATTCGACCTGGCGTGGGTATATCATAGCGAGCCGGTGTCCCCCGCCCTTAGAGCAAGCCACCTACCACGCCATCTAGAAATAATCAGTCAAACGATTAGACTTACCACTCCGTCGTGTAAGTTCCATTCCATTCCTTGCTCCCACTCGGCACAACTGTCCAAGAACCAGCTGATGATCCAAACAGCGACCAGGGCAATTCCGATCTCTATCATCAGGAAGACGGCAAGAGATCACAACGTTTGGAATGTTTCTCCTTGTATCGGAATGTCAGATACTTTGAATGGCGTTTGAAATATCTTGGTACGGCGTTTCAGAAAAGTCCGGAATTGTTCCCAGGTTCGTTTCGATGTGTCTCGATCGAAGAAACGTTTTCGATATCTCGGACGTTTCTAATATATCTCGGACGTTTCTCAAATATCTTCATGGAATGTAAATATCGCCACGCACGCAACGTTTCACAAACCTATATACGACGTTCCATATTTTCCCGGGACATTTCAAATATATTCTGGCAACGTTTCAAAATTGAATTCCATATATTCCCGGTGCGTTTCAAATATCTTCATGCAACGTTTCGGAATGTAAATATCGCCACGCAACGCTTCATAAACCTCTGTACAACGTTCCATATATGTATATTCTCGTGTAGTTTCAAATATCTTCATGTATTGTTTGGGATTTCAATCGCCATGCAACGCTTCACAAACTTCTGTACGACCGTGTTCCATATATTCACGGGACGTTTCAAATATCTTCATCAATGCAACGTTTCAGTAGCAGTGTTAGAAACTTCTGTATTACAAATATTCTAGAGCGTTTCAATAATAACGTTTCCTAGTCGATTATCGTTTCCTAGCTAAGAGTTCTAACGTTATTGTTCAAAATTTCGAGATCGTTACTTATACAATGTTACGGATGGATTTTTGAAATCTGGTCAAGAAAATTATTCAATTGCAAATAATACATTACGTAAAATACGATTTTTGTGTAAATAATTGACGAAAATAAATGTATAATCACAGTTTTGTGTGTGACACGTGTCGGAGATCAGCATTCTAACACCCAATTTGGCCCCGTAATATTGTTCCAAACTCCTTTTGGAATAATTATAGGCAGCAGTTTCAACTCTTTATATTTAACGAAAGTACACGTAATGATCAAATTGTTCCTAACAGCCGCAACAGGTCCTTTAATGAGTAAAAGATGGCGGTCTGATAGATAGAAAGATAGGTCCTAAATCCTAAATATTTGGAATGGAATACTGTTCAGTGCATAGGTCACCTTTGTGACGTCATCAGTCATGGTGGGTTGTGGCTGTGGTTCATCCACTTCCAGCGAATGTCCGATAGACGATCTGACAGGTCCGTATCCACCATCTTGGATGACCTGGGGTCAGGAACCCCTCCGAATGATCTCGTCTCACACTGCCCCCTGTTCTTTATCTTCTTGATCATACAATCTTTAACTGGTTGCTCAACGAAAGTAGGCCTAGATGCACAAGGCCGGTGTGGAAGGAATCCAAGCCACCTGGAATCAAAGTCCGGTCTTATTGTTCAGCGAGGGATTAGAATGGCTAGAGATTGAGAGAGACCATGGCCATTCGAATATTACCTTACAATAGCAGGCCATTGTTTGGCGGATCTGCATTCCTTGGACGCTGATTCCTGTCACACCTGTATCTTGATTCAATAGCTCACTGGAAATCAAGGCAAAGAAGGTTCCTCAAAGCCTCGAGACAGTCCCAACCTGGTTGGTACCTGCAGTAGGCCTACGTTTTGGTGGCACTGACCGGCCACCAAATTCCAAAGGTAGGGTACAGGATACGATCATGTCGAATGCTCACCAGCATTGGAGTGTAGCAACACAACAAACATGCCAGCATCACCGACACCAGGGATCGAATGTATCTTACCACCAGGTTTCTTAAACTAAACCCTGAAATTGATACGTCCCAAAGACCTACTCAGCAATACGGAAATGTACAGTCACGTCCTAAATTGAATACCAGTAGCTATTTCATGCCTCCCTATCCACACAAGACCGCTACCTTTCCCTAAAATGTAGCACGGAACCAGCTGAATCTGTGTACCCTAGTCTGTACGGGACGTCGGCGGTACACTAATCACGTACACGTACATGTACATACGTACCGGTACGTTGGGAAAGATTCACGGTAATCTTCAATCCTAACCCAATTACACAAGGTCCCAGAAAGATCCTCACTTTTGACCCTCAATCATGGCGGACCACCCGTCCCGTATGAATCAGTAGGCCAGTATTACCGACGAGTTTGAAGGTCCTAGGTCGCTCCATCGTCCGAATACAACATCCGTGAATCTAAAATCAAAGCATGTAACTGCACGACGAATCTGCGCGGCGGATTCTTTGATTATTTATCCAGTGTTGCAACATACAGACACATTTCTCCTTGAGTCGTACGGTAGCCGTCCAGCGAAAGTAGAAAATGGCGCCAATAAATTTCCAGATTGATCCCGCGCTACGTCATACGCAAGGTGACAAATGACTTTAATTGCGTTGCTGTCAAACTGAGAATCGACGGCTAGCTTTTCTCGAAGAAGGTATACACGTAAACAAGGTGACGAATCGATGGCCTACTCTCGTGAACTGGTCCATTATTGATTAAGGGGGGTTAGGTAACACCGCCCCTTTCCAATCGTTCCATCAAATGAGTTCAAATGTGGTTTCATTCGCAAGGAAAACAAACCTAGAGGGCAAATACTAGTGTAATACTTCCTATTGCCACAGTACTACCATGCAGACAGATGTGTGACTAGCGGAGATGACTCATTACCATGGAGAGCGTTGCTTAGCAACCAATAAAACAGGTCGCTCCAAGAATTAATGAATGGGATGATCAATAGACAAGGTGATTTGTATCGCGCGGATACAAAAACGACGCATATAGCAATAACAACATTCGATTAGTGATTTTGTCATTGATGCATGCGGCTGGCTGATCCATACTCCAGGCGAAATCCCAGTATCCATTCTCCACGCAGAACATCAACTCTACGAAGTAAGGATGATCAGTCGGCGTCTGCTTTATTTATTTATATTTATTTATTTACATTTCCATATTTGTGATAACTACATCATCTATGAAATATTAAATACAAGATTAATGAACGTGTTAAATATGACCAGAAAGAGTGTTATTAAAAAAAACGGACGCTGTCAGAAAGGACTCACTACGGTACTGCTGCACTTTCATTGGATGCGGACTCCGAAAATCGCTGACGTGGTACGCAGCTTTGACTGACGTGCTTCGCAGCTTTATTTGACGTGATACGCAGCTTTGGCCGACGTGTTCGCAGCTTTATCTGACGTGATACGCAGCTTTAGCTGACGTAGTACACGGTTTTAGCTGACTAATCACACCGATGCCGGTTTAGTATTCAGGATCCCTTAAAAGTTTAAAAGAATATACAACACTTCCAGGCTCAGTTTCAAGTGTTACGGGTTTGATGAAGAAATCCACATCTGACAGAAGACAAATTCTATCTGCAGCTGAGAATGACACAGACATGCAGGGGTCATTCCGGTTACAAATAAATAAACAATCGAACTTGTTGTCTGCTTTGAATATTCCTATCTGGTTGAGAGATGGTATCTTTCCGCCTGCTTGGTAACGCTGAAAGTAGTTCACGATGTTTTCGTCTGAAAAGAAGACAAGAAAGTGTGTGTTGGTAGGCCTACTCTCTTCAACAGGTCATAAAGCGGGTCATATGACGAAAAATGCTCTCCGAACCTCCCGACCCTAACCGGAGTTATCGCTAAAAATCGGTTGCTATTGAGATCTCAAAAAGGTTGCTACGGATAGGGGAAAAACTGAAGCTTTGGAAAAGTGCTCGTTTCCACGATGCCCCTCCGCCATGTTGGTTGCTATGGGATTGCTATGGGATTTCTAGTGTGCAAATGACTTTTCGGGAGGCAAATTCATATTTTGGCCCAATCAAATGCTTTATGCTGATGTCAGGTCGACCTTGCGACGGCGCAAAATATGCGGCGACTGACTTTTCTGACTCACTTTGGCGTCTGAGGTAGGACCGCGTGGAACAAATCAGTCGCCGATTAGGCGTGGTGCAATTGCGTCACACCTGCGACTGTTGGCATCAGTCGCCGATCAAAACGATCAGGAATCGCAAGAGTTGAACATGTTCGACTTCTGCCATCCCGACGGGCGTAATGCATACACAGTCGACCTGAGCTGAAATCTCCGCAGGAATATACAAGATGGCGGCGGGCAGTAAGGTAGTCTCGGTCACCCAGCCACTTTTTCGAATCTGGGGGATGTTCGTGTAGCAGTAAACCGCTGGCTGCGCGAGACTAGCAGTAAGAATAAGAGCTCAAGTAAAAGTTCACCTTGATACGCTTTGTCTTGTGAGAGGCAGAAGGACCTCACCTCCCTCAACTGTGAGAGTGCTAGGACACTTTTGAAGATCATGACGCATCGCATTTCGCCATCGAGGCTTTTACCGGCCCGCAGGTCAGGTGAAAGTCGCTTTGTCTTGCCAAAAACAAACTGGGTTCCTGCCGTGTTTGGCTTGTATTCCCCGTTTAGCTGTAACACCCTGTGCAATTCTTTATCATTGAATTGGTACCCTATTACATTCCTACTAGCCATGTCATGGGCCACTGCAACGAACATCCACGTCCCGAGCTCGCCGAGCACCAAGTCGGTGAACACGGCCGAATTAGATGACGAATTCCCGACAAAGTAATAAAGAGTTTTGTCCGGGTAGAACCAGACTTCGAGCCCCTGCTTTGCCATAGCATCATAACATTCAGCCAATGGTATTTGCGATCCGGAGTAGACCTTGACGAACGCTGCAAAAGTAAACCCATACGCCTGTCTCAGATCCAAGCTGGATGACTTCACCGCGCTCACGAAGGACATCTCCCGGCCGTGAAACCTGACGGACCGGACTCGCACTCCCTCACTCAGTTTCCCGAATGTGACTCCCACTAACTTCGCCCTGTTTGCGTTTCCCGACATGTCAATCCCTCCTGTTTTTGCATTCATCGGCCAGTAACCGACAGGGGCAGGTGTAAATGAAGCTGAAAGAAAAATAGGTACGTTCAGGGCCTCGACCGTCTAAAGGCAAACTCATACTTTGCGTTAGTACGCTTTGCGCTTGTCCGTTTCCTATGTGAGTGCGTGCTAGAAAATGTATAATATAGAGTTTTCGCAAAGCCCCCGAAATGCCAACGCAAACGTCTATCCTTTTGTTCGGTTCTCTCTTTGTAGCATCGAACAATGGGTTTGGCGTTCGCGTTGGCGTTTCGGGGGCTTTGCGAAAACTGCCTAATAAACATAGGGAACGCGCAAGCGCAAAGCGCAAAACGGAGAAGTATGAATCTCTCATAGCCTAAGGGTCGTATGCTAGGCTCGGACTTTAGCCTAACTTCCATTGAAGTCCGACTTTTCTCAGTGTCCAGGCTTTCTCTGTCTATGAGTAATTTGTTGGTAAATTATGTTGATTCCAAAAGTATTCATTTTGGTGGGTCGGCATGTCCCAAAAGTCCAAAATAACATAATGTAAACATTCATGTTTACAAACATTGAATGTAAACAATGAAGTCGTGATACATGTACCGGTACATTATTTTTAACGTAATATGTAGAGCTAATGATACAAGATATATTATGCAAATATTCTCCTTTAAAAACATATAAATTACTATATAATTTCAGTTCCTGTTATATTATTTAAGTGTTCGTCATAGCTGTGTGATTTCATTCGGCCATTAGGATAATAGCATCAAATTTGATGTACCGGTACTTTTTTCATCGTTGCGTGACCGACGACGGGCAGAGCCTTGATCACGTGATCAGTAGGCCCTATGAATGAGTCCACATCGGCCATAGGCCATCGGCACAGCAGATTGAATGAGTAATATAGCAAATGCTTTTACTTACGATTTGCATAGCGAGTCTAATGTAATTGTACTGCAACACTTGAAGTAAAAGCATTTGCTGTACGTGTTATGAATATCAGCCATTTTATTGACGACCGGAAGTAGTCAAGCTTATTTAGACATGCGCAGAAATTAAGGTTGCATCGCCCATCAGTTACTTAGTAACTTTGGCGGCATGTGTCGTGCACTTTTGCAGACTACAAAACCGGGGAGGACGTCTTCGGTGCCACAAGGATCCACCTGTAGGCCTTCTTTCTTTGAAAAATCCCCCCGCCCCACCTCGCCACCACGGCCGACAAAACTTCCGGGCTTCCAGAGCATGTGCAATGGCAAATGGTGAATAGACTCTGTAGGAGGACTCAGTGTCGGATGCAAAATCCATATTCTTCATTTAATGATGTAGGCCCGATGCTACCGCTAAAGGGCGGTTTACACATGCAATTTTTCACATGCAACTTCATGCAACTGGTTGCATAAACCTGAGGAGAGCAATAATTTCATCAAAGTTGCATGTGTAAACGGGCATGCAACTTGTTGCAACTGCATGTACCTACTGCAACTTGTTGCAAATTTAGGATCGAGACACTATTTTCTGGTGAAGTTGCAACAAGTTGCACGTCGCTAGCCAGCAATGAGAGTACAGTAAAAAATCATGTGACGTCTACTAAAGCCAAAATGGCTGCCGAACAAAGGATTCCCGCCCAAATTCCTGCAACTAATTGTTGCGAACTTTTGCAACTTACCACGCTGGATGTTGCTATGTGTAAACGTCACAGGTGGATTTGCAGCAACTTGCAACTTGGTGCAACCTAGTGTAAACCGCCCTTTACCGTGACTTCCCCCCTCAGCCAATCAGAATAATCATTACTGTGTTAGGCCTTACTCAGTACGATTCATCAAGAGAGCAGTGCTCTGATTGGTTCCCACGTTTTTGCCTTCACCAAATGGGCATGACTTACCTGACGGGAATGGCCACACGATACGAAGGCAATAGCTCCTTGCCCGTCTCATATCCTCCACCTCAAGGGATTTATTGAACATCATGACGCAGCTGAGGCCCCCCTTGAAGTTTTGTACCCCTAACATCTTTCCAAGGGTAATGTGAGGGGAGGGGGCATTGCCAAGACTTAGTCCCTTCCTGTTGCTCATGACGACTGGTGTTTGAGTATCGATCATCCCAATAGCCTTCTTCAAGGCCGTGTTATAGGAAACAGCAATGAACTGCCATTGATCAGTCGCCATGGTCAAAGTCGCGAACGCGGGCAGATCGACAAGGTCTGGGGTCCGAACCCCTCCGTGCAATGTTCCTTCCTTCATCCAGACAATAAACGACAAGCTTCCTTGCTTGGCCAACTCGAGTATCGCAATCGAACCGGAACCGATAGTTTCTGGTTTGAAAAACCCGGCAAAAGTTATGCCGTTTTGCCCGATGTTTAGTCCGTCGTTTCCATTGGCCTCTATGTAAGAAAGGTCCGACCCTTGTAGCCTGTAGGCGTTATTTGATTGGTCGCGGGGCCCAGTCGTCTTGGTTACGCCGCGAAGCAAGGCGTTATTTCCGTTCCCTGATCGGTCCTTCGCATGTGCCATTTGATTGAAAGGCCAAAGTAGGGCAGGATTTGGGGTGAAGGTCTCTGTGAAAAAGACAGAAGGCCCTGGTTAAATACCTTTAAAATCTTATAAGATTTTACCAACTGTTGGCCAATGAGGAACCCGCTTCACGTTTTTATTCCGACAGGGCGGCGCTGCGAGCGTATGTAACGAAGAAGTTCACGGAGCAACGCCCTTGAGTGCAACAGGGACGAAATTAGCCTGGTTCCCTCATGCGGTTCCCTAGCGGTCCGATGGTGGCGCTGACTGCACCGCCAGGAACCTAGACCGAACACTGTCCTGATTAAAAATACTAGGACAGACGCAAGCAAATATGCATAAAACCATCATGGCGCCGGCTTAGACTGGTACCCGGTATTCTGGGCAATAATCAGGACAGTGTTCGGTCTGCTGTAGAATGACGTCACTCGTCGGGAATCCGCCGTAGATCATTTGCTTTCACCGGTCTTCGAATGCAAGCTGCCGAGAAGACCGGGTACCAGTCTACCAGGAAACAGGCTTGGGCGAAACGGCATAAGAGGTACAACCGCACACAGCGCCTCCAAGTGGCGGAAATTTGCATGCAGATTCCTGTCATTTCTTTTCTTGCCAACAGATTAACCCGAACTTTGCAGATTATCAATCAGATGATCGTTTGCTGCCATCGGATTGTGCATTTAAAGGGCCCCTGTAGGCAGCTAGGCTCATATCAGTGCGGCCACTTCATCACAGGTGGCGCTCGCAACTGACAACCAGCGGATTTGGGCCCAAATGATGATGTTTTGTGCATTTTTATTTGGAATACATGTCAGATTTTGATTCTCATGCCAAAGAATCGGTGTAATAAGCACATCAAAATGCCTATGAGTAGACTGCGTGTAGGGCCTAGAATTAGGAGGTGATCTCAGGAAAATGTGTGCTGTCAGCTTTAAAGGAGTTAGACGCCGAAGTTGTAAACAAGCTGGTTTGTTTACAAACATGGTCGGCAAACTAGTTTTATTCCTTCGTGCAGGTGGCAGCACCAGTAGCGCCCCGTGATCGTTAGACTGGTTCCCGGTCCGATGCAACTCACTCACGATATTCACGTCAGTACATATCACCGACAATAGGTGGCAGCACCGCAGGCGTTGCGTGGATAGAGAACCAGTGAGTGAATGTTTACAACTTGGACGTCCAACTCCTTTAAGTTCGACCATCGCATCGGAAACTACTTCGTCAGATGACAGCAAGGTACCCTTACAAAAATGTACCACGTGTAAATGACATTACCACGTGGTAATGGGCGAATTTTACACCAAAAATGTGCACTTTTACATAGCCATTCTCAACTTCGAGCTTGAAACTGTGCCAGATTCCCGAAGAATGACGGAAAGACTCGAGGTGTTCCGAATGCAAAGTAGCAGATCTTGTGGTACTTACCCTTTAAAGCGAAGACCGACGCATCCCAGTGACATATCACCATGAACGTAACCCAAAAGAACATGATGAAAAAAGCCAAAGACAAGAACGTGTGAAATATTCCAGACCGGACTAACTCGAGCTCTCGAGCCAACTCACTCTCCCTGGCATTTTAATGAATTAAATACAAAACAAATCATTAATTTGTTGTTTATTTTTCATACTCAAGGGTACCAACAAACTGATCAACAAAAATTCATAATTGATGATGAGTTATAGTCGTGTGAAATATAGGCTATTACCTTGACATGGTGAAAACAGCGGACCACTGAGTGCGAAATAAATTCCGCTTTCGGGTTGAGGGCGGCTCCGTGCGCGGAAACGCTCGAAAGCATTTTTTCCGCGCCGTGACCAACGCCGCGGAAACAAACAGGGTCGTATTTTAGAACGTTCCTTAACGTTAAGGTCGACCTTAAATCTATTGTAAAACCATCGAGAACAATAGATTTAAGGTGGACCTTAATGTTAAGGAACATTCTAAAATACGGCCCACAATGTTTTCGAGCGTTTTTCTGGGCACCAGAAAACGCAGCTTTGCAGAAAAGTACTTTAAAAGGCCATGTTTTGTTGCCGGCGCCGATTGCATCAATTCTCCAATATCGTAGTTTTGTCTTTCGCCCCAGTATTGAAGAATGTATGAATTTACAATAATATACGTGGATACCCTAGGAACGAGAGTTATTAAGCTACTCTAGTCTGGCAACATCTAAGCCGGACTCAATGGAATGCAGAAGTCATGTAATGTGGCAGAGCTTTGCAGTGCCTGTCGACCATTTGTGGTCGTTCCCCGATAGTTCGCGCTGTGCACCGGTTATTCAATAGCCGCGTTCGTAGAAAATCCAACTATCGATTTCCTAACTTCCGCATTCCATTGGGTCAGAATTAGATGGTGCGAGGTTGATAAGCGGTACTTTAACAACATTGTCAATAGAGGTCTCCCTTACCGTGGGTTGGTGTAGTGCAGGTTAGGAAAGGAATACAGTTCCTCTTTAATAGGGAGAACCAATTCCGCCTGAATTTAGCGTTTTGGGACTGAGATTGCCTGATTGGCTGCTCTGCGCATCAGAAATTGGTATTCATCGGAAAGCGCTCACTGAGAGCTTTCCAACGAATACCTTTGTGATGGTTTCCAGCGCTTTTCAAGCTCTTTACAAGGGTTCGTTTTTGAAAAATTGGCCTTTTGGGCAGCAAGAGTGAAACTACAGTGTACATATGGCTTCAGAGGATATTCTCTTACTTTAACCACATATGCCCCTACATCCGAATTATGACAAGAATTTGATGACAACAAGAGGCCCATGGGCCTTGCGCTCAGCTGACATTTGATGCCTCGGCTTGATAAGGCACACTGCAGTCTTAGGAACGTTAGTAGTCGGTGATGTCAAATTTTATTCACCTGTACAATTTTGCCAAGAATGAATCACACTTTATTTTGGAATGCATACGGTGTGCATACATGTGTAAGAGAATAATAAATTTGTCTGCTGTGGCGAAGATTTCTGTGTTCTATGATTTCGACAGTTGATCTCCAATTGGGATTCCTGTTGTGTCAGCTGAGAGTGAGTTCTTCAAATTCAAGACACTTCCTTGCACCCCTCTTTAGCAACAGCAGCATCAGCAATCTGGGGTACTTCGGCAACCAGGTCGACCTGAAATATAGTGAATAGAGTGGGAAGAGGTTATTTAATAATATTAACTTCAATATTCTACATGTCAGGCCTAAAATCCNACAAGAGGCCCATGGGCCTTGCGCTCAGCTGACATTTGATGCCTCGGCTTGATAAGGCACACTGCAGTCTTAGGAACGTTAGTCGGTGATGTCAAATTTTATTCACCTGTACAATTTTGCCAAGAATGAATCGCACTTTATTTTGGAATGCATACGGTGTGCATACATGTGTAAGAGAATAATAAATTTGTCTGCTGTGGCGAAGATTTCTGTGTTCTATGATTTCGACAGTTGATCTCCAATTGGGATTCCTGTTGTGTCAGCTGAGAGTGAGTTCTTCAAATTCAAGACACTTCCTTGCACCCCTCTTTAGCAACAGCAGCATCAGCAATCTGGGGTACTTCGGCAACCAGGTCGACCTGAAATATAGTGAATAGAGTGGGAAGAGGTTATTTAATAATATTAACTTCAATATTCTACATGTCAGGCCTAAAATCCTTGGTGAATCGAGATACATGTCAGATAATTTATTAAGACCGCCCTTGGTTGGGAAGGTCTAGTGGGACAAGTCGTCTCCAAAATTTTGCAAATTTTCAACCCCAACCGGGGTCTTCCTCAGGCACTTTCCAGTAAGAAGTTACAGAAAAGCTACTGGGGTACAGAAAAGACTGTTGGGAAGGGGTTAATTTAGCATAATGCCGTAAAATCCTTGGTACATGTAGACCCCTTGCCCTTGGGCAGTGGGAAGGGGTTAAACTTTATTGTTGCATGATTGGCCTACAATCCTTGGTGAATCGAGATAGTGTCAGATACATGTACATGTACTTTATTAGACCACCCTTGATTCATGTGATTGGGAAATACCGGTACTAAGGGGTTAATATAGCACGAAACAATCCTTGGCATTAGATCACTGGGGTGGAATGGCGTTAATACCACAAAGGCCTTCGAGTGCAAGTTCATGGTCACTGTGCCAGGATTTGCAGACTGGGAGAAATTAAGTTGTCTGCTGTTTAAAAAGAGGCGACTTTTTCATGTAGAATCAGAAGGGAGACTGCACTTTCCTGATAATCAGCTGTTGACATGTCACCACAGGTTCTTGTGGTCCCCTAGTATAGTATCGAACCACAAGAACCTGTGCTGCAAGTTTATAATTGGAACTTCATGGATCTCCTGTGTGTTTGATGTGTGTTTTGTGGAGAATTCAATCTGTTTTGGGAACTGTTTAAATCTCCTCGAACGAGACAGTACAAAGCTGTGTTGAAATTCTGTTGTGTGTTTGTGATTTTATTTTTTTTGGGACACATTCTCAACTCTCTCTTTTCGAGTTACTTACCAGTGTTACATTATGCAATATTTTTGGTGAGGCTCATTGTTAGGTAAGCGACCGCAATGTGTTTAGTTTATTGTATGATCTTGATGTAGCAGTAATGGCAGTATTTGATAAGTTTCTGTGTATGGTATAGTGTTATATGATGATGTTTTCTAGTGTGCTGCTATGCTGATATGATGATGATAATCTTTTTAATCAATGAGTGACACATGTGCATAACATTTATTGTTTTTACACGGCAATGCTTAGACCCCGAAGTATCTGTTAGTGTATGGTGTTCAGGATTTTTCTCAGTTTGCATTTAACTTTGCGCTGAGCAGGGATTAACCCCTTATTTTCTCCTAGCATCAGCAATGTTGTTACTGTTTTATTTCTAGATTTGAGAGAGTAGGTTTGTGATAAAAGTTTATGGTACTTAAATTGTTTGCGAGTACTAGGGATATTTTGAGGGATGTGTGTATGAGTTTATAGGAGAGAGATGTAAGTTAGAATTTTATTGGTGAAAATTTTGGTACAGTTTTGTAAGAATTGAATGATTTTTTTCTTCAGGTCATTAGTGATAGAGAAGGTTTATCATTATCTTTTAATGGGAATGTTATAGTTACATCAAACTGGTACGGAGTAAGTTTTGTTTGGTCATGATAATAGTGTTGCTTCTTTAGCGAAGTGAGTTTTTGTACCTTTAGATTTACTGGTATTGTTCTTCAATTTTTAACCCATTTCTTTATTACAGCTAAAATAAATTGTAAACCAAGAGTCTTGTAACACAGGGAATAGAATATTTTGGGGAATTTTGAGTTTGGGAATAAGTGTTTGAAAGTTTAAAGTTTTTAGTTTTAAGTGTTATGAGACATTTGGTAAAGTATCAATGGGCTTGAACCACCCATTTCTTTGTAAAAATTTGTAAGGTTGAGCCACCCTCCCGTTTTTTAAGAAAAAAAAAAAAAATTAGGAAAAGTGGGATGTAGTATAGGGATAGGCAGCCGCCCCTTTAAGAGGGCCCCCGTGTGTAACCCCCGTGGATTTAGTATATATAGCTAAGCATGCGCAAGCACAGAGTTCTTACGGCATGGCCTTGGGCAAGTGCAGTACCCTGCACCTCTGTCCGCCACGCACTATGATTAACAGTTGATTGTACCTCCCCCCCCGGTTCAAGGTGGCCACCTCGAGTAACGTTGTAAAGATGAAGAATAAAGGAAGATTACGATAACAGAACCCAAACGTTATTTCCGTATATAACACTACCATGCTCTCATACCGGTACCTCTACTGGTTTATCCTTCACGAACTCAAGTCTCTGAAAATGTTTCATTTCAGGAACCATACATGACTACGGCGAGTTGGTCGAGTTCGCCAAAATAGGCAGCTATTGTGAATACGACTTATTCGGAATAGAGGTCTCTCATTATCAGAAGAATATGTCGGTAGATATGCCGGCGGATGGAGAACGTGTGCGACGAATCCAACATCTTGTGGAGAATGGTTACGAGGACAAGATT
>NMRB01000401.1:129525-142195 GCA_002633025.1 Notospermus geniculatus
CCTGGTAGGCTGGACGATACTTAGGGTCAGAGGGTCGTGGGGTCCTCTCTTGGAATGGAAGGGCTGTGTAAGACTCCAGGGCATGGCTACAAAACAAACAGTTTCGAGTGACCACTTTACCTCAGACAGATCTCAGAATATTGAGGAATTTCAGGAATCAGCCAGAGCCTGGAAATGACACGTCACTCACCATAGGACGTCGAAGCCGCTGTAGGCGGCGACTCGTTCAGGCATGTGGAGTGTGTGAAGCGGGTCAACAAGGCCAAGCAAGGGTCGGATTGCACGGTTAGCGATACCAGTTTTGGCTTTTAGAGGTGTATAGTCAAAGATTGAGACACCTGTGGTCTCACTGCCGGTTCCTGAGGTAGTCGGTACTGAAGAGGAAAACCAGAATTCATTGTCACAAACTGACCAATCAGAAGCATTACTCCATCCAGCAACCAATCAGAAACATGACTGCCACCAGAAATTTACATGAAACGAGCTATCCAATCAGGTATCAGAGACTCACCAGCAATCATTGGTTTAAGTTGATGCATCACAGGATGACCCTTCCCAAGTGGAGCAATAACAAAGTCTAACAAATCAGCATCTGGTTTTGAAGCGTAAAGATTGGCAGCCTTGCATGTGTCCATTACAGATCCGCCACCAACGGCAAGGAAGGCATCAAAGTTTTCAGCACGGGCAAACTCAATGGCTGCTTTGAAACTGGAAGAGGAGTTGAATGGTCCGGTCAAGAAAAGTGAAATTGGCTGGGCAGTCATGTCTGAACTGATGAAATATTTAGCAAGAGAGTTGAGTATCAGAGAATAAAAACTCAAACTTTTGACGAATTGTCCTGACGGAGGTCCATACCTGATGTCATTGGGTTCCACTCTGACTTTATCATAAAGTTGATAGTTGACGCCATTCTTTTCCAGTGATTCGATAGCAGTTTTTACAGGAGGAAGATTAACCAGGTTGGAGTCTGTGAAGACAGCAACATTCTTTGCCCTCAAGTTGACAAAATCTTGTCCTAATTCCTGCGTGACGCCTTCGCCGTATCGAATGTTGGAGCACGCCATCTGTATCAGTGAGAACAGGTTTTAGTTTGTAAGATCAAGGGATCCCACTAACTCTAGCAGACTATGCAATGAACAGCAATGAATTAAAAAAGTTAAAGTTTGGGTTTATAGTCTGATATCAACAACGGTAGAGGTGTCATCCAACTTTACACTTTAACCCCAGTCTATCCTGAAACCTTTCAGTAGAACTCAGAGAGCTGCTCGACCCTCAGTGACATCTAGCGGAGCGCCATGAGATCGTGGTCATTCTTCAGCCAGCTTTCGGACGTGCTGGTTCGTCTTCTGTAGTTGTCATGCAACCACTTTCAGGGCGTGAGTGGACCACACATCACTGATCGGGTTACTCCCCTGGTAGGCTGGACGATACTTAGGGTCAGAGGGTCGTGGGGTCCTCTCTTGGAATGGAAGGGCTGTGTAAGACTCCAGGGCATGGCTACAAAACAAACAGTTCCGAGTGACCACTTTACCTCAGACAGATCTCAGAATATTGAGGAATTTCAGGAATCAGCCAGAGCTGGGAAAGGACACGTCACTCACCATAGGACGTCGAAGCCGCTGTAGGCGGCGACTCGTTCAGGCATGTGGAGTGTGTGAAGTGGGTCAACAAGGCCTAGCAAGGGTCGGATCGCACGGTTAGCGATACCAGTTTTGGCTTTTAGAGGTGTGTAGTCAAAGACTGAGACACCTGTTGTCTCACTGCCGGTTCCTGAGGTAGTCGGTACTGAAGAGGAAAACCAGAATTCATTGTCGCAAACTGACCAATCAGAAGCATTACTCCATCCAGCAACCAATCAGAAACATGACTGCCACCAGAAATTTACATGAAACGAGCTATCCTATCAGATATCAGAGACTCACCAGCAATCATTGGTTTAAGTTGATGCATCACAGGATGACCCTTCCCAAGTGGAGCATTAACAAAGTCTAACAAATCAGCATCTGGTTTTGAAGCGTAAAGATTGGCAGCCTTGCATGTGTCCATTACAGATCCGCCACCAACGGCCAGGAAGGCATCAAAGTTTTCAGCACGGGCAAACTCAATGGCTGCTTTGAAACTGGAAGAGGAGTTGAATGGTCAGGTCAAGAAAAGTGAAATTGGCTGGGCAGTCATGTCTGAACTGATGAAATATTTAGCAAGAGAGTTGAGTATCAGAGAATAACAACTCAAACTTTTGACGAATTGTCCTGACGGAGGTCCATACCTGATGTCATTGGGTTCCACTCTGACTTTATCATAAAGTTGATAGTTGACGCCATTCTTTTCCAGTGATTCGATAGCAGTTTTTACAGGAGGAAGATTAACCAGGTTGGAGTCTGTGAAGACAGCAACATTCTTTGCCCTCAAGTTGACAAAATCTTGTCCTAATTCCTGCGTGACGCCTTCACCGTATCGAATGTTGGAGCACGCCATCTGTGTCAGTGAGAAGGTTTTAGTTTGATAGATCAAAGGATCCCACTACTAGTATCTCTAGCAGTCTATGCAATGAACAGCAATGAATTTTTTTAAAAGTTGAAGTTTGGGTTTATAGTCTGATATCAACAACACTTGAACAGTAGGTGTCATCCAACTTTACACTTTAACCCCAGTCTATCCTGAAACCTTTCAGTAGAACTCAGATGAGATGAGCTGCTCATTCAGCGCTACAATCTGAGCATTCCCGACTGGTACCCACTTATACACCTGGGTGAAGAAAGGCCAGTAAGGCAAAGAGACCTGCCTATTGTAGTATTGGAATAAGCACAGTGCCCCTTTAAGGGCCCCCGTGTGTAACCCCCGTGGATTTGGTATATATAGCTGAGCATGCGCAAGCATTGAGGACTTACCGCGTGGTCTCAACAAGCATGGCTTCCGCATGCACGATAGGGATATTTGTACGATGAGAGAGAGAATAAAGCAAGATGATATCAAATCCCCCACGTTAGCCGTGAATACGTTACACGTTACACTATAGTCTCACACCCAATGGGATTCGAACCCGGGACCCTCTGACCGCTAGTCGGAGGCCCGAACCACTACACCACCATGGCTCCCATTCAGTCCAACGGGATAGCCTTGGTTGCTAAGGTCAAGGCATGTATTGTAACTCTGATGTGCTGGTGATTGAGCCTAAGATCGCAGGCCTTTTGGCAAACTTCAAATCATTCATATTTATATGAGTTGTCAAACTTGTGTCTCATGTTGTTTATACAACTAACCTCAAATGCATATTCTTTGTTATCCACCGTGCTCTTCTTCACCTTCAGCACTGGAATTTGACAGTTAGTAGCGATTACTGCAACTTGGAAGTGGGAATTGGAATGGAATATGCCGGGTCTGTTATTTAGGGTTGTTTTAATTGCAACTGGTTTCATCTTTAACTTTGAGACTTGCAAACCATTAGAACAACAGTGAAGCCTCTTATTATTACCAGAGTAATTCCACGATTTCTCTGCCCCCGGAGTGCAGAGTCAAATATTATCTCACTTTTCCACAACGTAAGGAGCAAAATGTGATGATTTCTTGATTTTAACCTAAAGATCAACACATCAACATTGATAAAGAGGAACCATGAACAAGCCTTCTGAATTTTTGACATTGTGTTTTTGATCTGACGAACTTGACCCAGTAACCCTAATATCATGATATCATGCTCGCTGACCTGCTGGTCATAATTATGACTGACAGCACAATGATTACCAATCCAGAGAAAATATGTCACAGTCGTCATAATGGGGTAATAAATTCTGTTGTACTGGCCTACATGATTTTCTGAGGTTAGGCCCTATACCGGTAAATTACCTGGTGTGGCCCTGGGGTCGACCTGGGCATGAGCAGGGCATCTGCATCTGTAGTGTTAGAAAAGAGAAATATGAGCTAGCCTTTAAGCCAGAGGGATACACATTAGAATCCTCGGTTAGAAATGACGTACTCCCTGGCACACAATGGAAATCCATTGTTTGATGCCAGGGTTTCATTACAATGGGGGGTGGGGTGGGGCGGGGGGTTCCCGTGCATGGATTTGAGATGATGGGGGTGATATCCCCCCATCAATTTGCAGAGAAATAAGAGCCATCTGGTGAGAAAAACTGGAACTCATCGGACAAGCAACAGCATGTGCCCAAGTGGTTGCTTTAGGGGTTTGATGTCTTTATGCTACTACTAGGCCTAGGGCAGGCCTAGAGCTAGCCACAGCAAACTAGTCTCAGTAACTGGGACTCTGTATGCTCCGCTTTTGCTTTTACAAACTGACTTTTACATAGCCGTCAATGTCATATCGTAAAAGAAGCTAGGCCTAGCCTAGGTAGGCCCTATAACTACAGCAAACAAACTTTCAACAATTCCCGTTTTCGGGTCCGCGTTTTCAACGAAATGGAATGATGACAACCCAAAATCACTACATGTCCATCAAGAGCGGTGTCTTCATAAACTTTCTAAATGTAATTTTTTAATGGTACATTATTCGTTAACTTACGAGGCAGCAGAGATGGCCCTCATCAGGCCCCGAACCGTCTCCCGTGTGCTCCTAATCGCCATCTTGGTTTTAAACGCCTCTCGAGAGTGGTCTCCTGCCCTCGTAAACCTCTGCTACACTCCGAGAGCGAAGCGGGGTAAGTGGGCCAAATCAAGTAATCATGCGCCAAGGGTCCCTAAAGTAGGTCCTAAACGAATCCATGTGTCTGCGCTTTGGGGTGGATTTTGAGGGCGTTGTTGGTACATTTATTGATGTGAGTGTCATTTACAAGTGTTTTGGGCCAAGATATGAGGAAAGATGCAATTTCACCGACTTGCATAAATCTGGCTATTCGGGGCGCATTGATACAAAGACCTATTTTGCAAGTGGGGCAGAGATACAAACACTGAGGATAGGCAGTGCGGCGGAGGTGGAGATGGATCCGTCAGGTATACTTTGCCTGAATAAAAACAAAGATTTACTTCCTTGTTTATATGTCATTTTGACATTTCTCACTTAAAAAACCCGACATTTCTGTCCATGATGACATGATTAATGTACCAATGACGCAGTGTTAATGTCCACGTTACCATGGAGACGGACAAAGCTGATCTAGTAACCAATGTGGTGATAGAAGATGGTTACAGTAGTAACAACAGTGGAAGTCCAGGGCCTGAGCAGTCAGACCCCAACTCCTCCCCCATGCGCACTCTCCCACCAAGATATCGTTCTAATGCTGCGCAGCCGCAGGGCCAGGGAGCCTCTGGTTCGAATCCCACAAAACTTCTGTCTAACTCGGCTACCAGTACACCTCGACGTAGCCCTGTGGGAGCCCCATCTGTACCAACAGATACCATGTTCAGCACCATGAGTGGCAATCCAAATTTGCCATTTTCTCCTGCGAGTGTGGCTTCGGGTGTTATAGAATCGATTGGCTGCGCATCCAGCCCCATCGTTCCAGACACGCAGACTTGGGATTCTATCATTTCTAAAGGAACAATCGGGTAAGGCTGAGGTCGAGGATGGCTGGATCGTTGTTGTTCAGAGTTGAGAGAGTTACCGGTAGACTACAAGAGCAGATTATCAGATTTATTGCAATACTGAACATCGTCAATTAGAGACAAACTGAAGATCAGTTGAGATGGCGAGATAAATTGTATCCCAGCAGGTCCCAGGATCGGGCAGAGTTTATAGCCGAGACTGAACATCACAATATTCTCGCCAGATTTCAAGTCTTACGGTACCTATGATATGTTCGGCACCAATAATCCATGTCATCTTGTTTCAGATCACGTCCGCGAGCTGACAGTGAGCACTACTATGGCGAGGCAAGCATTTCAATTCCCGGGAAGTCATTGCAGGGAGAGATGAAAGGCTACAACCTCAAGCAGTCCAAACAACTTCCATACTGTCTGTGGTTTATGCTGGCAAAATCACTGGGGATAAAGCTACATGAAAATGATAAGCCCTGGTTCGGAACACTCCTATACATTCTTACATTAACATTTGCGCTGATGTTTGCTGCGACCAATATTTGGTATCTTGTCTTTGACATTATCAGTGTCACAACACGGCAGACCGTTCTCACCGGTGGTGTGGAGATAGTAACTGTGCTCAGTTGGAGTGCTCTTGGCGTTTATGCCAACAGTTTGGCATACAAACTTTTCACCAACAGAAATATGGTACAGAGTGTGCGCATGCATTCAAAAACAATCTTTAAAATGAACTCATCAGGATTGATGGCAATTCTTGCAATTGTTTTCATCACACTTAATAATTATGATAATTTTGAAGAATTTTACGTGCACACTTGTCGAAGGTTGGGTGTGAACGAATGGGTTTGTCACTTCAAGTTCACATCACGAGTCGGGCATTCTATATTCACCGTGTTGTGGAATCTGCTGGTTGGCGTGGTTATCCTCTCTGTCTGTCGGACCCACACCATTGGTGAGTACTCAGGATTTCAACTGCATAGAGCGATGACAGTAAAGATTAAATTATTGTCTGAAGCCCACAGCACATAAGGCAGGACGTGAGGTCTGTAGCTCTTTGCCAGCAACGGCCCACTGAATGCTTTTTTGCGGTGCGTTACTTTTCCCAGCAGAGAAGGCAATGTCAGTTATCTTGAGCAATGAGCAGTGGAAAACCAAATATCAAAAGCCCTTAGTTCGGAGTTTAGTTGAGACTCTGGGGTCCCATGAGTTTCTTTATGTCTTTCACAGGTGTGAGACGTTTTATCCGTGACCTTGAGGAAGATGGTTTGGTTTACATCCAATACACACGTGAAGTGGTCCACCATGGACACGGTCGTATTGAGGATATATTACATAATTTTGGTGCTAATAGTAAGTCACTCAATTTATCTGTGGTGTCCGGTGATTTGCTGCAATACAGGATATTCCTCTAAAAGAGTGCAGCACCTGACGGGACAGCGTCCAAGACGTCCCGCACGTCGTTCATGATGTTTTGAGGCGAGACGAAAAAAAAATCGGATTGTTTCACGATGTCATGATCGCTGAAACAACCGGATTTTTTTTCGAGTCACGTCATGCGTTCAGAAATGACGTGTGGGACGTCATGACGCTGTCCCGTCAGGTGCTGCGCTCTTTTGGAGTGATAGAGTCTATTGGAGATTAACCCTTTGCTGCATATGACGAGCAGCACTCCTACAGACTACAATTACTACCTTGAGCATATGCCAAGCATAGCTCCTCATAAACCTTGCCTGTTCCCAATAGTAAATACAATTTGAGAGGTCGTTTTGACAGACCTGCCAGAGTCGATGAAGTCGACTAGACAACATCAGGTCATTTCAAACTTCAACTTTTTAAACATTTTTCCTCGTCATTCATTCTAGTTGAAAGTCCCGATGACGGCTGGGATGAGATCACCGTCGACGACGACACAGAAGTCGAAGGCGATCAGGAGAACTTATTCAACTACTCTACCACCAGTTCTCGCCGTCGTAGAAGTTCTCACTGCTCCCCCTTGAGGAGGCATTCAGAATCAGCCAGACCCCGACATCTTCAGGGATTGGACAACCCACCTGTTATAAAGATATTAGATGGTTCAGATCATTCTGCTGGTTTTAGTCCTGGTGACATGCCAACAGAGGGCACTAGTGTGGAGACGAATCCATCGATGGTGAATCTAGTCATACCTGACCCACCGTCACAAATATCCCAGGTTTCAGGGGGGTCATCAAATCAGGAATCAGCGACATCTACAAAAGTAGAACTTGGTAGCCCCAGACAGGTGAGTACAGGGCATTTGCCCTTTTGTGCCCTTTGATCAGTTGCTAGTATTAGGACGTGTTCAACTTCAGGGGAGCCAACTGATCTTGGCTGTCAGTGTGACATAGTGGAAATGTCCAGCACCTGTCAACCTGAGGGCCTGAGTTCGATTCCCGCTCAGACCCGGTACTTTGACAGCGTACCGGTACACAAATCACCCAATGTAATCTAATGAACCAGATCCAAGTTCGAGCTCATGACTCTTGACTCAAGTTTTCATCACTGCAAGGAACTACTAGTACGTGTATAAAGGACGACTCCTTTTGTTATAGCAAGGAACTATGGAGAATATAATGTCAGCCACTACAGAATCTCTTGAAACAACTTTATTATGCAAGGTCAGATAAACCAACTCAGTCTCACACGTGCTGATGGCACACTTCACCACAACACTTCACCGATTCTATTTGCAGATGCCGAGTCCGGATAGTACAGAATACAACATGTCGGTCGGACAGGAACAATTCCAGATGATGCCAAACTGTTTCTCCACCGAAGATATTCTGCTCAGTTACTGGAAAATTCTAGTGGGTTTTGATTGTTAATAAAGTCCTTCACTCAATAGGAACTCTTTACTCAATAGGAGCAGTCAGCCGCGCTTATCGCCAAAAGATGGCAGCCAAGTTCTAGCAGATCAATACATAGGAAAATCCACGTGATTGGTACTCGATCAAGATTGACGATCAAAGCACATCCTCTATCTGACCAGCTATCAACAAGCCTCACATGTGACTACTGTCAATGTGTGCCTATCAGATATGCTGATGTACGTAGAGTCTCTTGCCTTCATTGGCTCGAGAATCTTGCGGGCTATTATAACACACCCACTCTCTTTGTTTCAGTATCGCCTGCGGACGACGTCACGGATAATGCAGCGGTGGTTGGCGAGCTGGATCTCGTTCATCATCTTTTGGAACCTGACCTACATCATTTATTGGTTGAATCACCAAGCGACATTCATCGGCATCGCCGAGTTTGTCATTCCACTGCTTCTGTTACCACTGGTCTGCTCAGCGTACGCCGAGGTCAACTTTGAAGGTCACAGAATGTTACGAGTGAGTATGATAAAAGAGACTCAGTGGCGCTACTAATCTGTGCCTTCTCAGGCAAATCTTGTGCTGGTTCCAGCCCTTTTCAGAGGTCTTAGCTGAGAAACAATGGTGGCAACCTCTTCAGATTGGACTTCACTGTCTCTCTTTTCCAGTGTATTTGTCCGACGGAGAGCCGTCTTTGGATGCTGTACTACATGAACTTACAGCCACTCAGGATGACAGTAAGTTGACCTTTGACCTTTGACCCTTACGTTGTATGTCACTAATAGTCCTGAACCCTCCAGCTCCAAATCAGGTTAGGGCCTGCCGCCTTGATCGAGCACCAACTGGCAGACTTAAAGCGAATGGCTCGCGGGGTTTGTTTACATTTTTGGTGGTACCTTCCATAGAGAGTGAATCTAGCCTCCAGGCAAAGCCGTGCCCCAGCCATATGCAACACCTGTGCATATATGCGAATGTAAACACTGGGGACGAGGTTCCATTAAAAATTTGTTAAAATGGGTTAATGACGTTTTCAAATTCAGTAGGTCCAGATGAACATTTTGTACTATTCCCATTGATTTTGAAGCAGCAGATTTTGCAGAATGCGCCTCCGAAGTTTGGCTGTCTAATGCATTTCCCATTAAACTAAAATCCTTCTTTTGCCTTTTTCTCAAAATGCTGCTTGATATCGATGACCAACTGTCATGGCGCCAAAACAAACCCCGCGAGCCATTCGCTTTAAGACAACAAGACTGCCCTCATTGAGGCAATCCATCCAAACTTTTGCTACTTCCGTTCGTGAGAAGTAAGAACTTGATCTTGCCCAAGGTTATGTTAGTGAAGGGGGACAATCTGCGTACCGGTAATCAATTCTTTGACCAAGTCCGTTGACAGCGGCACTTTTTGGCCAGAAAAAACATCTGCAACCATAGCAACAGCATCTTAACCTCCAAAATCTAATCCCGTCTCTCTCTTTCAGGTGTTTAGTTTTACACTGAACTACTCAGCGTTACTTAAAGTTGTCTCAACAGTCATTGTGGCACTGGTCTCTGGTTTCATATTAGATGAGATCAAACGATGATAAAAGGGGGCGTGCTCTAGTCAATATGACACAGATTTCAGAAGATCTTCGGGTGTAAAAATGGGTGTAAATTTACAAAAGAAGCATGTCATACTGCATGGGGTAGGAACTCGGTGGGTTGCGCGCAGGTCATGTTTCTGGTGGTAGGCTGCATCTTATGTTGTGCATCGCGTAATTTTGGCCTTTCTCTGTCTTTGTTACATTTCAGCATGTCAAAGCAGAACGGAAGCGTACCTCGTAGCAGAGGTACCTGCTTTGGGAGGTCCTCATGCTAGAGGTGCCTGAGGGAGGAGGTGCATGAACACAGAGGGAGCCTCAAACAGCTTCCAAGTGCCTGAGTTGGGTGGTTCCTCCAGAGAGAGCTGAGGAATATCCCCTGCTTTCAGAGGTCCTCATGCTGGAGGTGCCTAAGGGAGGAGGTGCAGGAATAGACGGTGCCTCACATCTTCCAAGTGCCTGAATTGGTGGTTCCTCCAGACAGAGAGAGTCGAGGAACCATCCCCTCCCTGCCCGATCAACCTGCATGTTATATAATACTTCATTTGATTTGCTGTATTTCAGTTATATGGGTTCACAGTCTCTTATCAAGCTATTATTTCTGTGGTCGGAGCTGTTGGACTCGCCTTTGCTACCAAGGTCATCTTGGACGAGGTAAATATCTAATGTCTTCTCCAAGGTCATGGTCATTCTCAAGGTCAAGATGAGGTGCATCTCCTTGGAACAGAACATTTACAAGGTCGTCCAACAAGGACTTGAATGAAGGACATGGGATCTTAGCTACATGTACAATAGAGGGCAGCACACCGAAATCAGGTCGCATACTATGGATGCCTTCTGTGTTGGAAATTGATCAGGGCCGGGATGTCAGTTTCATTTCACTACTTATAGTAGTGACACCTATTGAGGTAAAGGGCAGTGGTGCCCATTGGAACATTCTAATGAATTGTAATGAAAGAGACCATTCCTACTTGTGCACTTAGCAGGACATATCTCTCTAGCTCAGGTGGTAGAGTGTTAGACTCAGAAGCAGGAGGTCCTCGGGTCAAATCCCGGTGTAGGTTTTCATTATTTATAGAAAGGAATCTCCTATTTAATACCACATATTTGGAGTCAGATCTGATGATTATCCAGTGTGCTTGAGTTCGTTTTCGAGGCCTTTGCACATTTGAATTTTCATGCTGCATTCTGTGATTCTTTCCACCAAATTGCCTCTATATGATGGGCGCATCTGAAAATTGCACCGGAATCGTGGCAAGTGTGTGGAGGTCTATTTTCTTGTGTTCATTACAAATATCATGTCGCCTATTCTGCATGATTCATCCTGTTTTTCAGATAAATTCCTAAGTTCCTCTTTGAGGTTAACAGGTGGTCTTTAATTATATCTACAGATCCTGTTGCTATGGTGGCGTATGACGCTACCCTGTTGTTATGGTGGCATACGGCGCTACCCTGTTGCTATAGAGGCTATGCACGTGACGTCATCAGCCAGCGTGACGCCATGTTGGATGGAACTGCACAGCGCTTCTGACGGTTTTTACCTGCGCAGTTCCATCCAGCGTGGCGTCATACCCATTGATGACGTCATTTGATGACGTCATTTGATGACGTCAGTGCATAGCCTCTATAGTGGCGTATCACACTACCCTGTTGCTATGGTGGCGTATGTGACACTACGGGGTACCCTGTTGCTATGGTGGCATATGGTGCTATCCTGTTGCTATGGTGGCATATGATGCTACCCTGTTGCTATGGTGGCGAATGGCACTAACAGGGCTAGAGCTAGCCAATCTAATCTGGCAATGCAGCAAGACTGGCTTGACACTTTATGCTGGCCAATTCCCTGTCACTAATGCGTTTTGAAGTTTTAAAAGTTAGCAATATTGGATACAACCCAAGCAATATTGGATACAATCCAAGCGAAACACCAGATGGAGACGTGTTTGCTAATTTGCTGGTGGATAGCTCTGGCCCTGAGCCACTTACAGAAACACCCGTGCTTTGTGCCAAGGCTTTTGGTTGTTTCCTGTCATTGTAAATTCATTACCCAACCTTATCTTCTGCCTCATGCACACCTTTGTCAAGATTTCTGACTGTGCGTTGGCCTCCCGAAGGAACATCACATGTGATGTGGTGGTTATCTGATTCAAAGAGGCCACAGTAGTATTGTGGCCTGTTCAAGACCAAGTCATACAGAGCTACTGCAATTTCTGTGTGAAATTTTAAACTTACAGTAAACCAGTACTGTAATCATTGTACCACCCCTTATTTATTCAAGTTTGATCAATGGCATATTTAAGAGTCTGGCCCTTTTATGAAGCACATGTAGGCCTTTTATCACCTTTTGCCAAGTCTGGACCTGTCTAGGCCTAGTTCAGAGTCCATTGGTTAAGACAGGGATATCAGGGCGTGTAAGTTGCCTGTGGTAAGTTGTTACATCTTTGAACCAGATCAGAATGGGTCCAACACATAGCAAACTTCCCATGGACACCCTCAACATTCGTAATTCATGGCCCTTCAAATCATAGCAACATGTATCGACTTGCATAATGTCTGAACCTTAATTCAGCACCCATTGTTCATAATTTCTGCGATAAGTTTAGAAGACTAATTTAGTAGCACTGTGATCACATCAAGTAATTCAATGAGCATCTCGTTGCTGATAGAATAGCAATAGCAATATTGTCAGCACTTAAAATCCCAATGTTTTCAATTATCATGATTATTCACTGTACTAAGTACCGGTATTTGAGAGAATAGTGTTCCTATG
>NMRB01000401.1:142365-154052 GCA_002633025.1 Notospermus geniculatus
AGCAGGAAAAATTCCGTTGTTTTTGCGAATCAGTGCATATTATCTAAATCAGTGCATTCATAACCAGGCCAAATGTGACCATTTTCTTTTACACAATGTCATCTTTATTACTACATCATGTTTTACGAGTATGCTTAATGAAATTATTTTGTATCGTTATTTCAAGAGATTACAAATGCATGAGATTATATCAAATGAATATTTATCACAAAAATAAAGCAATCATTGTAGAATTTACTTATAAACTGCCTCATCTTGCTTTAGTTATGCACCAGAGGACAGCGAACCCTCACATCCAGGGTTTCACAGCCATTCCCTGCCTCTCACTTGTTTCGGAATTAATGGAGCATATGGCTGTTGATGACCCCCGATTCTCAGGAGGGGGAAAGGCCTGTGCAGGAAGGGAAGTAATGGAGGGATACGATCGTAAATGACCCTAGATTCTCTGGATGGGGGAAAGCCATGATCAACGTCGGTCCCCTATGGGTTGTGGACTTCCTAAGAAGCACTGGTCTGCCCAAGTACTGCTATCCCACTTAGACTCCTCATATAGAGGATAGTGTCACAATCTGGACTGGCAGGACAACAGAACATGAGACAACACACTACACTATCAGCATCAGTATCAGTATCATCTGCTGACCAATCCAAGGCCGCCTAGAGTTCATAATGCTGCGTTTACCAGACGTCCGGAATGCGGTATAGGGATGCGGAAAGATATGTTGTATGCATTGCATTTTCCCCTTCTGCAATCTGCGTGTCAGCTAAACGTAGCTTTACCCTCGGGTCACTATCCCAGTCAAAGAGATTGGTCAGGAAGGCTTATAATTCTCATTCACATACGTTGTAATTATACCTTACAAGATACAGTCACCACAAGATGTTCAGCTGAAAAGGAATGAATGATTAGTTACGGTAACCAAAATGAACACCAGTTTTGACTGGACAAAAACATGCATTTGCAGAACACCAGTTTTGACTGGACAAAAACATGCATTTGCAGACACCGAGACATTTGCCTCAGCCAAAGATTGGCGAAGGAAGATACGTCATATATTTGAAATATACGAAACTGGGAACCACATAAAATAAGCAAAAAAAAAGGTGAAGGTATAAAGAGTGGAACACACAAGATTGGATGAAGAGAGAGATCCAGAGAGACCTCTAGGTGGAACACCTTCAAACTCAGCTCCACAATCTACTTTTGTATAAATAAGATACCCAAAAAAACGCCAGCAATAACGAAAGCAACGCATCTTCATGTACAATTTATTTATTTATTTTTTGTTGGATAATTTACACTTGACACCTGACTTCATTCACCTAGGTCATTCTTCGCAGCAACGCGTTCAAGTGCTCTTCTCGGTTGCCATAGTCACCGCCATCGACGAAGTGGTTCGCTTTCTTTCTCCATCCACCATTCGGCGTGTTCAGCTTGAAGGGCCACAGGAAGTTAGCCGCTTGTTTGAAGTTTGGTCCAACGGTGAAGATTTCGTGGATCAAATCCTCCATACAGATGATGCCATACTTGCCTGAAAAACAAGAATCATGATTGGACGATGGTTGCCTTGGTAACCACGCTAACGACATAACTCGAATGGCATCTTTTAACACATGCATCAGTTTTGCTCAGTAAGCAAGTTATATTCATTGTGGTTGAACACTCCCATAAGAGGTGTCAAAGTGAGATCATCATTTTCACGAGTTAACGGAATGAGCAACATACAAAACATCGATATCTATCATGGATCACACCAACCTAAACTCTGCTCAATGATAGCGTTGTCAGTAAGAGCTGTCCTCCTGCCGTCCACCTTGGCATATCCTCTCTTGTAGATCAGCTCACGCACACTCTTCATGTTGGGGTATCTGAAAGTTACAAACTTGCCATCAATGCTAAATTTTCGAAGTCCTGGGTTACTGATTCAATGATAGATAAGAGACACAAGCGAAGTGAAGCCACTGTCGGTGTCACATGCGTCAGTTATGCTCAGTAAGCAAGTTTTATTCATCGTGCTAGGAACACTCCCATAAGAGGTGTCAAATTGTGATCATCATATGCATGTGACACGTAGCAGAACAGCGATTTATGAATAGGACGGCACGGACGGAGGCCATCGCGACCTCAGCACTGTCATCCTACTCCTAGACCTAGGGATGACTTGGTGATAGAACTGGCATTCATATCAGTCCCTCTACCTACCCCCAAGCAATAAACGGCTCAGCAATCCTCAGCATGTGAAGTGTGGCTTTGTTGAGCTTGACAAATGTCCCACTGTTGATCTGACGGAGTCGGAACAACTGCATCACCTTCCTGGGACGAGGATGGACACCGTTGATACTGGAACAAAGATACAACAAGATCAGCAGAAGAAACTGGGCCAGAAAACTCAATCCACCCTCCCCTACAAGATCACAAGTACTCACTCTGAATGAGTGTTGCCAGGGTTTCCGCCAGAGGGTAAAATTCCGTACCCTTAAATTTTTCCAGGGTACGATTCCGTACCTTCTAAAACGTCGGGCAACCATTTTTCCATGACATGCCGGACGAAACCAAACAACCGGCATGACTGGCACAGAGATTTTATGCTTCAAAATACGCCTAAAATGGCACCAAACATCGTTTAAAACCTTTCAAAAATCAGAAGAAAAAAAAATTCAAAAAAAAAATTTTCCCCAAAATTTTTTTTCAAAAAACTTTTTTGTCCGTACCCTCATTTTTTCCCTGGCGGAAACCCTAAAGTTGCGAGCCAGAAGCCAACAGTTATCTCCAACAACCAATCTTGAAACTTATTCCCAACTGGGCCTGATGGATAATGGTGACTAGAGGAGAGTTATTCATACAAGATGCCTACCCACGGATCCTGACAACGAAGGCGAGTTTTGGCTGCTCTGGAACGTAGAAGTTTCCACGTTTCCTGGCCTCCCGGGCGAGGCGGATATCATCCCTCTCCTTGTTACGGTATTCACGGATGTACTTCTCGGCACGTTTGAAGATGACGCTACGCTTGGCACGCTCGTTCTGCAAGAAAAAAGGACGGAAGACTTACAACAAATGAAATAAGTCACTGAATCTTGGACCTGTATTCAATGGTGATCAAAAAATTTCGAAATTGATCAACCTTTTTTTAGCATGCTTAACACCGAACTACTTTCTCACCTTTTTGTTGAGAATAGCGGCCTTTGCCTTTTTTGCCCTGGCTTCAGCGTTGTGTTTCCGTTTCTTCAGCAGGGTCTCTGGCACCTGCGGGAGCCTCTTTTTATCACTGAAAATATAATTATTGCGAGACCAGACTCGAGAAGTGATTTAACCAGCGTAGGCCTACCCTATCTACTGGTCAATCAATGGTCCGAAAGCATGACAGTGCAGGAGGAAGAAACATAGGCCTACCAATTACAGGGTACCTACATTGGGCCTAGCTAGGCCTACCAGTAAATACAATCTGTCAATTACCTTAGCCTATCAGGCTATTGTTGGGCCTGCCTCACTATGAATATAGGGGCCTAATTGCTAATATGATGAGAACTGGGCCTGAGTGAGCTGAGGCCGAGGGCGAGCCGCGGTGGGTGGGGCGAGGGGCCTATAGCTAGCTACCACCGCCGCACCGGCTATAATACCATGGTCCATGTCGGTAGCCTACCATTTGCCTACCCTCTAGTAAGTAGTTGAGAAAAAACTGAGCGTCTAGGCCTATGCCTAGTCAGTAGACGGTGAGGAGTAGGGCCTACGCATAACTGACCGCAGAGCACGTCTGAAAACTATAGGCCTACACAACATGTCACACGTGCACATGCCGAAAACCCAGTTCATGAGTTCACGATATAGGTATACAATGTACATGCACGCCGCGTGTGCGAGAGCGAACGGAATACACTATTCCTCCTCCTGCAATAGACATGCATTTTACACAAGAAACAGACAAATAACAACGCAACTATTGAAGGGGACTGGTAAATAAAGTATATAAGATTTATTCTGCGTATTCATCATGTCATCTTAAAGGCCAGTGTCCAAGATGTTGGCCGATTTTAAATGTGTTCCGCACAGGTCGTACCTGGGCGCCATGTTGCCAAAGTTAAAGAGGATTTACCATAGTCTTGAACTTCCAGTCTTGTCCAACAAAAATGTATTCTGTTTTAAATAAAACCTTTCATTAACTCTAGAGTTGATAAGACAATGAATAATAACATCAAATAAGTTTTATTTTTTAGAAAGTAACTGCAAGATAACGAGTTTTGTGGGTGTCGGCTATTCCTTAATTGGTTCTATTGAGAATGAGGTGTATGAGATATCAGACGATATGGCAGCGCATTTCTGCCGTCTGCTACTATTATTTCAGTGCGCTCGTCATTATTCAATGTGACCCACACTGGGCAGGCAGTGTGATATCATTTATCTCCTTGGCAATTCTGTTAGAATGGGTCTATGCGCCGAATGTTTGCAGTTTGTCGGCAGAATATTTTTGGCAATTTTTAAAGGGACAGTCGGCTTCTTCATCTCCCCGCCTCGGAAATCGGTCGGCGATGACGTGGTCCTAATCACTGGTGCTGCGCACGGAATCGGTCGTCTGTTGGCGATAGGGTTTGCAAGGCTGGGTTCGAAGCTTGTACTTTGGGACATAAATGAATCAGGACTTTTGGATGTTTTAGAAGAAGTAAAATCCATCGGACTGGATGAAAAGCGGGCGTTTGCATACGTTTGTGACGTTGGGTAAGACTCCGACAATTTGCCACTGAGCACTAGTCTGTCGCGCTAATTGCATGATCTGGCCTGTGGGTTAGAGTGTCAGTCTCTCAACCCACGCCATAAGCGCTAGGCCTTGGCATCGTCATACAGTCAGCACACGTCAAAAAAAGAATATTTTAGGCCTATCGGTACTATATTTCAATCTTTTCGCAGGTCCAGGGATGACATCAATGCGACAGCAGCCAAAGTGACGTCGGAGGTCGGTCACGTGACCATCCTTATCAACAATGCTGGGGTGGTAAAAGGCAGAAATCTGTTAGATTTAGAACCTGAGGACATCGAGTGGGTTGTCAATGTTAATTTGATGGCGCATTTCTGGGTAGGTAGATGGAACAAACTTTAATATCGTCTTAATGATTGATACTGCGATGGTCTCATGTCACCCTGTCACGTGGTCAGAGTGGCGGGACCAGTCTTTTACAACCGCAGCTCACCAGGGTGGACGAGTCCCCTCCGAGATTCAAAATTGACTCAGGCACCCATCCGATCTGTTAAAAAAGCACTGATCTTCCGCGTTCATAGTTGTCACGCTCTAGTTACCCCCGGCCATTACCCCGCACTGGCGAGACAACGTCCACCCCATGAAGCGAAGATCGGATGACAGTCCATTAAACTATATAGGCCACTTAAACTTTGATTTTTTTGTGTGCAACGAAAACAGTCAAAGAATGCGCCTGGCCCCGACGACGGGTAAAGGTCTGTTCACACCGAAACCGTGCCGCGGGCCGCGACGGCGAAAAACGGCGCGCGTTCAGCGCCGGGAAAATAACTTTAATGGATTTTCAATAAAAGGGTCACACCAAAGACGCGCGGCAAAAAATGACGCGCGCTCGCTTGCCGCGCATCTTTGGTGTGACCGTTTTATTGAAAATCTATTAAGTTATTTTCCCGGCGGTGAACGCGCGCCGTTTTTCGCCGTCGCGGCCCGCGCCGGGCACGGTTTTGGCGTGAACAGACCTTTACTCTCTTGATTGCCGATGCGTGCACCGTATTCGTTGGGTCGACCTGACAATCGGTGATCCACAAAATCACTGCTGAACATTGAGTGAATCCTAAACCAAGTGGTCCGTGGGATTTATATACTGGGGCCCTCTTTCGTGGGATCACCATGGTTTGTTGACGACTGGCGACACCTTCGCCGGCGCAGCACTGTCACGTGAGACCGCCATCGTTTTTCTCTCCTTGCAGACAATCAAGGCCTTTCTACCAGACATGATCCGCAAGAACCGCGGCCATCTTGTCACAATCTCATCCTCCGTCACCATCGTCGCCCTCAATCGCCTCTCCGACTACTGCGCGTCTAAATCCGGCGCGAGCGCGCTCTTGGAGTCGGTGCATTATGAACTGAANGCTTCTTCATCTCCCCGCCTCGGAAATCGGTCGGCGATGACGTGGTCCTAATCACTGGTGCTGCGCACGGAATCGGTCGTCTGTTGGCGATAGGGTTTGCAAGGCTGGGTTCGAAGCTCGTACTTTGGGACATAAATGAATCAGGACTTTTGGATGTTTTAGAAGAGGTGAAATCCATCGGACTGGATGAAAAGCGGGCGTTTGCATACGTTTGTGACGTTGGGTAAGACTCCGACAATTTGCCACTGAGCACTAGTCTGTCGCGCTATTTGCATGATCTGGCCTGTGGGTTAGAGTGTCAGTCTCGCAACTCACGCCATAAGCCGCTAGGCCTTGGCATCGTCATACAGTCAGAGGTATAAAGACACAAAGAACACGTCAAAAAAAAGAATATTTTACTAGGCCTATCGTTACTATATTTCAATCTTTTCGCAGGTCCAGGGATGACATCAATGCGACAGCAGCCAAAGTGACATCGGAGGTCGGTCACGTGACCATCCTTATCAACAATGCTGGGGTGGTAAAAGGCAGAAATCTGTTAGATTTAGAACCTGAGGACATCGAGTGGGTTGTCAATGTTAATTTGATGGCGCATTTCTGGGTAGGTGCTGAAATGATATCGTCTTAATGATTGCGACTGCGATGGTCTCATGTCACCCTGTCACGTGGTCAGAGTGGCGGGACCAGTCTTTTACAACCGCAGCTCACCAGGGTGGGCGAGTCCCCCAACAGTTAAATCTCCGAGATTCAAAATCGACTCAGGCACCCATCCGATCTGTTAAAAAAGCACTGATCTTCCGCGTTCATGTGATCACGCTCTATTTACCCCCCGGCCATTTCCCACTGGCGAGACAACGTCCACCCCATGAAGCGAAGATCGAATGACAGTCCATTAAACTATATAGGCCACTTAAACTTAGATTTTTTTGTGTGCAACGAAAACAGTCAAAGAATGCGTCTGGCCCCGACGACGGGTAAAGGTCTGTTCACACCAAAACCGTGCCGCGGGCCGCGACGGCGAAAAACGGCGCGCGTTCAGCGCCGGGAAAATACACACCAAAGACGCGCGGCAAAAAATGACGCGCGCTCGCTTGCCGCGCATCTTTGGTGTGACCGTTTTATTGAAAATCTATTAAGTAATTTTCCCGACGGTGAACGCGCGCCGTTTTTCGCCGTCGCGGCCCGCGCCGGGCACGGTTTTGGCGTGAACAGACCTTTACTCCCTTGATTGCCGATGCGTGCACCGTCTTCGTTGGGTCGACCTGACAATCGGTGATCCACAAAATCACTGCTGAACATTGAGTGAATCCTAAACCATGGTCCGTGGGATTTATATACTGGGGCCCTCTTTCGTGGGATCACCATGGTTTGTTGACGACTGGCGACACCTTCGCCGGCGCAGCACTGTCACGTGAGACCGCCATCGTTTTTCTCTCCTTGCAGACAATCAAGGCCTTTCTACCAGACATGATCCGCAAGAACCGCGGCCATCTTGTCACAATCTCATCCTCCGTCACCATCGTCGCCCTCAATCGCCTCTCCGACTACTGCGCGTCTAAATCCGGCGCGAGCGCGCTCTTGGAGTCGGTGCATTATGAACTGAAGAAAGGTGGCCATGATGGCGTCCACACGACTGTCGTCTGGCCTTATATCATTGATACAGGGATGTTCCAGGGCTGCGTCTCCAGGTAAGATAACGTCAGCAGGTGGGGGAGGGACTGAGAGGCTGATTGCTTCAGCGAATGGTGCGCCTGACTGCGTTAGCAGGTGGGATTTGCGACTGGAGAGACACCAGAGTATAATTTTGTTGGTCCTTCCAGGTTCAACACGCTCTTCCCAAAATTACGCCCGGAGCCGACAGCCGATCGTATCATGCAAGGGATTCTGACCAACCAGAGCATCGTGGCCATACCAAGGATTATATACTTCCTGGGCGTGGTCAAAGCGTATGTAATATCAGAAATGATTGAACTAACAATGGAAGAATTGGTGATGTGTCCGTAAGGTCATAAACGGATTCGCTCGTCCGACGTCGGCGCAGCGACTTCGCTTGATCGAAGTGTAAACCCATGGGACCGACATGGATCCCGAAGTTGATTGGTTCACTGTCCTTCCTTCATGTCCTTTGTGGTCTAGTCGTACAGACGGGAGATGAAACCAGTCGACCGACGTGTCCGTAGGTTGACTTGTTCCCTCCTTCCTCTGTGCTTTTCTGTAATTCGCAATTCGCGTTCGTCATAGAGATGGAAGACGTGAAACCAGTCCACTCACGGTCCGTATGTTGACTGGTTCTCTAGCCATCTTGTACTTAGCAATGAAACCAATCGACTTACGGGCCCTCATGTCCTAGGATAGTCACTGTCCTGGGGAATCGCAAAACTGCCGCTGGCTGTGCGAGACTAGTCTAGGGATACCTTATGAACCAACATGGTTACCCTAGGTGATCAGCTGATCAGAATCTGATCTGATTCCCAGGATGACTTATGGACATTTACTCTTGATTATAACCTTGACCCCCTTAACGTCGCCTTTCAGGGTTCTACCCCAGGCAGCCCTTGATGCCATTCACAAGTTTTTCGGTGCCAGTTCTCTCATGGACACATTCGAGGGAGACGAGAAAACAAAATGTGACACTTCAAAAGGATGGCCTACATAACGACAGATGGTTCATACGTAGGTCAAACGAACAATATAGATTACATTAGGATTAAAATGATATCCTCAATCAATAGTTACAGGACAGTTATATGCGGCCTGTCGCAGTATAAGTTCAACCAGGCGGCCATGGACACCAAATGAGGTTGGGTCGACTGCCACCTGGTGATCAATATATGTACTAATCACAGTTCCATTGGCTGGTATTTATAAAACTAGCAAATGCCTTTACTTCAAGTTTTGTAATAGGCCTACCTTTACATTGGACAAAAGCATTTGGTAACCTTTATGAATACCAGCCAATATCTGTTATATTATTTAAAGGGGAAGTCTGCTCAAACAAGTTCTCCACAATGCTTGAAGGGTGAATATGGCAGAGGATGTCTGGATCCATCTCCACCATGAAATACTGATGTGACACCAGCGCCCTCTTTGTTGATTTTAAAACAAGATAAAACGTCTTGGATCAGTAACTGGTGTTTTATTCTTATTGTTGAGAACACTGCATCAGTTACGTCAGGATTCTATATAAGCCCATGCATTAGGACACTGCATACAGCTAGGGCACATTCAATGTGAACTGTCTCTCATGACTGACTAGCATCTGAATGTAGGAGATTGTATGTTACCAGGCCTACAAGTGAACACAGCGCCATACACAGGAGCTTGAACCATCACAGGTGACAGATCATGGTTAGAATGTCCAACACGCCTATTGTAGCAACCGTAATTAAAGTTAAGGGACTCCCTACCCCTATATGTCTGCAGTATATAAAGGGTAGGGGAGCCCCTAACCCTAATATTAGGGTTGCTACTAGGCCTATTAGATATTCTAACCCTTATCTGCCATCTATGAAGGCACAAACTCCTGGGGTCATACTAGTATTCAGCCCTTTCATATTTGCCACCTTGCGTCCTGTTCCAAGGTGTATCTTGTAAGTTAGCCCAAAAGGACTGATTTGGCAGACTCCAGAAGAGAGGACCTCCAGGACAGGAAACAGCAGGTGCCTGGAGTGTGAAAAGATTTGCTAATAAACATCACTGATAAAGACTTTGTTCCGTTCCGTTTGCAAATCTTCTGACACCTTTAGTCTTCGGTATGAGATACTGTTCACATCAAACACACCATACATGGAGTTTAATACAAGCCCACAATGAGTAACTAGAAACATACAAAAAGAAGAGAAGACATTTCAGGACCATTTGATATGAGAGATATCAGAAGATTTAGGGTCAACATGTTCCCCTGACGACCCCTGCTCGATTCACTCCTAACCACTCCAGATCTAGTGACATCACCGAGGCCAGGGCCAATCGCCGCACGGAAAGTCTGATAGTGCTACTGGTGACTAAACCACCAATAGGCAGCGAATGTAGGTGGAAACTGGAGCAACTCGAAAGGGACCTGAAATCCTTGTGGTCAATTAGAATGGACTTACACGAGTCCTGAAACGCCTTCAAAACAGGGGATCGTACATAATTCCATGCTATTAGATACTGGAGAGCTTATATAACAATCTATGCAAGCGATCAGTTCAGGAGGACCTGGGATAGGTTCCTGGCAACAGTTACCATGGTGACCGTCTGTGTGTGACAATCATGTGATCTATCCCATGATCCTCCATGAAATAGTCTCCCCTACACAAAACAAAATGATAAAACATGAAGACAACGATAACTTATGTGGCCTTGAGCACCACCTGGTGGACAACTTCTTTACTAAGGCTAGTATTAGGCTCAAAGAGAACCTGACTTTTATAGAAGTCAAATAGAAACTTGCGAACTGGATTCGCAGTGCGAAAATATTTAAAACTTTGACAGGTGTATTTTCATGACGTCTTCCAAACCAAGGAGGAAGACACCGCGAAACAGATAAGAGTCAAAACTTATGTTTAAAACTTTCATAAGATAGGAATACAGATGATCAGATGCAGTTCAAAGTTGTGGTTCGGCAAAAACTGACTCACCACAACTAGCGATTAGTTTCCACACTATCCACCAGGTGGTGTTGTACGTTGTTATCTCTGCCCTCGGGCATGCAGGCCTAATTATGTTAAATGATGCACCGTCCATTCTCAAATGTTCAACTCAACATTCTGCGACTGAACAACAACAAAAGAAAACTTTGCAAATTTTGCGGATCTACACCAAACTATCGTGCGACTCTCAACATAACAGATTACTTCAAATTGTACAATACAAATTATATGAGAGCTAATCCGCATTAGTTTTTAGGGTGCAAGGCTATAAATATATTATATTTCTAACCCAAAATATCAAAATGGAACAATCCATTTCAAAGGGTTTGTGTGTATTTGGATTGAACCATTTTGTATCCCGGGGGTGTCAGATACAATGTTTTCATAATGCACGGTCAGCCTGGATGCAGCAGGGCAATAAACAACATTACAAGATAAATAGTTGATTAATGACGTTTAACGAACATTCCAGCATTAGAACAAACGATCAAGGGACTCCAGACGTGTTTGTGGAGAATCCGAGATGTCGGCCAATTTTTATAGACAAATCTCAAATTGACGTAAACAAGAAAGATCTGCGCACCTCCGCCGAAATCGCAACCACAACCTCGGTCTGAAACTTAACGATGTGACGCAGAGAACCCCACGACAGTGACTTCGACGACGTAGCGTCAGAGTCGACCATTGCTGAATCATGGACTGCGTCTGAATCATGGATTGCGTCATGTCAGCTGGTTTCAGATCTGGGTTGTGGTTGCGATTTCGGCGGAAGTGCGCAGATCTGCGAATGAGAGAATCGTCTATCATGACTTACATGTGCGGAATCACCAATGGAAAGAATTTTGATATTTTGTGGGCTTCTTCGGAAACCTTCACCACCAATCGGAAAGAACTTAGCCACAAAACAGTCTGGAGCCCTGGACAGGTCAATTCAACAATAAGATCATTATATACTA
>NMRB01000401.1:157488-175346 GCA_002633025.1 Notospermus geniculatus
ACTCGTTGTAAATGGGACAACGACGAAAAACTGGACCAGTTATTGCCAAAATTGCAGGGGACAGCTGGCGAGTTCGTATATGCTCAGCTTGACCGGAAGGTCAGGCTCGATTATAAGAAGCTGATTAAGGAACTGAACCACCGATTCAAAAAGGTTGAAACGGCGAAGTCATATGCTGCCAGATTCTCGAATCGGGTGCAGAAACCTGGCGAAGCTGCCACGGAGTTTGCCGCTGAGCTAAAGCGACTTTACAGTAAGGCACACGCGACTAGAGATGCTGCCACGCGCAAGGAGGACTTACTGCGACGTTTCCTGGATGGCCTACATGAGGAAGATGTCAGGTTCCATGTAGAGTATGTGAAAGAACCAAGTGACATTGATCAGGCTGTTTATGAGGTTGTCAGATTCAAGGACACGCAGCGAATGTCGTCACGGTCTTCCAAGAAGAGTGCCAGAACTGTCAAAGCTAAAGATAGGGAACGGGATGCCAGCAGCAGCAGCAGCAGCTCTGACTCAGAGAGTAACGACGCGCCGGTGAGACTGACGAAAAAACAGTCGGAGAAACCGAAGCCGAAAGCTCCAGACAAGAAGCCAGTGACGTCACCGAAGCCACCTGATGCTGACGGGACAAAGTCCGACATCAGCCAGCTGACTGACGCCATAAACCAGCTTATGAAACGAATGGAGGCCATGGAACACAGAAACCAACAGGGAAAGGGTCCAAACTCTAGGTTCCCAAAAGGCGGCAGGGGACCAAAGGACAATGGGCAGCGAGTGCCAAAAAGTGAGATAACGTGTTTTCGCTGTGAGCGGAAGGGACACTACTCCCATGAGTGTCTGGCACCTTCTCCTGTCTTTACTGGGAACTCCCAGGACGGGACGAACCCTGGCGGGTCTAACCCACCTGCTGACCAAACCACGCCGCAGGCGGGAAACCAGTAGGGGTCGACCCTGCCGGCCAAGGGGATACCCGCGATGATAAAGTAAACAAGAGAGGCCAAATTGATTTGACACTACCGAAAACTGATGTTATGGACCAGAGCTCAGATGACGAAGAAGATTTTGAAGCGATCAGACGACAGAGCCAATCTCTATGTGGCGTGTACATAGAGGGTAATATCCAAGGGGTTGATGTTACTATTACGGTGGACACGGGGTCAACGAAGACCATTATGTCCCATGATGTTTTCCTCAGGATCCCTGCTTGTCGAAGACCAGTACTGTGGGTTCCCACTCGTTGCGGTACTCTTACGAATGCAGATGGTAAGGCCATCACCTATTATGGGAAAGCCATTTTTAAGATAACGATGGGGACCTTGACGTTGTTCAAGTCAGTACTGGTTGCGGACATTCAGGATGAGGTGCTGCTGGGTGCAGACATCCTACAGGAAGACGCAGAAGGACCAGCCGATATCTTGCTGTCGCAAGGGAAACTAATCTTGGTGGGGACTGAGATCCCATTAGTTCAAGTCGGGGTCCCTGAAAAGGCTCGTCGGTTGCGTGCGGCTGATCGTTTTGAAGTACCGGGACTTAGTGAAGTCATCATCGGAGGTGTAGTGGAGCAGAGGTCCAGGCGTTGCCATGACGACTACAGCATGTTGGTAGAGGGAAACCCTGAGTCAGCCGGAAGGTGTAACTTGGCGGTGGCACCCTCACTCGTCAATGCGGCAAAAGGTGTCACTGTTCCTGTTAGGATAATGAACCCGTTTCCTACAACACGGTTAATTTATCCTGACACGGTGATCGGTTTTGCGCAACCGGCAAGTCAACCACTCGTGACTGTGTTTAATCACGAGTCGGAGAACAGGTCAAATGATGCTGTGCGGAGGTTACACAAAGGTGTCTCCAGTCATGATGATGTGACAGCACAGGTTGAGCCTCCATCGTTGGAACTCGAAGATTGGCGGGATGAGTGTTACGTGGATGAGCAGGTTGACACGGATGTCGCCGGAGCGGCTCTGTCTCCTGCCCCCTCCCCGGAGCAGTTTGTCCAGGACACGGTGGATGCCGCCGGAGTGGCTCCATCCCCTGGTACCGTTACGTCTGCCCCGGCGGTTGCTGATGATGATATCGACCGTCCACGAACGCCTCATGTGGACTTACCCACACCGTCCGAGGATCATGATGAGACGATGTCCGTCCCCCTAATGAGATGTATGGTAAGGGACGAAGTATGCGTTGTTGTCCACCGTGGAGAGTCCAAACAGAATTCTGCAGGAATGACGGTCTTCCGGGAACTGACGGATCAACAAGAAGTCCACGACGTGTTGAACTTATTTTGGTAATTTGTAAGTGAGTATAGATTTTCCTACTTCAGGCCGGCGTAGTGTTCTATATATTTCCAGACATCAGTCATTTGTTTTAATTGGGGTCTGGCTTTGTTTCTTCTGGGTTGGGTTTCATCCTACGCTTGCCCGATTTAGGTCAATCTCCGCGCTCACCTCTATGAGATTTCTAATTGTTATTTGAGACTTGTCTTTTATAGGCTATGTTGGCCGTTTAACTTCTGGTCTTTGGTGAATTTTTGACCATTTTACGTGTTTGATGTTTTTGTCTAGGCGAATACTCATAGGCCTATTCTATGCTATGCATTTTGATGCATATTTTGACGGGTTTTCTGTGCTGTAGGTTGTGTCCAGGCACACGATATTATCGTGTTCAGGTTATGTTTCTGGTAACTCGTAACTGATGATATATTTTGATATAGGCTTATTATAATGTTTGTATGTATGTACATTTATAGGCCTACTTGTACTTTGATATGTCTTTTTATTTTTCATACTATTTGGTAACTTCGGTTGTGTGTTGTAAACCGAGGACGGTTTATTGTTTTAAGCGGGGGGTAGTGTGATGCCAAGGGAATTCTGCTATTCAAACGGCTCTTGGTATCGCGCCACCTTTCTTTACTCTGGTTACGTTGACATACTTAGGCAAATCTTTGACGATCCTTGTAGGTGACTTCTTGGTAATATTTCTTAGTTCATAGTTACCTTATGCATTGGAGCCTCGTTCTGACAGTATATAGGCCTAGTCTGTCATGTTTCATGTTACAAATGTAGCCACGTGTTGTAAATTGCTGTCAAGACTCCATCACCAGCGGACGTGTCACTTTGAATTGCTATCTATTATTTTTTGGATTTCATTTGTTTTACTTGTGGATTTCACCTAGGACTTATTAAGGTAATTATGATTATCTTTTATCATCCTAATCTTGGTAACTGAATTACTTTGTAACTTTTTGTGATACTACCACTTGTTGATTTGACTCCTCTATTTTTGAGAGTATTGTGCACGTGATGGGTCTTGGTGTAACGTCACGAATCTGCCTATAAATACGGCCGCAGAAGCCGAGAACTTCGCACTGCACGATCGGGCACTCTGCAGTGTCATTTCCTCAGGATCTCCCTGACGGTTCTTATGCCCGACCTATATGATGTATCGTATATTGGGACTCTGAAGTTTTAGAGCTGACTTACGGCCTCCGGCTCCGTGCCTTTCCTAAGTCAGTTGGGTGACGGTTGCTGAAACTTCAGTCCTAATTTACTACTGTATATACGTTTATATATTCTATGTCTTACTTGAGGGTTTTCTCTCAAGTATTGGTCTGGTCTCACTTTAATGTGAAGACTCTGTATATTTTGTGTTTTTGAGCGGTCCGTATCTGCGGGTCGAATAAACCTATATTCGTACATTTGATAGTTCTTCTTTGGTTTCCGAGTTGTCATCCGGATCGGAAGTAACCGTTCGGTCGTGACATTGGGAATTTCAACTCTGTCAGTCATAACGTCGGCATTGAGGAATTACGGACGTGAAAACTGCAAAAATAAGCCAAGTTCACTCTTGTAGCCGTATGCATAAAAGTGGAATAAGCTTATTCCAGGTATAACCTTAAAGGGCCTCTAGAGGCAGCTTTTTATTGCATATTGATATGATTACTGATACAGAACTGGCATGAGGATCCAACTTGGACATCAATTTTGTAGTACAATTTCATCAATGTCAACAGTTGATCCACAATATTCATGAGTTCATGGTTACTAGCGCCACCTGTTGTATAGTGACGAAATAAGAAACGGGTTTAAGGTGAAAGTCATCACGTCTTTCTTCCAGATTCGAACCCACGGACCCTCGCATGAGGCATCAATCGCCAGCACTAAGGGACAGCACGCCTCAAACCACGAGGCCAAATCCTCATCTTCAAAAAAGATAGTTCAATGGCCCATGTTAAAGGAGGCGTCCATCAGTACCCTGCGAGTAGCCCAAATAATCTCCGAACCCAAACAGTTTTATGTTATACAAGGGGTCACATTAAAGGAGATACAAATAATAGATATGAAATAAGAAACGGGTTTCTAAGGTGAAAGTCATCACGTCTTCCTTCCAGATTCGAACCCACGGACCCTCGCATGAGGCATCAATCGCCAGCACTAAGGGACAGCACGTTGTTGTACAGTGACAGTACTGTTAGTAGCCTGATAGCGAGCTGCCTCTAGAGGCCCTTTATATCTGGAATAATAAGCTTATTCCACCATGCATACGGGCCCTGGTGGACTGCGAACAGGGACAAACTGAGGAGATGATACACAAGATACCAAACTGGTATTCTGGAAAAGGTTTCTTATGCGGTATGAGTGCGTGCATGCCATCCATCATCACTGGCGATGTAAATACTTATGCAGAGGAGGTCATCTGGATGACAGCTGCTAACATGGCTAATGCTGTTGATCATGAAAATGCTCTCTTACAAAGAGAAGGCATTTTAACTCATATGGTCTCCATACACTGCTTGGGACAAAGTTTTTTCGAAATGGATACTTTCTATCAATTGCAACAAGTAAAGTGCATTCGAAGTCATCATTGTGGTGTGCAACAGTACTGTGGATGAACAATTCATCCACTCACAAAGTGTGAATGGATGCAGAGGAGCGAGGTTGTGGGAGGATAGTGATGATTGGACAATTTCTATGTGTGTGGCGACCTCGTCCCTATGTAGCAAATCTAATTACTACCTTGGATAAGATCATGCCATCCCCGCTCCATTCTCCCTGGCTACCGACGGCTCCAATGATCAAAGGGTATTTACTCCGATATCTGAGATGGTGTGGAGTGCAGACTGGTATATGTTCCGGTTCAAAACATGCACAAGTGCCACTGGGAATTTCATGAAACAGTCTTTTAATTTGATACAAATCACGTCGCCTATAACAATAAAACTGCTCACACAATCGGAGCTGGAGTTCGGCTCCCGTCACGTGACGAAGTGGCGGGTATTCGAAGTGCCATCGTGTGCAACTTCTCAGACGGGAAATTCAAACTCTCATTGAAGTATTGGTTTTTATGTGATGGATTACGAATACAGGTATCAGTTATCTGGTTTTTACAGAAGATAGACATTAGCTATTGTGGAAATATATCCTGTTTAACCCCTTCCTGATCCTACATGAGCTTGATATGTACAGTCATGAACATAAATTTATCTACACCTGATACCTTGAATATTTCAAATTCTACTGGCCAAGGGCCAACTTTAACACGGTTTGTTCCACACGAAAGTACATCTTGTTGGGCACATTTCTGCGTCAGAATTTGTGGAAAGGGGCCGTTCACTTAAGGTTCAATTGTCCCAAATAAATTTTGGATTATTTAAAGTGGCAGAACCCATTTTNTGATGATGATGATGATGATGATGATGATGCTGAGCCTGTGGGACAAGCTAAGCCTGCTGTCAGCGTTAGCTGCAATCCTGGTGATGATGGTGAGACTGCTGAGATTGACCACCACCAGCGTGATGACATGTCAAATGCTAGAACGGGATATACAAGTTCCCTTGAGGATGCTCTTGCCCTTTTACAGGAGATGGAACTTGGCCAGAAAGTCCAGTTCTGTCACTTTAAGGGAGGAACCTTGAGTAAATTGGGCCAGACAGGTAGGTACCAACCGGTTAGACAATTAAATAGCTCTCCCATTCCCAGACAATTTAGCCATGACCAGGCACCCCGCCCCCCCCCCCCGGTGCCACCCTCTCCCCCCCCTCCCCGGCAACTAGAAATCTAGCATCATTTAAAACAAACATCTATGTTCATTCTATAGTCAAAGTAGCCTAGGCTACTCTCTTACTTTGTACGAGGGCAGGCCCCATTTTCATTTTGCCTCAATAGGGCGGGGCGTACGGTATTACAAGGCCCTACCAATGCAAAATGGGCCAGGCAAAATACTAATATAGTAGCCTACCGATAAAAGTTTCTTCATTTACCTTGACTTTCAGATTGGAAAAATAACCTCAGACGTCTGATGTGGAGCCAGCAGGTGGGAATTTTGAAGATCGATTTTGATGGAATACCCTTCATGCAATACAAGACAGTTTCAATGGATTGCCGCTTTGGCCCAGATAGAAATGTTGCAAGAACACTGAAAAGTGTTGATCAGAAATATGTCCAGGTCTGTCGTCTATTTTTTCAAGTGCCGGTAGTCCCAGCACTCAAAATCTGACTCATAAAAATCACTAAAAACATTTCTTTTTCTGAAAAGTGACTTAAGTTTAGGATGGTTATGAAATCATACAGTTCAATTCAAGAGAATGATTTACTGTTTTTTACATTTTCCCCCTCTTCTCTTTCAGAAATGTGCACAGGCATCTGACTACACAATCAAACGCCATAAGAATTATGGCACATCCACGAAGTTTGGCTGTCAGGCTAAGGTGAAATTTGTTGAGGTGGTTAAATTCCCAGAGTACAAGGTAAAGTGCATCAGCAATACGACATTGAAACTTGAAAATTCTTCATTGAAAATAAGATTGATCTTTAATATAAGTGAAGTGTCTGATATTTTATTTGCGAACTCTCATGTGAAGTACCTTTTTTGACTTGCAATTTGTCCAAACAGAACAATTACAAATAACGTCTGTAGGCGTGGGTACCAATATTTTCACTCACATGTTCAGTTGCAGCAGATTCCCAAAGCCTCGCTTAGTGCCTTCTGTCTCCCTCATTCATATTTTACCAACTGAAATTCTATACCGTGCCCTTGAAATTTCAGATTGAGAGAAATACAGCGACATTACGGGACAAAGCATCACGCACTCTTCGCAAGGATTTGGAAAGTGGCAAACATGTGAAAACAGAGCGAAGAATTTATTACAGTTTTCCAGATCCATCTGAGCATAGCGGTCACCCAATTGGAAAAGTATGTATTTTAAACTTTCCAGTCGGGCTTCCAGTATGTCATGTGTCTTATTATTTCAGTTGTCGCAAAATCAAAATAACATACTATTAAAACATTCATTGATCTGTTAGATTTAGAGGCACTGTATTATTAATTTATTAATCATATGCATTTGAATGATATTGATGCAAATCCTGATTTCCATTTAAGGATACACCAGGATTCCACCAGAAAGTTGATGAGATGGTTATTAAACACATCCACCATTTAGTTGCTGAAGGGGTTGTTGACCCACAAGAAATGAAACGACACCTGTCCATCTTTGTCAAGAATTCTCACATTTGCGTTGACCATAAACCTGATGTGACTGATCGGCGGTTTCACCCAACTCTTAAAGACATCAGGAATCATATGTACCGGGCAATGGTCAAACTTAGGTTGGTAGTATTCGAGTTATTTTCGTTGGGGGAGTTGGCCCGAATATAACAAGTTAACCAGTCGTGAGTAACCCATACATGACTATGCGGAACGAATTTTACCAGGATAATTTCAAAAGACATTGGAAAACATCACACATCATTGGAAAACAGCACACATAAATCATAAACATTTGTATAGAAATGTTTCAACTCTTTTTTGTCAGATACTCCAAGGTTGACCAAGAAAACTTCGAAAAGATGGTTGCGGATTGGCAGACGAAGTATCCAGATGACAAGTTTTACTTTAGACCTTTTAAAGAAGTGACATCTACAAGTACAAGTGATACAGAAGAGCCCGCCAGTGATGCGAGTGATGAACCAGCACAAGGAAGATTGCTGTTTGTTCATCAAACAAAGGAACAGCGTCGCCTTCTTTCTCTCTATGGAGAACTCTTCTTACTTGACGCTACCTATAAATCCACAAGATATGCTCTCCCTCTCTTTTTCCTGGTTGTACGAACCAATGTTGACTACCAGGTTGTTGGTAGTTTCATTGTGCAAGATGAGACAACTGCTGCCATCACAGAGGCCCTCATGAAGCTCAAGAGCTGGAATTCTGAATGGGACCCAAAACATGCCATGACTGACAACTGTGAAGAAGAAATAAAGGCAATAGAATCAATATTCCCTGGTAAGTGACAGGGTGCTTGGAATCCTTTGAAGCCAAATATCACAGAGCAATTAACATCTGACACCAACTCAGCAGTACAGCCCTGGCAGAATTCACTGGCCTTGATCTCTTATTGTACTAAAGATGATACGGTCTTTGTACTTTTTCATTTGAAGCTATATATTCGGTATACGGTAATTCAGTTATTTTGAACCTATGCAGAAAAACTATGTAGCATTCTTTGCATTGTTTTTAATCTGTTTAGATTGCAATGTGCTGCTCTGCGATTTCCACCGAGAGCAGGCGTGGTCTAGATGGCTAAAAAGAATTGCAAATGGCCAAGCTCAGAACAAAGAGGAGTTGCAGGCGAGGATGCGAAGGATTGCATGGGCCTTGACTGAGGAAAAGTACATAAAAGCCGTGGAAGACCTCAAGAACAGTGAAATTTGGAAAAAGGAGAGTAGTGATAAATTCCGTAGATGGTTCGAAGGAACCTGGTTGAAGGAGCACAAGGTCAGTAGAGAAACTGTAGGACAATTTTGTATTGTTGAAATACTGTAAAATTGACATGGTAATTTGCGCTCTGCCACAAATGTAACATTGGCCCCTGTCGCTACTGAAGTTCTGTGTTTGGACTTCCCACAGAGAACAGCTGTTTGACAGCCCAGGTTTTATATGGACAACGGTTGCCTCCTGATTTTTGATTTATTGATATAATTTCACAGTACTGTAAGCCATGAACATCTTCATGCATTTGGTTTTCAGCGATGGGTCAAAGCATTCCGGAAGGATAGATTCCTGGCATTCGTAAATACGAACAATGGTGTGGAGCGCCAGAACCGGACATTTAAAGCAAGCTACCTTCGGCAGAGGAGCTCGTTTAGTCTGAGTCGGATGGTCAAGTGTTTGGTCGAAGATTACTTACCTACACGGTTAAATGAGAGGTAATACTATCCACTCTTGATGATGAACTTTACAGGCCTTTCGATTGCTTCAAACTTGATACACCCTGTATTTTTTCCCTTAATTTGGGCACACCTGAGGTTTGCCCCGGGCCTTTCAATTGCTTCAAACTCGCTCATATTACACTGTGCTGTGCAGGGGGGGTCACACAGTGTTCCAATGTTGCCATTGAGACACCAATCAACCTCCTTTTGAATGCACTCACAACAGCCTGTCGTAATCAATGATCCGTTTAGTCAGGCTTTTTATTAGCTCACTGGGTGAGCTATTACAATGGTGCAGCGTCCGTCGTCCGTCGTCGTCCGTCGTCGTCCGTCGTCCGTCGTCGTGTTCNGTGTTCCAATGTTGCCATTGAGACACCAATCAACCTCCTTTCGAATGCACTCACAACAGCCTGTCGTAATCAATGATCCGTTTAGTCAGGCTTTTTATATTATTTATATTACTGGTAGCAGGAGAATGAGTTACTTTGTCTTTTATTGGTCTTCTTATGTTCATTTCAGCTATGTTAAGAAGAACAACCAGTATGCAAGTTACTACAGAAAATACCACGAGAGTGAGTGCATTCAACCTTACCTTCTCGATAGACCTGAATTCTTTGTTAAGCACTGTCAGAAGAGAATGCTAGATTCAGATTACATAAAGTCCAATGATGTCACTTTTGATGATGATGATGCTGGTGTCTACAGTGTCCCTAGTGAGGCTAAAGGTGCCAAGTGCTTATACAACGTTAGTTTGCAACAACCATCATGTACCTGTACTGATTGGCAGTTAAACTGCCTGCCGTGCAAACATGTGTTAGGAGTGATCAATGTCATGTCATCATGTAGCTGGGATGATATCCCAAAGTCTTTCACACAGTCTCCTTTTTTTGTGTTGGACAAGGAGGTGCTATTCAAGTGTAATAACACACAAGTTCCTGACACTTCCTCACAGTCTGCAGGCAGCAGTGTTGGCAGTGACCATGAGTCCAATGATGGTCATCTAGAAGGTGAGCATGATGGTCATCAAGAAGGTGAAAGTGGAGGTACTGAATTGCCAGAGATCCCCAAACCGAAGTATCCACGTCAGTCAGAACTCAATCATCTGCATGACTTGTTGGCTTGTCTGAGGTCCAAGTCGTACCTTGTAACAGATACTAATCTTATCAAGAAGGCAGCATCCACTGTTCAAGGACTTCTGACGGAATTTGACCAATCGTTGAAAACTGACAGTGGTTTGATTCTTAATCATGAAAAAGAAAAATGTAGTGTCAAACAGAAAGGAGTTACAGGCCAGAATTTTGGAAGTAGAAAACCAAGCAGTAAACTGGGTACCAAAAGAAAAGCTGGTACAGCCCTTCCAAATCTACCTGTTCATGCTCTAAAGAGACATAAGTTTTCAGGCAGGTTTGGCAAAAAAGCTGATGAAATGAAAAAACAGTACAATGTTTCAGTACCTTTAGATGATCCTGAAAGTAAGAGGCATGATCGATGCCATCAACAGGTTGAAGAACAAATACTGCAGGATTTTCCTTGCCAAGGAAACCCGATAATAGTGGTCCCCCAACCAAGTCATTGTCCATCATCAGAGCTTTGTAGTAACCAGACGAATCGCGGAACTGTACACTCGTTCTCGGAGATACCAGCAGCGAAAAAGTCAAAGCCACCAACTGAAAATTCGAAGCCCAAAAGAAACCAAGTTCTGCCCACAAGGAGAGGTAGTAACATAAAGAATTTGCAGAAAAATATGTTCACTGGACAGCAGAACGATAAATGCAGGAAGACAACCGCCCCAGTCGAAATTGTCATTTCTGATGATGATCATGATGACGGAGACTTCAATAAGACTTCAGGTGATGGGTCTTCCCAGTGGCTGAGGATTGGTTCGATATTGTTAGGCAATGAGGAAAAAGCCCAAGTAGTGTCAAGCAATGGTTTGTTGAATGACAAGGTTATAGATGCTGCATTGTACCTCCTTCGTCAACAGAAACCACTGATAGCAGGGTTGCAGGACACCATTCTCCAGCAACAGCTGCAGTTTGATGTGCCTTCCACAGAATTTGTTCAAATTGTGAACAAAAATAATAATCATTGGCTGTGTGTGTCAAACATAGGTGTTATTGGAAGCAATTATTTGAGGGTGCAGGATAGCTTGAGGAACACCAAGACATCTTATGAACTGAAATGCATATTTGCCAGCTTACTTTGCACCAAAGAGGAACATATTAACCTTCTATTTGAAAGTGTTCACCAACAGAACGATGGGTCTAGTTGCGGGGTATTTGCGATTGCAAATGCAGTTGCCCTTTGCTATGAATTGAAACCGAACACAATTAGGTATGAAGTGAGCAAAATGCGTGGACATCTCTTGTCTTGTCTGGAAAAGGGTGAAATGACACCATTCCCTTACACAATCTTGCCAAGAAAACAACAGCACCTACCTCTTGTGGACTCATTTTCCATTTACTGTCGATGTCGTCTTCCTCATACCAACGGAATTTTTATGGTAGAATGCACATGTTGCCATGAGTGGTTTCACCCAAAATGTGTGAATAATTTCGGCAGTACTGAAGGAAACTGGTTCTGTGATGATCCAGACTGCAAACTTTAAGCTGTGGGTTGACATCATCTTTCTCATATGGACAGAGTTTTCTTGAAGATTTCACCTGTGTTGAAGATTTCCGCATGATTTCCAGGAGTACCGGTATTGGTTTTGTTTTGATCGATGTACGGTAAAAAGGCCAGTTGATGTGTCACAGTCATTGGCTTGAATTGAAATACATGTACCGGTATTGTGATAGTGTTGACTGCATTAAATTCAATAATTTTCTTCTCTTCCCTTTCTATAGGCTAAGACAAACCTAAGGTACGGTAGTAGAATTATAATTTTACCTCATGAGCACTATTTTACTGCACTATAGGGTTTGCACTGAGTGGTGATGCTTGTGCTTGACGTATGCAGTCGTCCTCTACTGGGAGTACTGGTGTGTCCACCCACTCTGCAATTGGTGATGGTGCTTCTGCTTTGTCATGTGTGGTATTTCCTAACGCTACCCTATTAATCGTCCATGCACTTTAAAATGGTACTTTATGTGTTTGTTGTCAATATTTTATGTTATCCTGTCTGCATAACCATCCATCACCCTCTATTCCTAATAATGGTATGTGGCACACTTTGGTACTGTTGTTGTCAGCATTTTATGTTTCCTGTCTGCATAACCATTCATCACCCTCTATTCTTAATGGTATGTGCCGCACTTTGGTAGTATGTGTTTGTTGTCAGTATTTTATGTTATCCTGTCTGCATAACCATCCATCACCCTCTATTTCTTTGTAATGTTGTGGTTTTTGTCAGTATTTTATGTTGTTACCCTGTCTGCATAACTATCCATCAGCCTGTGCTTCTACATGTGCTTTTTGTCAATATTTCATGTTCTACTATTATCCACGACATCCTGTATTGTACAGCATTTTGTTCTTACTAGTAACAATGCAGTTTTTGTGGCAGTGTCATGACAAGGAAAATAGAAAAAAAGACAGGTTCAGATCAAGAAAAAAGGTCAATAAGATACAGATAAAATAAATGACCTCCCAAAAAGCTATAAGTTTTGTTCTGGTTGTAAGTAAAAAAGATAATCAGACAATACTTATGGCATCTTGAGGAGTGTTCATAATCAGCAGATGGTTCNGGTAATTATTAATTATCACCGCGGTGGAAAATAATTTCCACCGGTGGAAATTAATTTCCACCGCGGTGATAATTAATAATTAATTATTAATTATCACCGCGGTGGAAAATAATTTCCACCGGTGGAAATTAATTTCCACCGCGGTGATAATTAATAATTACCACCGCGGTGGAAATTAATTTTCACCGAGGTGGAAATATTATCACCGAGGTAGAAATATTATCACCGCGGTGGTAATATTATCACCGAGGTGGAAATATTATCACCGCGGTGGGAACTTCTAAAAATTTTACAAATTCCCAAGAAAAAGTTATCGAATTGAAAAAAAATTGCAGATGTAAATATTTTTCATCAATGAGCTCTATGGGCCACCGTATGATTCTGTACTGTGAGACCACATCGACAGGCCTACATTTTTTCCAGAATTGTGTACAAATTCAGCATTGAAAAAAACCTCAAAATTCTTCCTTAATATATCGAGTTATGTGTGTTGAACATGAATATGGCCGATTTTTTTCAATGAAAAGTTTTTTAAAGAAGTTAAAAGTTTTTGAAAATTGGGCCCTACATTTTGTACAGGCGAATGTACAGTCACGCATTACCGATGGTGTAGGCTAGACTGTCCATGGAGAACTGCGTTGCTGAATTCGGACAAAATCGGCGGCCAAAAACGGAAAATGTACGCCTACCTTGAAGATGATTTTGGTTCGGTTTCGAACGCTTGATGGTAAAGACTCACTTAAAGGTGTTTCGCGTTCAGAAGAGGGTAATTAACAGCAGTAATTAATTGGCAAACAGTAAAGAAAATAACAGGCTAACATGCGGCCATGTTGGTCTGCACCCAGATGACGTCTCAGTGCCCGATAGATGGGGTGGTTTGTAGGCCTATGGCAAGCCAAAGCGGAAAAAATGTCAGGACAGAAACACCAGGAATAATTTGTCCAATGTATTAGAGACCATTGATGATGACAGGAGAGGCAGATTACCCCAGTTTAGAGCAAAGGAGACTATCACTTTTCCACTGTCTCCCTGCTCTGAAACAGGATTCTTTGATTGTAGTTGACGTGGGACATATGGCAAGCCAAAGCGGAAAAAATGTCAGGACAGAAACACCGTACCACGTCAGGAATAACAAAAATTTGTCAGAAATCTATAAAATCATGTCAGAATTTGACAAATCTATTCAGGAGTTACAAAAAACATGTTAGGATTTAAAAGAAAACATGTCACGGATTTAATAAACATGTCAAAAATTTAAGATCTGTTGTTTTTAGCATATGAAAACCAAATCTGCCTAAACCCCCATAATGTCATATTTCCCCCCAAATCTTCCCATTTTCAGACCACTTTTGGATTACAAAATCACTTTTATCTCATAGAGGCTCTACATACTTTATCATCAGAGCATAAATTTTGCTTGATGATTGTTTCTAAATTTTAATCAATTTAATTGTGTTTTCCGTCCGACACCAATACTTTTCCATAATTTTGGTGAAAAAGTGACTGCAAAATCATCATTTGATGAAAGAAAGGAAAAATTCTTCAAATATATAGCTGATATATTCTGCTATCAAGAAACACCAACAAAATGATTATAAGCCACAAATGAATTTTTCCACCTGATGATGACCAATTTTGAAACAGACCCATGCAGAAATAGAATCAAAGGTTTTTGAATCGCCCGCCCAGCCAAAGTCACATGAAAATGCGTCTGCTCTAAAAAAGATTCACGTGACGTAATTACTTCATTTCCGCACATGCGCAATGAATGATGTGCTCATCATCACAAAATTTTAGGAAGTGAAATACTGCGAACTAAAAATGCCGCTTTTCAGCGCGAGCACTCCGTTTGATGCTGATGTTGGTGAGTAAAATTCATAGCTACGTTTTCTAGATTTGTTCTTGGTTGCAGGTTTCGTGGGAAATGACCACATTTTTATGATTTAATGTCTTTTTTTACAGACAAGTTCTCGCTTCATTTTGCAACAGCTGTAGTTAATGTACATGGCTTCCACGTACATAATGTACAGTCGCAGTGCATAGGCCTGGAATGAGTCATGACCATGAATGCATGACCATGATCATTATAAGATCCGTGCTCATCTGCTTATGGCATGCAGTCACAATATATTTGATTGTCCATGGCCTTCACAATTAAGCAGCCACTAGTGTGTGCTGGAAATTATTGGCGATGATTCCATGTAGGCCTGCCCTGCCTAGGCATAGCCTACCGTAGACACGGTAGTGTAGGCAGGCCTTTGTTCAGTCAGTTGTTGGGTTGTTGAGTTGGGGTTGAGACATGAGAAGATTGCACTTGCTGTCCAGCCATGAGTTGGCATATCATTCATGTTTGGTGGTGGTAGCTAAAAAACAACTTAACTTGGTCATGGTGACAGATGAGCCTATCTGCCGAATTTGACTTCAATTTGAGTTTACACCAGAAAGCTTTCAGTAGGCCGACCTAGGCTAAGTTGGTAGGAAAAGCTCCTGTCTCAGGCTACATTACTCACTAGCCTTGCCTAATGTGTTCCAAGGAAGACTTTGGTAATCAAATGATCATGAATGAATTCCCGCTGTTTCCAGAGAAGGCCACAAATGAAAAGAATACAACAGAGGACTGGGGCTTGATCTTGGATATCTGTGACAAAGTGGGCCAAACACAAGGAGGGTAGGTTTCACATTTTGATATGGTTGGGTTTTTCAGATGGAAATATTTGATAGTTTCTTGAACTTATGCCTTTTACCAGGTAATTAGCATGGAGGTCTTGATAATGAGTCAGAAAGTGGGTGGCTGCTGGTCAGCATACTCCGTCCTAGAAGGGTTACTGAAAGGTCCCATACATGCCAGTAACACAATGAAACTGAAAATATCTACAACATTTTACTCCTGGGTGATGGGACATTTTTATCCCTGTCTCACTTCTCACCTCTGTTATTGTACCTTATCTCATGTCATGGCTTGTTAGAGTTGTATGCCCCAGACATGACACTTGATAACAAGATCATGTAATATCTCATCTGTGAATGAGACTTTGTCAATCAAGTGTCAGGAAGGAAGTATTCAAATGAGAATCATTTTATCAGAATTGTCTCGGCTTGTACTCCTTGTAGGCCTCATTGCCTTTCAAAATCAACTTTTTTCCAGACAAAAAGACTGCCTGAAGTCTATAGTGAAACGCCTGAACCATAAAGATCCCCATGTTGCAATTCAAGCCCTTACGGTAAGCAACTGTGAAGTAATAGTTTGTCTCAATTTGCATTTCTTCTTTACATCAGATGTATTCAGTGCACTAGAAATGTGAAGTTTAGAGTACCAGTAGCTTGACTGAGCACCAATAGTGAGCTTCTGCAAGCGCCCGGTTAGGCTCTACGATGATGTTTATCTATTGTGTGAGTGCACCCAAACAATAGATAAACGTAGTCGTATGGCCTAACCGGGCGCTTGCAGAAGCTCTCTATTATCATGCAGGCCTACCATATTAGGTAAGAGTTGACCTTGACCCTGGTTCATGGTTGAGGACAGATCCACACTAGCAGTGTGTTGTGGGGAAATGTGACAACCATTTGATGCGCGTGTTAAGTTTATGCACTCTTGTTGCCCCCTGGTGGTTGCTGTGGAATTGCTCATTTAGATTTACACCTCAAGTGATTATACCCTCAAGTGATTTACACCTCAAGTGATTATACCCTCAAGTGATTTACACCTCAAGTGATTATACTGTGGATTTGAGGTTCCACTGGAGGTATGATAATTCACAAGACAATGGGCTTTATTTTAGAACGTTCCTTAACACTAAGGTCCACCTTAAATCTATTGTTCCCGATGGTTTTACAATAGACTTCAGGTCGACCTTAACGTTAAGGAACGTTCTAAAATACGACCCTATAACTCTATCTCTCTTAATTTTTTCCTCAGCTACTTGATGCCTGTGTGAGTAACTGTGGTCGTAATTTTCACTTGGAAGTTAGTTCAAGAGACTTTGTTTCGGAAGTCAGGACTCAACTAACAAAGGTATGAAGTTTACGGTAGTATTTTAGGACTCATTCTCATTGCAAAGATGGCTTCGCCACATTTAGAATCATGCAACTTTGGTACATGCATAGACCATGGGAAATAGGATGGATTCAGCCTGAGGGTTACCATAGTAACAACTTATTCTGAAGACGTTGTAATGAACCTTCTTTTGTTCCAGGCACATCCAAAAGTTGCTGAGAAAATGAAGCAGTTAATTAAGAAATGGAGTGAAAGTGAATTTAAAACTGACCCTCAATTAAAGTGAGTAATATTCTCATCTGAATTGTTCGTTTGAATAAATCATTCATGCTTGATTAAGTACCTTTCATCAACCTAATTGAATCCAGGTTGATTACAACCCAACAGTCACCTCTCTCTTTCTTTCTTCCAGCCTAATACCATCATTATACAGTAGCTTAAAATCTGAAGGACACAGTTTTACATCTTCTGATCAGGTATGTAGTTACCCAGCCTGAAAGTTGTTTTTTTCAAAAAAAAATTTTTTCAAAAGAATTTTTTTTTTCAAAAAAATTTTTTTTCAAAAAATTTTTTTTCCCAAATTTTTTTTCTTCAATTTTTTTCCTCACATTATATGTTCTCTGTCAAAAAGTGTGGTTTCTTGTCTACACATGCCTTTTCCAGGGTGACTCAGATATGTATTTTTTTGAATAAAACCTTTTTCGAGTTAATACTAAGGATTTGTCTATTGTATGATAAATGGTGCAATGCTTCCAAGCTCTCCTTCGATGATCACAGTCCATTTCAGTATTAAAAAAAAAAACACCCTCCTCCCTCCTCACTTTTTAGCTCACCTCTGTGAGGTGAGCTTCTCCCATGGTGTGTCGTCCGTCGTCGTCCTTCGTCGTCGTCGTCGTCGTCGTCGTCCGTCGTCGTCGTCGTCCGTCGTCGTTAACAGGGGTGGCACGTTTCTAAACCGCTTGGGTTACAAACTTGAAA